>JAHDVE020009345.1:349465-834587 GCA_022606495.2 Halesus radiatus
GTAATTACTATATCTTTGTATAGTGGTCATCACTATATTTCTGTATAGTGGTCATTACTATATCTCTGTACAGTGGTCATTACTATATCTCTGTACAGTAGTCATTACTATATTTCAGTACAGTGGTCATTACTATATCTCTCTACAGTGTTCATCACTATATTCTCTGTACAAGGGTCATTACTATATTTCTGTATAGTGGTCATCACTATATCTCTGTATTCTGGTCATTACTATATCTCTGTACAGTGGTCATTACTATATCTCTGTATAGTGGTCTTTACTACACTGTATAAGGTGTGTATTTATCTGATGAAGACAAAGAAAATCTAGTTACATAGAAACAGCGTAATCTGTAATATTGGTAAACACCGTGTCTGAATGCGGTATTCTATGGAACTCACTTTGTAGGTCGAAACGTGTACGCACATAATCCTTTCACTGTGAACCTTACCTTTGAACACACTTTTACGTTGACTTTGTACGTGTACAATGATAATACATGCAATGCGTACTACGTGCGTGCTATTGCGGTATTTATTTAATTATTTATTCATTGTCATTAAATGCTTTTACAAAGACCGGTACCTACCTACCGGCCACTTCGATGATTCAAATTTTTACATTTGCAGAAAATAACTCGAGAAACATTAGAAAATCAACGAAACTATGTGAACCTCGATTGACTTTCATATCTCGTGTCCCAGTCGTCTAATAACCTAATTTATTTCTCCTTGCTTCAGTATCGTGTAACACATTTAATTTTAACATTAAAATCATTGTAACAAAAACAATAAGATATCAAGTTTTATGATCAAAAATTATAATATTTGAACAGTGTATAATAAAATGTATACCATTACCAATAATCTCCGGTGAGTGTACTTAATTTTGTAATTTGTACTAATTCATCACACACCGTGTGATATTAATTATTTAACACAACTAATAGGCATCTAATATTACAAATATATTCATAAAATAAATAATCTTAAAAAAATGCAACAACAGGACTGAGCACTACAAATACTCGCTTGTGCCTAGATTACACGAAGTTAGTAATACATACGCAGACGTAGCGGATGTATTTAACTGCACGGAAGGTAAGTACAAGAAGGCTGTACTATCATATCCTTTCAATCAATGTTAATTTAAACCCCCGAGTCTTTGTGAGAAAAAATGATAATTATTCTTAAATATGCATTTAAAAAAAAAAAATTAATGTAAATCAAATTTAATAATGTTATTATTAAGTTCTGCAAGTAGACACTTAAGTAATTACTTGCAGAACGTAATAATAACACTAATAAATATGATTTACATTAACTTTTTATGTAAAAAAAATTAATGGAGTTCTACGAATTAAACACAAAAACAATTAATATATTAAATATGCATGATAAACTTTGAAATGTATTGCCATTATTATTAAAGAAGCGTGTTTTTTTTTCTTTCTAACATAGTTTCAACAATATACCTCACTATAGTACTACGTGAGATAACATGACTTTTATGAGACCGACTCCCCAGCTATTTTTAAAAATTAATTGTTTTTGTGTTTAATTCGTAGAACTCCATTCATTTTTTTTAAATTCAATGTAAATCAAATTTAATAATGTTATTATTAAGTTGTTCTGCAAGTATTTTTAGTTTTTATTATTGTGACAGCTGTTTCGGCGTTTAAGGCTATTTTCAAACTGAATATTCTTATGCTTGTAGTTAATTGTGTCATGCAATTATTTTAATGGTATATTTATACCGTTGACATTAAATAAATAAAGAGTGCAGTAGATAAGTGTAACTGATATAAAAATATATTGTATAAGAAAGAAAAAAAAATTAAAAGTTATATAATATAAAAGCACACAATATAATTTCAAAACTGCAGTCAAAATAATGCTCATGCATCCATTCAGAGATCAATAATTTCTTGAAATAAATTACCTAAACGACATAAAAAAACTGCACTCAGATATGATTATATTGTATCTAATATTGATCCACTTACTAAATATATCAACAACAACGGAGTACCGGAAATACAAACAATTATATTCTCTGGGTTTCTTGGAGAGTTCTGTATCATTTGAAATGCCATTCAGTGTGGTAGATACTCCCCGTGTCGCCCTGTCGAAAAACCACAATTCAAAAATCTTCTTAACGTTCTCCTTTCTCATATGAGTTCCTTTTCCAATCCCCTTAGACTCAAAGCGTACCCCGATTGGAGGTAATATAGTAATATATAATCCTACTGGCTTCGGGCAATTAGTTAGGTAATATTTTCCTTAAAAAAACAAAACCATTTTTTTTTAATTTACTGTAAATAAAATTTAATAATGTTATTTTTGACTTGAACAACTATTTTTAGTTTTTTATTATTGTGACAGCTGTTTCGGCGTTTCAAACTGTAGTTTGAATACTAAAAGCTGTCACAATAATAAAAACTAATAATACTTGCTGAACTTAATAATAACATTAATAAATTTGATTTACATTAAATTTTAAACAAATTAATTGGAGTTCTACGAATTAAACACAAAAACAATTAACAGAACCATATAAATATTTAATTATACAAATAAGGAGGTGGGTATACGTATCGCCTCCATGGGAATCAACATCTCTAACATAGGTCACCCCAAGTGGTTCGCTACGTTTAGTGACTTAGCAGAGGTGTCTGGGTGGATGGTGTGAGGTTTGTCCAGGTCTTGTCAGTAGATGCGTTTGCCCACCAGCTACGTGGTAGGCTAGATCTGGAGGGGCCGGTTGAAGGAAATCCTTTGACCTCTCCAGCCGGATACACTCTACCCATCGTTTTGCACCGCAGTGGGTGAGATGGATCAATGCGTCCGTCGCTCCTAGAAATATTGATCCGCGTATTCCTACCCACCCTACATACTCTTTTCCTTTACAGAAATTTTCTTCCTTTAAAATATCCTCCTCCCAGTATCCCTAAAGATGACATAGGTCCTGAGGGAAATTATTTTCAAATAAATTTTATTAAAAACATTAATTTTAGTGATATTTTTTTATTTTTTTTACGTTCTGTTGTAAGAACAGTGTCCTATATATTAAAATAATAATTCGATTGAATAATGAAAAGCCACCATGAAAAAGCGAAAACTTTCCCACCACAGACTTGTAGAATATTTATGACCGCAGAGAGGTGCTTAGGTCAAATCATAAAATCACCAGTAAATATCACAACTTTATTGGAGACGTAATGAAATTGGTCGCTTTTTGCCAATAATGACAGTAATTATTAGGTTTACGCTCGCCATTAAGTTAATTTTAAAATCTGGTTGGAAATAATGTAAATCACTTTTAAGTTTTTCGACGTTTTAAAGCGGTCGTAAAATGAAAAGATCACCTCAGGGTTAAACGTTTCAACTAAAAATTAATTTTAACGAAACAGACAACAGATCATGGGCTCAAAACATTCAAAATTGCTAATTTACAATGTAAGAATCGGTTCAAGAAACGAATCTGTGGTTATAATTAAACAGCTTTAATGAGTTATTTTCTGTTTTTTTCTAATATCGCACGAGATTCCCAACTTCCCGTAGCCAATAATAAGAGGAGAAGAGGATAGTGGGGAAGAACCTGGATATTCTTATCAGAGACTTGATTCAGGTTCTTTTTAAGGATAAGGCATTGTCCTTATCCGTAAGCTAAAGTCATTTTAATCAAATGAAACAATCAAATTTTGTTCATATTTATTTTTCACGCCTACCGATTTCGGAATAACCGTTTCATCGTCAGGGTAATATACTTTACAATATTACAAAATTATGCCAAATATAAATAATCAGTATTACAGTAGGGGTGGAGGCGTGACTAGGGATTAGTAAAGAGTGGGGGATGAGATAGAGACTGAAGGAGACGTGAAAGGAAACATGTATTTAAAAACCCCTCCCTCAATCTATGCACATTCTGAATTGACCTAATAGGGAAACATAAAGAATAATATTAAAAGACAAAAAATACTAATAATCAAATAATGATCCTTCTATTCAAACAGAACACGTGAAATGCCAGATAAAAGTGACATAATTTCTAAAAATTGTAATAAACTACTTCCGAAAAGTAAGTAATAATAAACTACATCTGATAAAATTGTATGAGCCACTATTAATTTTTAATAATTCGGTGATAATTAAACCACAAACTCCATTAAAAATGTAATTTGATTGAAATATAATCGAAATCACTGTTAAGCAAAATGTCTCTAACCCTAAGGATAAGGGCAATGCCTTATCCCTAAAAGTACCGGAATTAGGCCTCTGGTCACTTAGCACGGCTAAAGCCGACTCAAGTTATATTTCGTTTCTGAATGGAGATCTTTTGTAGGAGATCTTTTGGAGATCTTTTGCCCATACTGTAAGTAAATTAATAAAAATATCTTTGTACACCACTTTTTTAATACACACATATCTACATGTTTCAGAAGCAAAGCTCCCCTCACCAGGATACACAATATACTATTGAAGAAATTACAAAAGACAACTGTAAGTATTTACTACTCGGGAATGTTCCGCAAATGTACTATAAATATTTTTATGGATAAAAATATATTTTTCTTTTCAAACGATGTAAAATAAATTTGTAGAGTCATATTTACTAAATTAAGAATAATTGCTGTGTTAATATTACTGTAGTCAACGTGAAAATATCAAAAGCTTTCAGGAACATAGCTCACCTTTTCCAATTTACCTACTAAAAACAATGACAAGTATAGACAAATAATAAGAAAATCGAAAGAAAAAAGTTTTTGTAATTATTTTTAGTACATAACAGGTGAGCTTTGCTCCTGAAACATATAGATATTGACATATTTAATACAGTGGTTTTAAATAAAGCCATTATTATTAATCAATATTTTTAAATATCTATTTGCAGTCGCGTGGAATAGGGGACGAGACATCTTAGGTTTATTACTTCTGTTTGCGTATGTCTTACCCGTATTATGAGACATCGGGTCTCACTGGCTTCGGTATCACATAAAAATGAAGGTTTTCAGAAATTCGTAAAATTCTTAAGGTTTGCCGATTGCTAAATTTAAGGTATAGTTTCATTCCCGATCTTAAATATTTATATTTCTCTAGTTTCATTGATCATAGCAAAAGCAATATTAAGTTACGTACTTGCAAAAAAATTGTGAGAGGTTTTCCGAAAATATTTAGTTAGAAAAGTTTCAGAGATTAACAAAGGGGAAATTTAACTCAATGAGAAGAATTTATTGAGTAAAAGAAAGTGTTTAGCTCATTTTTCTTGATGGGTTTTGTATCGAAAAGCAACGATTTCTATCTTTCAAGCCTATTTTGAAAAATAGGATTTGGTCAACTTTATTCAAATATCAAACGATTTAAAATAGCTCCGATCTTGAATTTGAAATATACCATAACTAACAAAAAAAAGCGGGGAATCATCTCGCCCGTTAGTATAATTTTAGAAATATCTTCATGAAAAATGTCATCATATTAAAAGAATTGCTTTCCTGAAATTACGAAACAAGTCGTTCATATTAGTGAATAAGTAAGCTCAGCAGCATTGACCGAGAGAAATGAATTTCTTGCAACGCTAGTAGGTGCCTATCCAAAAAATGCCTTCCTCAAATGAACAGCAACTGAATCCTCATTATTTTTTTGAACCCTTTTATTTCATCGTTATTTCTGCAGAATTAATATTTTAAGCTCCAATTAACAAACCCGGGCCAGTATTGTTAAGGAGATAATTAACTTTTTATCTTCAAAATGTATAAAAACAGCCTTAACTCGGCCACCCATAAACCCTTTGTGAGGAAATTAAATACACTTTAGCTTTCCACTTGATAAATGTTTCACATTTTACGGTTCTACGTTCTGCGTTGCTTTCCCAGGAATAAAAACAGAATGCCAAAATTAAAAGAAATATGTAGCCCACCACTTCATATTTTGCTTTGTGTCAAAATCAGTTATGAAATACATATTGTCAGCATACTCGTATATAGTAAATGAGTCATTTTAGATTGTTATTGCTTTGCTAGTTTCCGTTTGAAAATCAGTAACCACTGCACTTTTTTTTAAAATTTACTGTAAATCAAATATAATAATGTTTTTATTTAGTTATGCAAGAATTGAAGTTTTTATTATTATGACAGCTCTTTCGGCGTTCAAGGCTATTTTCGTTCTTTTTTCTTAGTGTGTAATCACGTCTCGCTTGATAACAACGAGCCTAAACTCTTACATATAGAAATAAAGGGTCTTAGATTAAATTTACTTCAACGATTTGAAAATAATAAACGAATAAAAGATCCTAATGTAACATTAATTAGTAATGTAAGGAAAATTACATATTCACCACTTCTCAGTATTTTCATACTACCAAAACAATACAACACATTTAAATAAATCAATTAAATAAATATTGTCATTTAAATACGGGAAAAACACATTATAAATATAACAACCTCACAGAATATAGAATTTTACTTATTTTTCCCACTAAATCGGTTTTACCCATAATAAATAATTATAGGTACAACCGTAAAAAATAAAGAATTGGGTTGAAGTATATAAAATCGTTTAAATAAGTCGTACCAATGTGGATTAACCGTAGTTTAAAAATTACCTTGAACGCCGAAACAGCTGACACAATAATAAAAAGTAAAAATGAACTTGCAAAACTTAATAATAACATTATTAAATTTGTTTTAAAATAAATTAATTGAAGAAAACAAACACTTTGTATTCGTGGTTTATAACAAAGTTTTTTGTTTTATTTAATATGATAACACGTCGTATGAAAATGCAAAAAGATAAATGCTTTACATTGTGATCATTTCATTAGTACACTTTGGGCTTCGTCCAAATTACGTTACTGTATTTTTGCAAATACCGTTTTTGGATAGTGAATAAAAAAAAAAAAAAGAAGTAATGGATCTTGACCAGTTATAAATATTTCAAAGCACCATCGCTCTAGTTATGGATATAACAGTTCATGTAATTTTAACTCTTAGTTTCCCAGATAATGATAGCCCCTACCCTGCTCAATTGACCCAAGTGGATCATGAACAATGATTGTTCTGTTTGGATTGATGAAAAATACAACAATTTTTTTAACTCGTACTTTTGTTTCATAAAACTGGAAATACAACTTTTCTTATTTTGGCATCGTCATTTCTACAACGCGTGCCAAAAACAATTATTATCTTTCTCAAAATAATAAAACAAATTTTTCAAAAAAAGGATGGTTTCTGAAAATTATATTTGAATATTCCTCATTATTTTTTAATATAAACACGGAAATGTTTTTTTAAGAGAGAACTATGTATGTAGATAATACATAAAATTATCGTGGATTCAATCATTTTTATTTTTGTTTTTTAGATTACGGCGAGTATATTATACAGCGCCATAAAGTACGACATGACCATTTAAACACTGGCCGGTTATGAAACGCTTTAATTGGAAAAACCAATAAAAAAATTTTTTTTTTTAATTTCTGAGGCTTTGTAATTTATAAAAACATTTTTTTTTGTAATTTATTGCGTTATTTAAAGAGACCATAATTTTGTTTCAATTAGTACAAACGGGACAATTAGAGAAAATTGGTTTCAAAAGAAAAACAATCCTTCCCTAAATGAATTTCTGAAGAAGGAAGACAGAGGATAATATATAAGGAATCCAGGATTAGCAAAGGAGACTTATCCCGGATTAGTTTGTAAATGGATGGACAATTTGGCAGTGGGCTTGGCATCAATGCAAATGGGTATATCCAGTTGAAACAGTTAAACACTTCTCCATGAAAAACCACAATGTGACTCAGGTTAAAAGGTACACATGACGAATAAATACACATTTCTTGTTTTAAATTTGCTCATACAGTGCGCGGTGGGATAGAATCTAACTTCAATAAAAAATGTTACTTCATTGAAATAAGCGAATTAAATAAAACCGTTTTTTTTCAATATAATTATGTTATGAAAATAATGGCGCTTTAGGCCCCATAAATAATCTATTTGGAGCGATCCAATATGTAATGATAAATTTTCATGTTTTCTAACACGTTTATACTCGTAGATATTCAAATTATATAGTTTTAGATAAAATAAAATAAAAACACAGTTCTGTGCAGTTAAGGGGTAAAATTTATGGTCCATATGGATACTCCGGGTTAATAAGAGTTAATTTTTTTTTATCCACTATGTACTTTTGTTATTTAATACTGCGCTACCGGTTTCGTTTCGTATCCGTGTCATTCACTCGTTCATGGTAGAATTCCATATTAATATGAATTTTCTTAATTAAAAAACATCTTTATTCCACTTGTATCCATTTCCACTTATTTCCGATAGTATCTAATACATGAATATAAATAGGAAACACGTAACAAAATACCAGGGGTGAAAATAATTAAGAATTTTGTCGGACACATCTGAGGCGAAATTTAAGAAGGATATTAACCTGATGTATACCGATTAAAACATAATAAAATATTTTACAAATTGACCATTAAAATGTACCTGGTTACCCGTAGTTCATGTAACTACAAGACAAAAACTGATATAAAATTCATTTTACCAAACAAGACGGAAATTGCGTGGAAAAAGCCAAACCAGAAATAAACATATGTTTAAATAAAAGCTGACACGAACGACATTATATAATCTTGTCTTAAAAACCAATAGATTCACTAAACAAACACAATGTTATCCGTCTTTCAGAAGGTAATAAACCAACCCGAAAGTGGCTTCAAATATAATTGTAAACAGTATCGTCAGCATTATAATAAATTTCAAGTCATAAATAAAAAGAATATTAGAAAGCAATACTCCTGACATAGATGCTATACTCATATATGCCAAAGATTTAGTTTTAATTGTGCCAGTCTGAAGATGCCCGTGATAGGGTGAAACCAGTCCGGTCGATAATAAACAAGTGGAAAAAGGTTACAAAGGTTAATTAAAAATTCTTATTTTTATGGTTTTGTGTACAAAAAACATATGGTTTTTAACATATTTTATTATTCTATATTGTTCATATACCAATTCAAGTATTTCTGTTTTTCGATTATCCCCTTCATACTTTGATGAAGAACCGGAATCAAACACAATCTACGCTGACTTTTCATTTCACGTACAAAATTAGCATACCAACATCCCGTGCTGTAAAAATGGATATTATCGATTTTCAGAATGCGATAAACACTTAGCCTCGTAACAGCGAAATGTTCAAACCGAAATGCCCTAAACCCACTGATAATAATATTCTTAGAAGTGTGATGTATACCGATCGGAAAAAACCGAACCTTTAAAAAATACAATAATTTTTTTTTTTTTTTACCATAATATGTTTTTTTTTACAAGCTGCTATATATTGTTTTCTACTTGAAGAGTCCACCTATATTGAAAGTGTCTACAGGTTGATTAATTCAAACAGATAAAACATATTTCTTTACAACCAAATATAAATTATTGCACGTCAAGATTGCACCACAAACACAATACCGAGCTGAGATTTCACAACACGTGCACATAATGTTTGTCCGTGCCGCGCCCTCTATAAATAGCGTACGCACAGCGGAATATGCTCTCCTTTTCACTTCGAATGCAGAAAAGACAACATCTCCTCCCTTGGATACCTCGACCTGCCACTACCAGATAAGATCAGTCTTTTACACCCAGCAACCGCTGATGTCATCACCCGCCTCCTCAGCGACTGACCATACTAGCTGGTACCATAAGTCCTCATTAGGAAACCACCAAACGCCTTTCTCAAGGGGATTCGCAAATCACAATAGTCATGCGTTCCTGTATGCCGGTGAATAATTATTTACATTATTTTTCTTGTAGGGTCCCTACACGTCTCGTACACCAAGTAGATTATGGAAGACATATAACTTATATTGACCTAATGCCTTTCGACCTCTAGGTTCCAGTATGGTCAATAAAATTGATCATCTGCTCAAGTAAGAATGTCAATATTTGAAATAATATTAAACAATTTTATAAAGAAGGATGTTCCGGGCGAGCGGTGTGTTTGTTTCGAATACAAATCTACGGTTTTATTCCGAACTTAATAAAATGTTGCACAATTAACCGTTGAAATAAGAAAAAGGTCACTATCTACATGAATTCTTAAAAAACCACTCACTTCTCCATTTCCCACCCCTAAAAGTAAAATGTTGACACTTTCTGATAAAAGTTTGCACACTTGACGTAAAAAATAAAGAAAATTACTGGGTTAGAGTAAGAGTAGGGGTAAAGGTAGGGGTTATACATTACAAAATCAAAAATCTACTCAAAGCCATTCATGATCAATTCATGATCATCCATAAAGTCACATCGGCGATCTATCGAGCCTTTCATCAAACACATACATTTTAACCCCCCCTTTTAAATATTTCTTCTTTATTTTGTATAATCTTTTTAGTTTTACATTGATTTCTTCGAAAAATCAGTTGATTCACTTGTAAATAATACCCAAGTGGAAACCTGTAAGTGGTCAAATTTATATTACTTATTCATTATACTTGTTTTTTATGTAAACTGTTGGTCTCCCAAATAAACAAAAATAAAAATAAAATACAAATCTACAGTTTAATTCGAGCTTGATGAAATTTTGAACACTTGACCTGCAAAACAGGAGGAAGGTCGAATTTGGGAAATCACTCTCATCCCCATATCCTAACCCTTAAAGCAGAATGTTGGCATTTCTAAATGAAATTTTGTCCACTTGACGTTCAAAATAAGACGAAAATTACTGGGTAGGGTTGGAGTAGGGTTAATACATAATCTAAATTTTATTCCAAACTGAAAAATGCCGGATACTTCAGCTAGTTACATATAATAATATGTTCGCTGAAAGTAAAGAAAATGTAGCTGAATTTGCGTTCACGGACACGCCTACAACACACTTCTGTGGAATTATCGCTTCGGTGCCGGATCCCAACCCCCCGTTTGGCGTGTAAAATGTTCAAAAACAAGGCAAATCCAACAAAATTGTTTTTCTCCTCTTTCAACTTTTCGCCTTGCCACTTCATCAGCGTATCGGGGCCGATTCAAAAACAAGATAATTCAAAAGTTTCGTCAAATGCTTATGGAAAACAGACATAGATGGCATCTTATAATACATCTTCTCGAATCGTTTCGGGAAAAGGGAGGGGGAGAGATCAATTCTCTCGCAAAGTCGGACTGTTTACAATCAAAACACGTAGCAAATAATCGGATGCTGCGATAAAAGATGAGATCATTTGTAAAGAGAAAAATACGACGGTTTTGTTATGAGTGAGTGTCAGTCAAAGGGCGTCCATTTTTCAGAAAACCTATTTTGATAAAGTTTCAATCTCTTATCTCAGATTTAATAATAAAAAAGGATGTATTATAATTTCCTTGCGCGTACAAGTATGATAATTTTAAAATTGAGACGGATGCATTTGGTGTGTGTTGTGAAAAATATCAATTTAAAAACAGAATTTTTTAAATCCAAACAAGCGACAAATTACCTACTTACAATATATTTTACCAAACCAAATACTGTAGAAATATAACAATACCCCCAGCTCCTGACATTTCCAATGCATTGAGAGATGCGACACTAGCACCTTCAGTGGCCCGAGTTAGCGGAATTGGGTTTTTAAATAGATTTAAATAGAAATAGAAATATATCCTAAAAAATTATAAAAATCGAAAATTCTGAAAATTATTATTAGGTAACTTACATAATCCTTTTTCTTCATAAATTAAAAAAATAAATTAAAGACGCTATTAGATTTGTAACAGCCATAAGCCTCACAGCTCGACGCTCGCGTTCGTTCTGATGGTTTAGAAAGAAAATAAAATAAATTAAATCGAAAAATTGTCAGTAAGTGACATTGAAAATGTCAACGGTCAATGCAGCAACGTAGAGCAGTTGAGTCACTCTGCTAATTGGCGTATTCTGGTAAACAGAAGTTCTCGCTCTCGCAGCATAAAATAGTGCATAGAATCTGCCGCGAATATACTTGTTAGGAATGTACAAGTTTACCTCTTTCAACATAGGTGGATTACACATGGTTTCAAAGATAAACTTTGAAAAATTTTTACCTAAAAAAGATTTTCGGCGGTCTTCTAAGGTGTTGAAATCAAGAATTTCTGTTAAGAACGTGGATAGGATACAGGAGTAGATCATATATATTTATATTCACTTATATGAAGGTAACGCATAACCCTCTTTTGTACTTTGTCAATTTCAAGAATACGCTTCTTTTCTGAAGGGTCCCAGATAACTAGAACATAGAACTGAACCTACTCCGAGATGCTGCCAACAAGTGCTTCATACGTTCTTCGTATTGCTATTTCACTGGTCAATGATTTCGCATTACGAAAAAACAAAGTCCGGCATTTTGTTGGTGCGGGAGACAATGTTGACAACAACAACACACATGGGATTTAAAAGTGAGATTTGCCATGTAAATCACCCCAAGGTCCCTAATATCAGTTTTGTGTATAAAATAATTTTTATTCATGTGGTATTAGAAAAAAAATGGTTCTTTGGATTTTGTAAATGTGACGAAACAACTTGTCTAAACAATAAAACAAATCAATCTGTAACGATGACTTAATTTTTTTTTTTTAATTAATATAAATCTAATTTAATAATGTTATTATGTTCTGCAAGTATTAAAAATTAAAATACTTGCAGAACTTAATAATAACACTATTCAATTGGTATTACATTAAATAAAAATAAAATAAATGGACTTCTACGAATTAAACACAAAAACCATTAATAAATCATTATAATGTCGTCGTTATTTTAGTATTTTTTGTTAAAAATTTTAAAAAAATGGTACATATTTATAAAACTCGACAAAGCTTAATTGAATCAAGAATATTTTTCAAATAGAAGGCAATAAATTAATCAACTGGTAAGTCCGTTATAAATTCCACAATGGTTTATATTATGGAAATGTGTCACCGAGGAACTACTAAGGTACTAGATTTTTTTTCATTTGAACCTATGTGATATGGGTAAGTTACCTGACTGACGATGAAGTTTAAATTTGATTTTCAACTTTGTTTCTCCTTTACCTCGCTGCAAGTGAGAAAAATCGCCGATTTATAAACAGTTCTTAATGATTATGAATTGTTATTGTGTTTAAGTCGTGGAATTTCATTTAATTTTTTTTTTTAAATTTAATGTAAATCAAATTTAATAATGTTATTATTAAGTTATGGAGACCATATTATATAATTCATTCAGGAACTAGCGTCATTGATTCCTTCGGCACCGGCGCAGTCCAACGCGCGTCCAACATATGTACACGGTGACAGTTGTCACATGAGACGGGTCGGTTCAATGACTTATTTTGGTGTTATGGAATGACCTGCACGCCTTTGTGTTTCCCCCCTCCTACAACTTGGGTCTCTTCAAAACCCAGGTTCACTCTTTCCTATCCTCTAAAAACCCGTCATACAGCTTTACCAAAGAAGATATAGGCCTTGATGGAAATTATTTCCCTCAGGGCTATCTGCGTGGAGCTACTTCAAAAAAAAAAAATATATATGGGTGTCAAGGAAAAAACTGTATTTTTGGATGTTTTAATATATATATATGTGTGTGTTGATATCGACCTAATAACACTTTGACTTTATTGTTAGTCGAGAAGTCTGCTTTTGACAACAAAAAAAGCTTAGTCACCCATTTACAACAGATTATCATCATAACTGTCGCGAGTGTTCTTGGTATTCCATTTTCGAAGGCAACAAGATTAATAGATTCCGTTAATACATAACCTGCAATAATACAAAACTACACTATTTTCTGTAATATATTGTACTAACTTTAGCAAGAATTCTCGGTCCATTCTGGCTATGGTTGGACTTGGACCCCTGTGAGAAGCTGTAACTAAGATTAATGAAACATCAGCAAGACGTAACTGAGGCAACGGGACCATCAGTTAACTTCTAGTGGCCATGACGAGAAACTTTTGGGGGGATAAATCTGCTTAACGAATAAACCTCTTACTTACGTTACTGGGTGATATATATATTTTTATATTTGAATGTAGATATTGTTGTGTTGAGAAAAGATGAATTCAAATAATTAAAAAAATGCTTTAAGCATGTAACGCTTATAAATATTGAGATGAATTGTTTGTTAATTTTAGTTTGTGGGAATAACATACGAAACATAAAATTGAATAAATTCTTATTATCTACTATTGTACGAAAATCACTTTGATGTTTTTTTTTTTTTTTTTATATGTCTACCGCACAAGAGTCCCTAACTGCTCCCAACCGTCTGGAGCCAGTGAGACTATGGCATTCCCAATTGGGGAACGTTGTGAGGCTGAAGGGATTGGGGAGGGGAAGGAGAAGGGGAAGGTGGGGAAAAGGGGAAATACCTGGCTATTCAGATCTGGTCACCAAACACGACTAAAAGCCATTTCAAGCAACGTTCCAATTCTGAATTGTGGTCTTTCACCAGGGTGATACTGAGAGTATCTTCCACTCTGGAACGTGCGCAAATATACTATATATTATTTTTAAATGAATTAATTGTGAAACAACACAAATTAGTTAAATAAAAATTACTTGCGCACGCCGGGATTTGAACCCGCGACCTTCGACGACCTTGATGTTATCCATATATCGTTTTATAATTTTTTTGTGTACAGTGCCCGGGAACATTTCTCCTTCTTCCTGTTTCAACATTGGTTAGAGGTGCATACATGTGGAGATAATCTTCTCTACCCAATGAGCGGGCTGCCTATTGCTACTGTAGGGCTTTTATTTATTTTTATTGAAAGAATTGTAAACTGTATTTTATGTGCTAGCAGCACTTGCTCATGGCAATCTTATATTTAAGACCGGTCACTAAGGTAATGGAGGTTATAAGATGGAATATGGGCGGAGACGGAGGGGGCGGTGCTGGCGGTCCAGCGGCCGAGGTTGGATATAAAGGGATTCGAGTTCGATTCTAATTTGGAGTAAAATGTTTTTGCTAAGTCTTTAGTTATTATCGATTATAATTAAATTAAATAATCTAACTTCTTTTATTTTTCACGCCGACCGGTTTCAGAACAACCACCGTTCCATCAAGGGCAAAATAATACTAAACAATATTACAAAATTATGGCAGAACACAGATAATAGGTGTCACAGTAGGGGTGGGATCGTGACCGGGTATTAGTAAAGGGTGTGGGGAAAGGAACATATTTAAAATGGGGCTGTATGATTTTTATTGTTAAAAATAGACTCAGTATTATTAAGGCATTTATTAATTTCCAAGGCTTCTAAATAATCTATGCGCTTACCTTTACTATTTTTGTGAAGAATACTGATTCCTGTATTTTTATTAAAACTATGATTGCTTGAAATAATATGGTTAGTGAAATCGAAAAAAATTTTTTTTTTTAAACGTCGTACATTTTCTTTGATTCTAATATTATTTTATATTTTATACTCAAGTCCTTCAAGAATCTTCAGAATAGTGTATATATTGATGTTTTAATTATATACTGAACTCTTTATCTAATATTTAAAAGCAGTTGGCGCCAAAAGTGTTTTTTTTCTTTGTGAAATATTTAAAATAGCGCCATCTGTGAGCCTCTGGCGGGCCACTGATATTCATCACCTGCTCAAAGAAGAATTTTGATGTTTATTTGCTCTTTCTTTAATTTTGCTAGAAGTATGGTAAATTTGCGCTTACTTCCAGCACACAGACACGCTCACTACACACATCTCATCATTGATGTATCCCTTTAATGCGCTTACAATTACTGAATCCGAGTTTTAATTTTTTAAAATTTTATTTATTTAAGGAGAAAATACGGATAAAGACAATATTATTAAAATAATATACAATATTTGGAGAAATAGCCTACATCCTAGCTATTTCTTGCTGATTAATACGATTCGGATAAATAAACCCTTAAAAAAATATATAGACAAATTAAAGAATTTAAGATTTTGTTACACAGAAAGAATTAGAAAAAGTGCACAGTTTCTAAATAAAGTAATAAAAGGTAAATATTTTTTACAAGAACTTAAAGGGAAAAAAATTATGATTAAATTAAAAATAGTGTTGGACAAAGAAATATTTAAAAAAGTGCACAATGTGTAAACATTGTTCGTTGAATTTGTATGTTCATTTTTTTTATAACAGTTTTCAATTTTCTCCTAAAAGTACTTCATGTATTAAAGAATATGTCGGAAACCATCAAAGTTTGATTTTGATTAAATAACTCCACATTCTTTTGATTGGATCCCTGATACCAACAGTTGTGCGAATCCGGCTAATGTGGAATAAGTCGTTAAACTTAGTTGTTCTGTGTTGTACTTTAAAGTTTAGTAGTTGGAGTAAGGCAGGATAGTCGATAACGTTATTGCAGACTTTATACAGGGTCATTAGGTCAAGGTATGTTCGCCGGTTAGAGAGGGTGGAGACATTTAGATATAATTTTTATTTTTTTGGTTCTCCACTACATAATTATTACAGAAAGGATAAATGTTATGGTGATGATTCCTTTTGTTGATGAGCACACAAGTCATTATAAAATTTACCCTGCAGCGCTAAGTTATGTAGACGATAGGTACATTAACATAACGAGGAACAAAAATAATAATAACAAAATTAATATAAACGTATAAATTTGTTTTGAACGACATCATAATCTCGAAAGTTACCCTTCCCTCGTCAGAAATACATTAAAACTATACCACGATTTAAAATAATGACAGATATACTCGTATATATAAATATTTAAGTATAAAGGAGTGGGAGCCGACCATAGAGGAAGGAGAAAATACATTTTTTTAAAGAATATGATTCACTGGAAAAATATCTAAAAGAGTACGGTACGATAAATTTACTTAATTATGTAATATACTAGAAAAATTATTATTTACTATTTCGAGTGCTTCAAAATTATCTAATATTTGCCTTTATTATTACGGTGAAGTATTTGAACCCCTGTATCTTTATTATTACTTCCGAAACCGGTCGAGATTATTATATTAAATAGAAATAGTTCAAAACGTATGTTTACTTTTATATTATAATTATGACAAGTCACAAAGTAAATGCTTTTTAGGAAAAAATGTAATCGTTATAGCAATATTTGAGTTATTCACACATTTCTTTGTGAATAAATCCAAAAATAATGATTAATGGTACTTTTAAATAATTCTACATACTACATGGATAAACTAATAATCATACCAATTTTCCTTAAATAAGAATAAAAATCCTATTCATCTGTGAAATATTTGGCTTCCTTTAAAACGCATGTCTCATTTCTCTTACCTTTAATTTATTTCTCTACTCTTTAATAATATGTAAAAACAACAAGTAATAATAATTTAATTATTTGGTTTAATAGTTAATTTTCTCTCACCATTATAGTCGCTATATCATCATCGTGAAAGTTAACTACAATAGAGCAAATAGACACACATATAGATAATAAATACATAGAGATCTCCTAACACGCAAGGGGTAGAAAATAAAATAGGGGCGAAGAAAAGAGAGGCGTGGGGACAGCTAGGTGTGCCGCCAATGTAAGTAAAACAGCAACTAAGTAAAAAGGTTGGAACTGTTTATAAAACCGAATATTTTGACCGAGTTTTTAGTTTGACCCTTTTAATAAATGTTTTGTAATTTGCTTACCACAGTCAAAATTATGCGAAATATTTGTGGACCACAGTGAACCAAAGCTTCTGCCAATGTGGGTGTCACGCGACCTTTACACCAGCCGTTGAAATCGTACTTAGGGCAAATCTATTATTTCTGACATCAGTGGTAGGCACCTATTTTTTGGAAAGTAATCTGTGCTGACTGTGATAACATCATTATAACTTAATTGTTACTCATTTTAAAAATGAGGAAAATTTTACTATTTTGGGGTATTTTGCAAGTGTTTTAAATTCAGTTAAATTAATTACTGTACGAATATTTCTCGGTAAATAAATATCTAATGAATACTATTCTACATTTGGCATAAAATGAAGAATATTTTTTTATTCCAGGTGTTTCACAGTTGTGTAGTGTTTCGCGACAAAATAAAAGCCTAATGAGTAAAATTGTAAGTTGGTATTTTTTTATTTAATAGGCCAGAGGCTAAAAATAAGGTACTCTATGGTATTTTGGTCAATATGTCTCACGAAATGGAGCTGACAGATATAAATTGATTGATTCAGCAGAAAATTGCTTGATTTTCCTAACCGAAGACAGGAAGATTAAAAAAATATCTCTCTAAGATTCGCAAGTCTAGTCATAAAATAAAAACAGATAGAGATGGGTCACTTTAATTTTTATCTCAGACGTTTTATGATGTGTCAAAATGATGACTTGTTTGATTCATTAGATGCCAAAAAAAGTTTTTTTAGCTCAGAGGGAGACACTTCAAGACTTTTACGAGAAAAATATCACTTAACGAGTTTCCTAGGAATAGAAAAAGAGTTTTTTTAACGTTGATTGAGTAGGCATTAAATTTAATGGCTTTTTCTACGAATATTATTTATTCAGTCGATAAATTAAGCAAACATTTTACTAATAACATTAGAAATTCTCTACCAACAAACGTATTTTTTGGTAATATTAAAGGCTGTGAAAGATTTATATTTTGGTTTCCGTATACGGTTCTGATGTCATTTTTTCTGTTCATATCATGCTCGATTGAAGATTGATTTCTTGTATGTCAGAAATTGAATTCTGAAGCAGTATAATACGTACAATAGTAGTGGCGTTTACTCTCTATGGACAAAGGTAGGCTGGGTGTAGCTTTTTTAGTGGATACGAACTGTCACAATTTTTCAAAACTACTGTGAAAATATTTTATTTTTGACAATGTATAATGTAATTGAAACTCTACAGCGTATCAGATAGTACTAGTGCGGTTGACAATATAACTAATTTTGATAAAACGTTAGAACAGTAAATCGTATAATTTTAATAATACGTCTATAAAAAAATGTTAATTGGAGATAACATGTAAAAAAAATTTTTTTTGTTCAAATAAATGTTAATTCATTTTGTTCTCCACAGATGACGACACCAAAAATAGGTATTATTCATATTTGTCTTTAACCTATCGGTAGTGTTGGAAACTAATCAAAATTGAGAATTTATAAAAAGATTAAAACTTTTGGAGGAGGGTTAACATTATGTTCCTAAATTCAAAACGAACATTTTATTAATGCATGAGAATTACCAGCAGCCTCTTTTGAAAGCGGAATGCGGATGCGCGGAATTGCCTAATATATCTCGCAAAAAAAAGAGGAAGTCAAGTGTATTGCCATAAGGCTGGTTGCAACTAAAAAACAAAAAAATTGTCGAATAGAATGAATTTATCAATATTGTTCAGAAATTGATGAAGTTGTTTAATATTTTATTTATTTTTATGGTTCGTTTTTCCCAGGGTAGGCACAGTTTTTTTTGCCTTTATGGACTGCATACCACTGTAAAGGATTAAACAGTTTTGTGAAGTATGTGCTTTGGTGGCTGGACGGTGAGGCACCGTCTATCCATGACAAAGAATTGAGGAGAAAAACCATGAAAATACACGGTGTGAAGTGAATCAAATACTTGGGTCGAGTCAAGTCAAGAGTCGGAATAACAGAATAATATGCATTAGACGATCTATAAATATCAATTAAGCAGGGAGTGTGTGCCTTGCGGTGAAACGGCGTGATGATAAGTTAGTTAGTTAATGAGGTGAAAGATATTCACAGGAGCTGCCAGGACTTTTCAAAGGATGTGCGCCAATAAAGATAAATAAGTATTTAATATATTACATTCTATAGTCCTGCGTGGTAAAAGACGGTCTTAGGTACGTTGATTCCTAGTGACCTCTTCTTAATTTTTAAGAAAACCTATCATATCAATGATGGAATTTGATATAAATAGGCTATAACGTCCACCTCTTCATCTCATCTTTTAATCCTTCAGCCTCACAACAATCTTCAAATTAGTAAAACCATAATTTCGCTAATTCCCAACAGTTAGAATTGTTGTACGGTACCTATTTTATAAAGTTTGACGTGAAAATGCCCGAGATCGCCTTTAACTCCTCATAACGCTATGAGATTTTGATCTTATTTTTATGTTATTTTTTTTCGGATAAATGTTGAAAGCCTGCGGAAAAGAAGGCCCCAGGCACAAAGCTAACTTCTTGGCTATTCGATTTTGCGGCCCCAGTGAATTTCGCATGCCCGCTGGGTGTCTATTAATAAATTAAAACCAGTAACGAATTTCAATTGTTAATATTCCTCCAGATTATTACTCTTAGTGACTAGTATGGGTAGAATAAAACTTCGTCGAATCAAGCTTATTAAATTTTTTAATCATTCTTTTAATACTATGCGCAACGGTCTCTCAGTTTTCTGTGATTTCGTCAATCTGTCAATTTAATAAAAGCTCTTTCTTAGGAAAATTGGAAAAGAAACTGCTGTCGATTTTCTTCGAAATTCGATTGACGAGGAAGCTTTTGGTTCAGTGAATATTTAAGAGTTTTTAAATATTAACTTTCCAAAAATACCTGTTTTAAATTAAGCAAGTTGTATTTTAATGACATTGAAACCGATCTTTAGCTTTATTTTTATTTATTTATTTGCATAATCGAACAGGAAATCTGTTATTAGGATATATGTCAAGAAGTAAATACTCTCAAATGATTTTCTCTGGTTTCATGAAACTGCCTAGTTCTTAATATAAGGAATACATGGGTAAACGCAATATTTTTCTGAAAATAATTTCCCTCAGGGCTTATGTAATCTTTATGAGGATGATGTGTGAAGGGTCTTTTTGGGGAGAGGAAGGAGTGAACATGGGTTTTGAAGAGACCCGTGTTGTAGGAGGTAGGAAACACAGAGTCGTAGAAATGACCCGTTCTCATATGACGAATGTCAACCACGCACAAATATTGGGCGCGCGTTTGGCGTATTTCATAACTATGCACCGGTGTCGAAGGGATCAATGACGCTAGTTCCGCAGAGCATATTTCATTAAAATACCGGTATAATAAGGACTGAATTTCCATCTGACACCTGTGCTCTAAATATTACAATCCGTTTGTTAAGATCGGCGAGTCTATCAAATGGACCATCTGCTTTGACCCTTAAAAAACATCACTCCCCTTTTTTCTCGATCATTTTAATCCACTTGACCTAACCACAGTTTAAAAATGCTTTTTAATGCAGAAGCAGCTGTAACGATCAAATAATTTCAAAACTTAGTATCATCTTAATTCTACCGCTTCAATGAAGAGTGTACGATGGCAAGAATAAGGATGAGCAACGCAAAAACAGAAGTTATTTTTATGGGAAGAGTCAAAACTCAGTATAACATCTTCGCCAACCGGGAACAGTTGAAACAGGTTGACAAATTTAATTGTTTTTCGGTTGAATTCTCAAGCGATGATCGACATGATAGAGAAATTGTCCGTAGAATAGATGCGACAAGCGGTGTGCTGCTTTTTCTTTACAGCTCAGTGATAAGGATAGCTGAGCTTAGTTTCGAGACAAAGTTGGAAGTGTACAAATCAATGTATTACCCCACATTTCCTTATAGTCATCACATCTGGATGTTGAACGAGCAAACACGTTCGTCGGTCGAAGTTACCAAATTAGATTTTTGAGGGCAGTTGCAAGAGTCACGAAGGGGGTCGAATAAGTAGTTCGATGATCCGGGAGGAGCAAAAAATCGAACCGCTCCATCTCTTCATAGGAAAGTCGCAACTGAGGTAAATTGGGCACGTATCAAGAATGCCAGAATATGTCCAGTGGGCCGCCCCAGACACAAGTGGGAGAAGAAACTACAGTGGCTGGACCTATTATAAACGGATGCTGTTAGCGTAGGTAGTAAATTACGCCTCGTTGATGCGATGGGTCCCCGACCCGAGTGAGACAAGGGGAAGAAGAAGTGCTATTTATTTGATTAAGTCATTTCAAAGTATATAAAAATGTATAATTTTAATATCGAAATCAACACCAAACGGTGAAGCCGAGTTGCGATCCAATCAAAAGAAAAATATATGTAAAAAATCTAAAACAACATTATTTCTCTGGACTAATGAGGTAATGACTAAGAACACTGGTGGAAGTATATATATTTATTTTAATTTAGAGGAAGGATATAATACGAGATATAATATGTAATAAGGAAGCCTTGTAATCCTTAAAGCAATAACGGTCCTCTTTTTCCTTCCCCGAGTAGTTAATGCCTCTTTTTGCTTCGCTCAAAGCAACTCTTAGATTAATGGCAAGAGAGACACATTAGATTTAAGGGCGGAAGATAATGCCTCGGGTTTAATGTGAGTTTTGATTGAATACACGTGACGTCTGGGTTTCGCGCTGTTTCCTCTACCCCTCCATCCCTCCATGCCTCTGTTCCTTCTATATCTCAACCTTTTCTCGTCTCCATTCTCTCCCAGATTGGAACGATAAAACTCCTGATGTGAAAACGCCTTTTTTTGTTGTGGAAATTCGTTAATTTAGTTTTGAATGGGTCTCTTTTGGTTGATGAGGTGATCTTATGGAATTAAATCGCTCTGATTTCGGTAACAATGGAGAACAATTGCGTGATTTTCCATATTATGTTACCTAATTCTTCTTACCATTACTTTAGTCATGTATTTGAAATGGAACTGACTTTATTTTTTTTTTGCTTCTCGTTGAATTTATCAGATTGAAAGTAAGACACTTCTCTACACGTTTTTTTTTATTTTTCGTACTTTCAAATAAATAATATAATAAAGTCGCACTCTCTAGAGTTACTGATCAAACTTATTATGGGATTGTTAACTTTTGGTACATAATATTTGGTATTATAAAGTTTTAAAAGGTAATATGTATACGAAAATATAAAAACATAAAATACTTTATTTTTGTTTATTTGGGAGACCAACAGTTTACATAAACAATGAAGTATAATGAATGAGTGATATATATTTGACAATTTACAGGTTTCCACTTGGGTATTATTTATGAGTGAATGTAGTGACTTTCGAAGAAATCAAAATAAAATTAGAAAGATAATTAAACAAAATAAAGAAGAAATATAAATTTAAAAGTAACATGTAATTTGTTATGGAGTCTGGAAAGGAAGGGGGTAGGGGGTGGGTCGATCTTGTTGAAATTTATGTGTGTGAAATTATATTAATAAAAAAACAGGAAAAAATAGTGTATATATATATATATATATAAATAAGAAAGTTAATAGACAGGTGCTAATATGAAGTGAGTAGGTATCTAAAGTTATAAAGGCTCGATAGATCGCCGGTGTGACTTTATGGAGTGTGGTGCTGAGTTAAACATGTCAAATTGTGAAGAGTGCACGTTAAAGATAAAGAAGTTTTGCTTAGAATTAGTGTTGCATCGAGGAAGGCTAAGAATTTGGTCCAATTTGGTTAGTCTATTGGGAACTCGTAGTTGGATCCGTTGTAGGAGTTCCGAGCAATCTGCAGTGCATCAGCAATTTTCTGCAGAAAGAGTACATCAGCCGAGCTTCTTCGATCTTCTAACGACAACATATTAGAAAACGCTGCCGACGCTTACTGATTTACATGGAGACGGTAACTACGAAAATCTAGGTATCGTAGAAAGCGATTTTGAACACGTTCCAATTTGTGCACATATGTTTTTTATTGTGGATTCCATACTTGTATATATGAACACCAGAAAAATACATACAAAGGCACACGCTCAAAATATACATATACAATTTAAACGTCTACGTAAAAATACACAACAATTTTCTACAAGGGAGAAAAATATATACCCATATAAGAATCTACAAAGTTTGGCCATCAGTACGGCCATCAGAACGTTGGTAAATTATTTCCCAAACAGCATTTAAAAAAATTGGATTTCAGAATATTACTTCGAGATTTGGTAGATGCATAGAAACGTTTTAATTCTTCGGGTAATCTTCTATAGTTGGTGTAGCCAATGTATTCCAATAATTTTAGTTCGTATAATGGCGAGTGTATTTTTGATATGTGTAGTTTGTGGTGTTGTCGTGTATTATAATGGTGATTTTTTTTCAATTTCCCATTTCCCTTAATTTTTTTCAACTCCCTTAAGTACCATTTATCCATTCTTCTTAACATGATAAAAATATTAATATATTTATGCACCCCATATAGTAACTATTTACTTTGATTTGTATAACCTTCCTTCAAAGCTTTGGAAAGTACGTAACAGTAATTATATTTCACATGATTCTCGGGAATCAAATTTCAGATTACTTAGCAAAACAAGACTCGTCCAACACATAATTTTATTACTTTTAATTACCTTACCGAAAAAAAACCGTCATCAAAGGCATAAATTGCACGGAATGAGTTGAATATTACCAAATAATTTATATTTTTTTCCAAGAATACCGTGATTTAAAAAATTAAATAATACAACCAAAATCTATTTTAATTCGTTTGAAAATAAAGCACGCGCTTCCCATTCCAGCTGTTTAAACTTGCAATAAGGGGAGATTCCAATGAAAAATATTATGGCCTAGATGTTTATTTTGTATTAATAATTGGTGGAATTATAAATCATTATTTAAAAGAGAATAAAAACCATCTCATCGAAGATAGTCGTTTCGTTAGTCCCATTGGAACCACATTAAGCGGATGTTCGCGCCTGAATAATTTCTGTGTGACCTCATGACGCTTGTATGACGTCACACGGTTACTGCTACTTACCGCTCGGATTCCGACCATTTTAGTTATTTTAAAATAATCGAACTTTGGGAGTTAATTTAACCAACTCTTAACTCTTCGAAAAATATTTTACTGAAAGATGGATGTACATTGCTAATTATTTGTTTTATATACTTGAGTTCCTTAATGGTGTTTTCAACAATTGTATCCATTTTTGTCATAGTAATTATCTTCTCGAAGCAAGTGGAAGGATGCCATTTCTAATTCATTGAGGTACTCGTATGTATTGAGTCGGAAGGGAAAGGCGAGGAGAGAAAAATAGGGTAGGGAAGGTTGAAAAGTACCTGGCTATTTTGATCTGGTCACCAAACATGGCTATTGCTGTTACAAGTAACATTTCGACCTCAATGGTGGTCTTTCCCCCAGACTATACTGAGAGTTCCTATATACTACTGTACCCATGGTAGTGCCTTCATTATATCCCGTAAAAATATGAAATATAATAAAATTTATTACATTCTTGCAAGAAATCAATCTACAAGTATTAAAATTAAGAAACGCAACGCCGCACCGAAAGCACAACAATAAGGTATGTATCAAAGTCATTACATAAAATGACGCTCACGTCATATTCAAGTTTGTCTTCATTGGACGCGAAAAATTTACATATGTGCGCGGTGCTTATTCAATGACCACTCGCTTGTGATCTAGCAAATAACGTAGCAATCAGTGCCATCTGTTGGTGACTCTATAAAGTAGTAGAACTTAACGAAATAGTGATCAGTAATCGAAACAGATGAAAAATTACTGACAACTTAACCTCTCTTTAAAATTTCCAGAGAACCAATAAACCGATTTGAGAGAAAACCAGCTTACTAAATAACCAACAATCGCGCCGTTTCTTGCTTTATTCATATTCTTACATACTCTTGTTATTCTGCCTCCTGACATTGCCCGACTCGGAAGTATTTGAATACCTTGATTGCGCCATGCTTTTTCCGTGCGTCCCCAATTCACATTCGCATTCGCGTCATATATTCTCCTTACACTCCTTTATGCGTTCATCCGCCCTACATGCCCAAATCATCTAAGCGTCCATTTCTTAATCTTATTCATTACGCATACATGATCCTTGCATTCTTTGTGAATTATAATATTTTTCACATGGTCATACATGATTTTATCACATATACACCTCAGGGAACTAATTTCCACAGCATTCAGTCGACTTTTATCCTTCCTCTGTCAGTTCCATGCTTCACTGCCATACACCAGGGTTGGTGTCAGCGCTCCATTGTGGACTGCTAGCTTTGCTTATTTAGACAATTTGTTTGTAAGCGCCAGTTGCGTTCAGTTCTCCATTACCGAAGTTACAGCATTCACCCTGTTTTCAATACCCCTATCAGACTTTCCATCTCTCGTAATCATACTTCCCAAATACATATACTCATCGACCTACTCCGTGTACTCATCATTCACAACTATATTGGACAAGGTTTTCCATTAATGATTTTAACAATACCACAAATAATAATCTGTATTTAGTTAGTTATTTAGTCAGTCAGTCAGTCAGATAGCTATTTATTTGGTTAGTCAGTTAGTTAGTTAGTCAATCAGTCAGTTATTTATTTTCCCAGTTAGTTAGTCAGTCAGTCAGTCAGATAGCTATTTATTTGATTAGTTATTTAGTTAGTTAGTCAATCAATCAGCTATTTAATTACTCGGTTAGTAAGTCAGTCAATCAAGCAGTTATTTATTTGGTTAGTCAGTTAGTTAGTTAGTCAATCAGTCAGTTATTTAGTTCGTCACTTAGCTAGTTAGTCAGTCAGTTATTTAGTTATTCAGTCAGTTAGTCAGTTAGTTAGTTAATTATTAAGTTAGATAGTCAGTTAGTTTTTCGTTTGAGATGTGTTCGACATTTTAGGAAAACTGATGACGCCATTTTATATAAATAAAACCTTTTGACTCCCAGCCTCCAAGCATTGAATTTGATTAATTTCTTATCAAGATGGATTTTCAATATTTGAAAATGTTTTTTCGATTTTTTCCGAAGTAAGGAAAAGTTGATCCTTACTACGGGCACACTGACAGGAACACAATGCACTTACATCGGTTTATATCGTTAGTGTAAAGAATCGCTATCCTTGGCGCCGACGCGTGCCTCCCGAATATTATTTTTTACCTGATTTTGTAATTAATTTGTAATCTCATCGAAGTATGATGTATTTGTCGGATGATTAATCCATCAAGCAAAGGCCCGCGGGTTTATTTGATCGGGTATCGAGTAAGCTTCAGCTGTCGAGCCTTTGAAATACGCAGGGCAGTCGGCCGCAAAGCCTCCCAGTGTATATTTTAAAACATTTATAATTTAGAATTTTACCAATTTATCGTCGTCCGCCCGGTAACGGGGTATTTTCAGACGTTTCATTAAACCAGGGCGAATTTGTACCGGATTATGCAAGGGGATGATTTTGGGGATGAAATTTATATGTTCTCGTGATTCAAGGGTAAGCATTAGGGGTGCAACAAGCATACAAAATAAAAATTATGCTTACATCACATGCACTCTTCTCTTGCCATTGAGAGGTTCTTTGTAATATACTTTTTGATACGTTTACAAGAAGGAAAGAGAAATTGTAATTGAAATATCAATAGTATGACTTAATAGGACATAGTACCCTATAAATAAATCAGTTAGAAACATTCTTATAAAATTCGCGGAGACTTAAAATTGAACAAATTATTTTTTTTTATTATACGCCCATCTGGGCTTTTATATGGATTTTTAGAACATTTTTTTTATTCTGTTTATTAATTATTTTTTTTACATATAAAGAAGATTAAAACAAAAATTTTTTTAATATTCAGATATGCAAAAAATAAAAAAATAAACTAAATCAATGTCGTATATATATATATATGCAAAAAATAAAAAAATAAACTAAATCAATGTCGTATATTATATGTATAAAAAAAATTCCCACATAAGCAAGGCCATTGCGTGTTTTTTAGTTGAAGGCAGTTTTTTTTTGGAATCAATGTTTTGTTTATAAATATTTATTCCTATACATACATTTATATCTATATTTCTTTTACAAATTAAGCGACATTTTTCATTAGGTTTTTGTATCAAATGGGCTATATAGAGGAATATAATAAGACGGAAACAAAACTCACACAAGCTAAAACTTGTACGAAAATGGATCGAAACAATAATACGTGAGTTGAATGACCCCCGAGAATAAAAAATCTGTCATAACAAAAAACCCATAAATCACTACTCGTGCCACCTGCTAAACTTTAGCAAAACAACAAATATGTGAGTTGAACAACCCCCGAGAAAAATAAGTCCAAAACAACAGGTGCAAGTAAAATCCTGCGAAAAATACCTCCGTTCTGCCTATAAAAGCCCATACACGTGGTACGTGGATTCATTCCCCGCTAACGACTCCGACCAAACAACATTTCCACTGTAACGCGAAAATTCCACCGTGAAAATTAACCAGCTGTTCTCATCAACACTCTATTCTACCTGGACCTGCTTTCATCAATAGCCGAGAAATCATCATTCTAACTGAACCCGCTCTCATCAACACGCTATTCTAGCCAGACCTGCTTTCATCAATAGGCGAGAAATCATCATTCTACTCGGACCCGCTCTCATCAACACGCTATTCTACATGGACCCGCTCTCATCAACACGCTATTCTACCTGGACCTGCTTTCATTAATTGGCGAGAAATCATCATTCTACTCGGACCCGCTCTCGTCAAGACGCTATTCTACCTGGACCTGCTCCCCTCGATAAATAATACGTCAACCTATACCCATCATTCTTGTACGGGCTCTACAAGTCTCGTACAGTTTTGATAAAATAACAGTACATAATTAAAAGGCAATATTTCTTAATTAGTCAATGGGATTATATTATGTTTCATGTGTTAGGGGATAATATTAAAAGTGAGCTTTTGCACACCTCAATAAGCTTTAAATGTTGACCGCATGGACATTGTGGGAGTATACCACTCCCTTTTTCCACTTGTTTCTATTTTATTTAGGTATCTACAACATTTGTACCAGAAATACTAGTTCTTTTTTTTTCATTCCCACTTCTTGTATTCTATATTGCAGCGCCATTGAGCCGATTTTTTTTCAAAAACGGCGCTATGTAAATTATCCAATTATAATATGTTTTATTCTTAGTTAGATGGAAAAAAAATAGCTTGGAAATAAACCCACCTTTATTCTAGATAGGAGCCTACTCTGTGATGTGACGACTATTTGTACATAAATATCTCATCACTAAATTCGCTATCGAAACTTCTGGAAAAAACCAACGAAAAAAATACTACTATCCTACCTCAATAAACACAACGTACTTTCAAGCCACCAATTCGGTTTTCGAGCAAAAATTGGCACAGACCATGCTTAGTATATCTAATTTAACTATCTGCATTGTAAAAAAACTTAGATTAAAGTAATTGAAGTTTTTCTAAACCTGACTACGGCCTTTGACACTATCTCTCTTGACTTGCTATATACAACAGACTTAAAAATATTGTTATCAGCGGTCCGCCGCTCAAACGGTTCATTAGTTATACTAAAAGTAGGGAATAAATACTTAAAATAAATAAATGCTTCAGTGACATGACATGATAAAGTACAGAGTCCCACAAGATAGCATCTTAGGTCCCATTCTATTTCTCATTTATATAAATTGACTTACCGATATTAAAATTGTATAACTATTCTATAATGTGATCAGTTACGCGGGTGATACGGTAAATCAATTAAAAGCGGAAACTTGGGAAGACCCTTATAAACACGAAAATCGGTATGACGGAAATTTAAAAAAAAAATGGCTAGACAAGAACCTCCTTACCTCCAAAACCAAAACCGAAATGAATGAGTTGATAAATGAATAATAAAAAATAATATAAAATAAAATATAACAACTGTAACCAATAAAAATCAATATTTTTTTTAAAATAGATCTTAGAATATGAAATTTGTTGTAAAAAATTAAAAAAATTTGGTTGATACATATAAATTAATATTGCTTCGAATTTTTATTTCTTGTTAATTTTTTTTTCTTGTTTATTTAAATTTTTTTTTTATTATGAAAAAAAAAACATATTTGTGTTAATACATGAATTTTGAAGATACGTAAAGTAAAAATTATAAGATTGATAAGAAAAAAAAGGAAAATATACTATAATAGTAGGAAAAGTTTGATGTCCTTGGATTTAATCCAGTTTTTTGCAATATTTTTGTATGTGTTTAATGATGATATGTATGAACGCTTGTATTAGGTTGATAGTAAATTAGAAATTTCAGGAATAATAAAAAAAGCTGCCAAAAATTATAAGTGCATAGCAATTTTAAACCACTTTCTGAATAGGTTTAGTAGTAACATAAAATAGAAAACTAAAACAAATCATTAGTATAAATGGAGTCAGCAAATATATCAACAATTTCTCCAAACTTGTTGCCCAGATCATGCATCCTATCCCTGATTAGGGTACACAGTAGGGTGGTCCAAATTTTTTTATTTATTATTTTTCATCTGACCGCTCCGTGAAAAAAAACTCTTGAGAGTCTTACAACCGCTCTATCTAGAGATAATCAAGTTCGTGATGATTACGAAGAGCTAATAAAGCTCACCATGATTGTTTTGAACAAACCTCCTACGAAGATACATTGGCGCGCTCCAGGTCCGATTGATCATGCTCGTTGGATGGCGAAATTGCTGTATGCTTTGAAGATTTTTCTCTTTAGAAATAATTTACAAGCATTTAAACTAACCAAGAGAGAAGAAAAACAAATTGTTCGATTTGTTAGTTTTGGTGTGCTGAGACTTGGAATGACAATGTTGATTACCTTCAGGGCAAAAGCTGCGTCACAAATTTGCGTGTTGTTAATGATACAGCGGAGAGAGGAGTTAAACTGTTTGAAGATTACAACACGTTACTCACTAAGACTGAGGAAGAAAAGCAATTTTTACTTCACATCGTTGAACAAAACAGAAAAATCGTTTCCACTGAAACATCCAAAAAGGAGTTAACAAACATAGTTTTGAAAGATTGCGACTAATATTATGTTAAGTATTACTTTGTTACAAAATTTTATTCATATTTAAATAATTTGTATACTTATTTGATTAAAATACTTGTTATATTAATAAACCTTAAATTACGTGTTTTATTTAAAATCCTGAAATTTTGTCAAAAACTTATAATTCGATGAGCACCCCCTTGTATATAAGATAAGGGGCTGAAATTTTTAACACATCATAGGAATGGTAGGTGTAACAAATCAAGGGTACGGCTACACCTATATTTGATTTTTTTTTTTACTATATAGGCCTGGACCACCTTAGTACACATTATACTTAATGATAAGGGAAGCGTCGTTTCCGAAACACGTTGATATATATTAAACGGTGTACACAAAGTATTTTCCATTATTTATTTTTTTTAATAATGCCAGTAAAAAGTAATTTTACATTTATTGAAGAAAATTTTCCATCAGTTCAGATTTCTGCAAAACTTTACATAATGCGATGATTATTCCCAGTCTTAATTACTATAGCAGTATTTTATAGTTATTGGTAAAGGAGGAGGATTTCAAAAAACAGTTTTGCAAAACAGACTTATAACAGTTTATAATAATATTGTCCTAAAGAAGGTTAGAGGATAACCGAAATTAGTTGACAATATATAAAAATTAAAATAAGGTGGTTAAAAACAAAATAAATTTTCTTTAAATAAATAATTTAAAATATTTAAAATAAAATAGTTATGACGCCCAAAACTTTTGCATATAATTGTTTAAAAATAATAAGAAATTATTAATTAATTATTAATAGTTATTACCTAATTAATTGATACTACGAACATAAATATATTATAGGGCATTTGGAAAATATCCACATTCCCTGCGAGGCAGTTAATCAACGAAGTAAGTCTTCCCAGGATCATCACCATTGATACCTTAGTTGTGTATCTGGAAAGCCCGTGTTGGTGGGTTCGCATGAAATTATTCGCGATACAGAATCCTATTTCAGCCAGGATATCAGGTATTAACAAAAAACCATTCAGAAGTTTATGTCATAAACAGTAATGCGATATCCCTCCTAGAACTAAAACTGCACATTCCTAGCACGTTCGAGATAAATTCTGTTGGAAACACCCATGGGTAATTCCGTACTCACTCATGTAGAGGTTTTTGAATTTTCTTTACCGTAAATACATCAACGGTGTCCTTTGGACCCCCACAGTTTTTGTGGCAGATTTGCAGATATTTTAAATGTAATAAAATATTAAACGAGCGTTATAATGCAGTTCCTCAGTACTGACAAATCGTCATGCCCTTCAGAGACGTATCTTTGGTTTTATAATTAATTAAAATATACTGTCTTGTGTGACCTCACGAAGTACATAACTAAACACTTTAGGAAAATAAAACCGAGTTTATTAATAATACTACAATAGATTATTGTATTAACATCTTGCTAAAGTTGTCTAAATTCATCTAATGATCTTATTCTCATAAAGAGTTTAATGTCACCAGGAAACAGTGAAAACCGGACGAAATTGATAAATTTGCCAATGCTCTTTATAAACATTAAAAAAATAAGGGTTCTAAATTGGATCCTTGTGGCACACCATAGAAGTTTGTAGGACATGCGCCGGAGTTGTACACACCGTAGGATACAAATTATTCCCTTTCATTATATTTCTAAAGAGGTTCAATATATTTTCAGAAAAACCAATTCCTTCAAGCCTACCTAGGAAAACTAAGTGATCAACCGTATCGAAAGCTTTCACAACGCCGTAATATGATGTGTCAACTTAGTCATTTTTATCGAGTGCTCTCGTCGCGTAATCTGTAAATACCATTTAATTTGAAAGAGTTGATCTGTGTGAAAAGAGGTGACATATGGCAGCTTTCATAGTTTAGAAAAAAAAATCGTTTTAATTGTGAGATTAAATATTTTATGAAAAAGATGGCTGGAAGTTATTTGGAACATTCCTGAATAATAAAGTGTAGAATTAAGTCAGAACCAAGGTATGTATTTTGGTTTCAATTTTTTTTTACATTAAACTGAAATCCACGGTTACAACGTATTCAAATTAAATATTTTGAGACATTGATTATTCATCCAAACAGGCCCTGCATTTAAAGTCTCATAATTGGTGTCATAATGGAACATGGTGTAATTAATAATTTGCTTATTCTTATAAAACATATTTTTATACGGTATGAACTAGAAATATATATTCAAGCAGGTACATAATTAAATAAAAATCTAACTAACCATTTATGAGAAATGTTTAGAAAGTTAGAAATTGTTTTTAATTAAAGGAATAAAATTATTCAATTATTCATCACGTTCCCAGGAAAAAGTTCCAACCCTGGTCCCAGGGGTGGAAGTTTGGTAAAATAATTACTCAGAGGGGATTGAAGGCTGTGTAAATAAAATTACCACTCAGGACATCATCCTGTTTCAGAGAATAAAATAATTAATAAAATTAATAATGACACCACAAAGTGATTTTACTTTTATTGAAGAAATAAAATAATTGACTCGATTTATGAAATTATTTCAGCTTGGAAAAAAGGGTTAATTATAATGGGTATTTTTTTAATCACTGTGGTACGAGAAACAGAGAAAGACATTTATTTTAGTCTCAAATTAACATTGGTCACTTTTATAATATAGTAAATGATTCTTTAGGTGAATTCTTCTGGTTGGTTTTAGGTACGTTGCACGAAGAGGTGTAGAGTAGGGGGTGTGGAATTAGAGTGTCATGCGAATTGGGTTTTGGCGGTTTTTATAAGAGTAGACTTTCAAATGAGTTTGGGTACAACCACCAAAGGATGGGAAAGGCTTAGTAAGATCACCTACCCTGCAGCGTATCTTGTAACGTTTTAATTATCCAATCGTATGTAGGATGCACAATCTATTGAGAGCTCCACGATAAAACAACAAGAATATATGCTTTTGAAAACGTGCTTTAGAGATTTCAGGACACGTTTAAAAAAACGGAAACAGTCTGTTAAAAATTATTCATCACCATTATTGATGCGAAAAATCTATTTAAAAGCATTGGTTAGGTTACCATAGTATGTTCCACATAATCTTATCGTTATTAATTATTTTTTGTGTTTAATTCGTATAACTTCGTTTATTTGTTTTTTTTTTCAAATATAATTATTAAGTTCTGCAAGTATTTTTGGTTTTTATTATTGCGACAGCTATTTTGGCATTCAATGCCATTTTCAAACTGCGGTTAATTCACATTGTATTGACTTATTTTATTTACTCCTACCCAATTCTAAGCAATTGAATGCCGAAACAGATGTCACAATATTAAAAACTTAAAATAGTTGGCAAAAATTAATAATAACATTATTAAATTTGAAATACATTATTTTTTTTAAATAATCGAATCTTATTAAATTTAACTTTAACCAAACTCAACAATTTTTTTTTGTTAGTCCCGTCAAAACGTTTTACGTTGGAAAACCAAATAACACAGCACCCCCCTATTGGAAACCTTCTACCTACCTATAGAGGGTTGGATGATGTACTTTGGTTCCCCGTTTTGTTGATCCGAAATAACGTGGTGCCTGAAACAAAGGCTGGCTGGTAATTAATCAGCAGAACTGTTGGGAGATAAACCTTCCCATTGGATCATCAAGAATTCACGTTGCGGCCAACGGAAATCCAGGAGACGTGATGTTCTACGTAAAGCACAAACAAGGACCACACAAATGAGACAAGGAAATAAGGTATCTTTCTCTTATATTTAAGGCTGTATATCTATTTTTGCTGTACTTTTAATGAATGTGATTTTTCGGTCAAAGCAAATTTTTAAAGATATTTTATTGTACTTGAAAAATCAATCGGTATAATATAATTATAGGATTATTGAAGTTTAAAGTTTGCACCTTCCCTTTCGGATAGAATATAATATTTTTTTAAAACGTAATAAGTATTAACAAAAAAAAGATTGATTATAATTAAAATAGAAATACGGAAAATAAAAAGTAAAAAAATTTAAAAAAAGGAAACCACCAACTATTGTAAGAACGGCGGCATAAATTCGTTATATGCATTTAAAATAAGAATAATGAACACCAGTCAAATTTTTTGATCAATAATTACGTTCAAATTCGTATTACTCGTATACTCGTATTTCGTTTTTTTTTCTAAATTGTAAAAATGTAAGAAGGTGTTTTGATGAGACGATTATTTATTCACTTTAACGATTTATAAATTTTACGTATAATTATGTATAATAACAATTAAGTATTCAGAATCGGCGTTTGCTGATTTTGAAAATATAATTTTAAAGTCAAAATATTTTTCGCTGGGGTTCCTTACTATGTCCGGTCGGTGGTTGAGTTAGTAGAGCGTCTGGGCTTCAACCAGCCAGCGCAAGTTCAATTCTTCGACTGGCTAAGAGTCCTCCATCATGACACAAGCAATATTTTAAGCTTAGTGTAGTGGTAGTAGGAGGTTTTATAATATTGTCGGGTTATTCGAAACCCGGGAATGTTTGCATAACTTAAAAAAAAAAAAAATTATAAATAGAATGTTACGTACTCATATCACAAATCGTATTGTTTAATTATAAAAACAATATTTCCATTATCAGATATAGAGTTTGTTTGAGATGTCCATTAGCCATGTAATTTTTTAACATTTAATAAGGCCAAATATTGTTTGTTATTCCATATTTTCAAATTTTCTGTACTTCAATAATCAGTTTTTTTTTGTTTTTTTTTTAATTTTTATGTGATACCTCACAAGAGCGCCCGTGTATGAACAAATACGTACATATACGTAGGTTAAGGAGGGGGCTGTAGAAAAGGATTTGTTGATGCGGGCTTTGAAGAGGCCCGGATTAAATGTTAAAGGAAAGACAGAATCAAGAACATGTAAGATGTCTTATAAATAATAATTTTTCCGAATTCGCTAATCATATTATTTCAAGCAATCATAGTTTTGATAAAAATCCGGGGATCGAAATTCTTCACATTAATAGTAAAGGTAAACGCTTAGATAATGTAGGAGCCTTGTAAATTAAGAAGTCCCTTAATAATAATGAGTTTATTATTAACTTAAAAAACCCGCCTTACAGCCCCATTTTAAATAAATATGCTAAATATAATATTGTAATTTTATTTTATTTTTATTTATTTTTTATATTCTATTTCTACATCATGTAATTTTTTTTATTTTTTAAATGTATTCTTTTTATAGGGTAGACAGAGTATTGCACTCACCGCTTTATTCAGCTGAAATATAAACATTATTATTAAATATTACCTAACCCTCAATCTCTACCTCTTCCCCCAATCTTTACTAATTCGTAGTCACGCCCCCGCCCCCACTGAGACACCTATTATGTATGTTCTGCCATAATTTTGTAATATTGTTTAGCATATACTTTGCCCTGACGATGGAACGGTTGTTCCGAAACCGGAAAGCGTGTAAAATAAATGTGGTTAAAAAAAAGTTTACTCGTTCCAATTGATTATATTTATTTTTACTTTATTTAAAAAAATTATTTATATTAATTTCATCTGATCAGATAATACTCAGTATCGTTCTTGTGAAAAGCCACCATTCGTTATCGAAATGCAGTTAAAATTGGCTTAAGACGTGTTTAGTTACTAGATATGATAAGCCAGGTACTTCTCAACTTAGTTATTATTGTTTTCCTTCTAATCACCATTCCTTATGACTTTACAATCTAATCAATTTAATAATTTTAAAAAACATTTAGATTTTTCATGAATGCAATTACGAACTTCCTTCCACATCCTTCAAAAATGTTTACCATAATTTTCCTTGAAATTTATTATTAAATATAGTCCAATTACCCAGTGGTAATTGGACCAGTCTATTCCTGGAGACGTCATCTTTACAAAGGAAACATCTTCCTTCTTTGTTGCTTTGAGTGAGGTCAAATATTGTTTCAGGGTATTACTTAGTTACAGAGAAAGCAATACAAGCCCTGAAGTCATTATGTAAAACGGACGTCAATATGCAAGAATGCAAATAAAATATGGAGAAAGGTAAGATGACAATTACTTTCATTTCATTTAATTTGTTTTCACCAATTAATTTTTTTAAATATTGTATTATAACATAATATGGGCTATTACGGTGGATTGTAACATGAAATAGGACGTACAAATGTCCAACCTCTGTAAGCGCATTCGAGCCATTGTAGGAAGACTCTATAAAGCAAAATTTTATGTTCCTATAAAAACTATGAAACTAATTTATTTATCTCTAGCAGAATCGACCATAAGGTATGGTATAACTTCTTGGGGACACTCCTGTAAGACCAACATAAAACGTTTACAGCTGATTCAAAACGCCATGGTAAAGTTGCTAGTAAGTAAAACAGTTTTTAAGCAAAGGCGAGACATTGACTAACTAACTAACCATCACGCCATTTCCCCGCAGAGGTAGGCAGAGAAGACGGACCGCCAAACAACTCGATCTTGGCATACACTTCTTGCTTCATTCACATAACATAACGAGACATTGATATCATGTAAAAATAAATAAATGTATTACCTGTTCGTGCTCTTTTGTGGCAAAAAATTCTACTGCTACATATATCTGACAGTTCGAATAAGGCAGTGGTGTATCATGTGCACAATACACAATTTTGCACAAAGTATAGGAGGAATGTTAGTGCCAATATTTCAAAATAAATATGGTCAACGAACCGTTGAATATATTTAACTCTTTACATTAAAAAAGTTTCCATACGAATTTAAAAACAATTGCTCTATGACGAAATTCTATAATTCTAAATTCCCTTTAAGTATTTGACACATACTTATAGAGAAAATAAAGTAACATGAACACTCGTTTCTACAAATAATTAAAGATGTCAACATAAATATTGATTTTACAAAAGTATTCTAACCACTGAAAGTATCATACTTGATTTATACATATATATTATTGATTATTTTTGCAACTCTTAATAATTACATGGTGGAATTGAATTGTGACGTTTAAATAAAAGACATTTTTTTTCCTTTTTTCCACTTTTATTTTTGACCATTACTGTTTGTTATATAAATAATATCAAATCATTTTTACAATAAAAACAACTGTAACCCATCATAAAAATGATTTCGAAACCGAATTGATATAAGAGTATAAAGTAATATTATGAATAAATTAAAAAATACAATAAAAGTCAAGTTTTGTAAAATTATGCTATAAAAATACTGAACAATATAATCTAAGTAAAATCATGGTTTGTTACCCCTGATACCCAAAATTGTAAATAAACCAAAGATTAAGCATTAATTGTACCAGTCTAAAGAAATCCGTCACAAGCTGAAACCGGTCACGGTCAAAAATAAATGTGGAGTAAAGTTAAAAAGCGTATTATGGTCACCTTAATCAATCCGTTCCTTTACAAATTGAGATATGAACACCATATTTAATTTTTTTGCGTACAAAAAATAGCAAGGAATAAAAAAAATAAATAAAAAAAAAACAAAATAAAAACAAGAGGAATGAAGTTGTGATTAATGTTTTTTAATCATTTGAAAATAATGTGTATGTTACGATGGGATACCTGAATTTTCGATTGGGAAAGTTGAGAGGTACCAAGCTTTTCAAATCGGCTCACTTATACTGCGTGTGTAGAATAGAATACAGTAAAGCGCAGATGAAGTGGAGGTTCTCTACATGCTATAGACTTAGAAATCTCCATCTCTAACGTTTCCTTTGGATTAAAATAGAAAACAGTTTATCGATACAACTTAAATTCTCTGTAGGAACCCCTCCGATTATTTCAAAGCAACATGACAAAAACAAGTGAATCAAATACTTGAGTCTGGCCATGTTAAGTAAGAGTCCGAATAACAGAAGATTATGTTTTTGACGGGATGCTAATGTGAATAACACAAAGAGTGTGCGTCAATACAGGGTTGTGTGGAAGTCTGTTCCCTATACCAACCTTGCGGAGAAATAGCGCGATGGTTAGGTACTCGTATATAGATATGTATATAAAACAAAAAGCTTTCACAAAACTAGTAGCTTTTGTAGAGATTTATAAGTAATGGAGTATGATGTGAAACAGATATATGATCTATGGGCGTAAAGCTAGCTTTGTAGTGTTGCCAAAGTATAGATACCATTATGACCGGAAAGTGAAAAAAGGGATTTGCATGACAAAAGACGCAATGAGCAAATTACAAAAGATATGGAATATCAGAAGTATAACGAACACCATCAAGATGAGACTTATCCAGGCGCTGATTTCTCTATATTTTTTTCCGCTGTTGAAACATGGATTCTCAGAGCCAGCGATAGGAAGCCGATAGACGCCCTCGAAATGAAGCGGCGGAGGAAAATTCTCAGAATTCTATGGACAACCGAGCGCACAAATACATCGATTCTAGAAGAGTTTGGCTTTCACAATAGGCTATCAACTGTCTGCCTACAGATTACTTGGACATGTTGCTCGTCAAACCGAGAACTCCAACCCGGAAAAACTCAAAATCACTTGAAAAGTGGAAGGGAGGAGAAGCGGAGGAAGGTCAGCAATGCGTTGGAGTGACCAAATTTCGCAGGCGTCCGGAACGTCGATGTCCGCAGCCTTTCAGGCAGAACAGAAATACGATACGAGAGGAGGTACGGTCCTCAGTAATGAGGAAACATCTCAAGAAGAATGGCTAGTAAATAAAACAATTATTTAAATTAGTTACTGGTTACAGTGGAAACACGACAGGATCTTCAAAAAATCCACCCATCGTGTCTAGTATAATTTTTAATGAGGGTACGGATAAGTTGTGGGTGTGCACCTTTGTAAGATTCACCCACTCTCTAAATATTTGTCAGGGTGGTGGGAGTAGTGTACAGGAAAACAATTAGAAATTCATCACAAATATTTAATGATTAATTAAATTCTTCGTATTTGCTGAATCAGGAAACACGTGTGGGATATCTAAAGATTGTTTACAATACTGGGAATTACTCTTCTAATCAAATAAAAATATGGAAATTTATTATAAAATTTGTTTTTAGTTATACGAGTATTAATTAAGATTTTTAAGCATTGCGCTTCGATGATGCTAATGAATGAATCAATTCATATTGATCCTATTAGAATAATTAACCATCGCGTGGTTTTTCTCGCAGGGGTAGGTAAACAGGATATATCGCTACTCTGTATAGGCACGGACTGCTTGCTTCATTCACAGTCATACATCGTCTCATACATACCCATCTGTTTTTTTCAGAATCTTGACACGACATGACTCGAAGTATTGGAGCCACCTTATTACACCACGACTTCTTTGGGCGTGCCCAACTTCTTGTATCATTCACGTTCGCTTCATATTATATTATTTTGAAACACCTTTCTCAATTTGTTAGCCATCTACATCATCCTTGTATGCAAGTCCAATTCTTAAATTATTACCAATAAACAAATTACACGCCCTTCCCCGTCAGGTACCTGCTAACCTTCACGCGCCAGTTTTTATCAATCTATAACACACGTGTACCTTAGTTCATAGTTTAGTCATATACTGCCCTGAAGAAGCTACTGTAGTGGCAAAACCCGGTCGGCAAGAGTATATTACAAATAAAAGTGATGTAAACAAAGTTATTGTTTTATTTTATAAATTATAATGTCACATCACCAAGTTACCGCTTCATATGAATATATAACATTCACTTAGAATCTAAAATAGTCTATCATCTGATTTTAAAAACAGTTTTTAAATTTGGAATACGTTCAAAAATGGCGACTCTCTTTGAAATTGAATGTCAAGGGGAATATTTTAAATAAATCTATAATATGACAGATGTTAGTAACTGACATGACATTATATACTGTCTAGACCCGGGTGGATAATGTTCTTTCTGCTTACTTTAATATCAATCTCAAAGCATATCGACAATTCACCCGAAATTGATTAATATTTTGAACTCAAAAATTTTTGTAGGTTGATATTCCATCAACGTCGTGTTTATTTTCAGACGGATGTCTTTTGTTACCTGATTTGACTGAAATATTAATATGTAATTTTACGCCAAAATAAACCAAATTTTGGGAACACCTTCTGCCTTCAACAATTTATTGTTTTCTGCTAGAATTTACAGCACCTTTATCATTTTCACTCACTCATTTCATTCTTGACAGTGTGTCCCATAAATCTGAACCCTTTTACCACATGATAGCCCGAAATATATATTAGAAATATTTAAAGGCTAAAAAAAAATTATTTTGCTTAGAAACACCCACAGAGAGCATCTATTTTAAAACCTCGTGTTTTATAAAACTGGAAACTTACCGGTATATTTAAAAACATATATCCAATTAATTTATTGTTATAAACTTTTCATTTTATTTAATGATTTGATTATACGTCCATCTGGGTTTTCACGTGAATTTTAGAACGTAATATGAAGAGCTATCGAAAATTACAAGTACATAGAGATTCTAAGGCATAAAGTAATGAACAATCTTTTTCAAATGTTTAACAGTGACATAAAATAGAAAAGAAAAACAATATTATAACACAAATCATTAATGATACATTATCCAAGCGACAATACTACATATTGTAGGATTCATCAAAGTGATGGTATAGATGACGCTTTACTGTATAAATAGAGTCTGTAAATACATCAACAACACCTCCAAATCTAGTTATAAAGATAAGGTTATAATTTTATTTTTTCATTAATTGTTCTTTGATGCAAACGCGAGTATTTAATAAAGTTTTTTAAATTTATTTCTTAATATAACTGTGTTATTGTTAAAAAAAACAGTTAATTCTTAAATTCTTAATTGATCGAAAGTCATTATCAAACTGCTTGAAGCAAACACGCGTAGTAATAGTTACCTAGAAGAATAAGTGTTTATAAAAAAACCGCTAATTTAATTAAAAAAATTGCGTTTATTTAAAAAAAAAACTTGAATATAAAATGAAGTTCTAAAAATTAAAAATAAAAACAATAATTGCGTATTTTCAAAATTACGAGCAACGTGCTTTTTTATCAAAAAAATGTTTAATCTGTTGTATAAAAAGGGTTTATCTCAATATTGACTCAGTTCTGTAATAAAAGGAGAATTCATCAACTTTTCGTGTTTTATTTTTATTTTTGTTTATTTGAGTACCGCACAAGAGTTCCAATTGCTCCCAACCACTTGGAGCCAGTGAGACTGTGGTATTCCTAAATGGGGTACATTGTGAAGCTGTAGGTAGTGAGAGGAAAAGACGATGGGAAAGAGGAACGTGGAGAAATACCTGGCTGTTCAGATCTGGTCACCAAACACGGCTAAAGCCATTTCAGAGTTTCGATTCGGAATGGTGGTCTTTCACCGGGACGATACGATGCCTCCATGTTTGGTTTAGTTATCTCAGGTTAAAAGCATTTGAATTTAATTTGAACTGATATTCCTGTCATCGCCCAGTAAAATATAAATAAGCTGCTGATATACCTAAAATGTTTAAAAATCCAGTCCAAAAATGTACTTCACGAACAAGGTAGAACAATAGAATGGTGTCTAAAGACAATCAGTCATAAAACCAAGAAAACGATCCGTGTTTACCTCGGCGGTCTCGCTACTGCGTAAAATTTACGTGGAAGGATAAATAATAGTCAATATTCTTATTAGCTTACAACATTGACCCGCGCCGTTCTATGTACCTTTCTACAGGTGCCTTACCGAAGCGACGCGGCTCGCCAATCAGTGGACGCCAGGTGCTTGAACGTCCTAGAATTAATTAACGAGAAATTTGAATAAAATTTTAAATTAATAAAAATATTTCACGTGTATGTCAATCATAATTATTTTGAACTTTTGATAATTATAAGACGATAAAAGAGTTACCAAGGAAAAACTGCAGAATTTGTAGCATTTTCTGAAACAAGGTAATTTTTGAAGAATTTTTAGACCTTTTTTGTTGATTTTTTAAATATATTGAATAAGGCCAAATACGCTGGATAATTATTACCCGGTAGCGACCACCCATGTCAAATAATGGGCTTGAGTTTCACCGACTTAAGTGTTTTTTTTTATTGTAATATATAATGATATCAGTAATAGTAAACAGTAACTGTTAAAACAAATGTGTCCCGTTGTTTTTAAAATCGTTTTGCAAAACGAACTTACTTTCATTTGAACTCACACAATGGATTGCGAAACTATCACATCCAGTATCCAATCCAAAACAAATAATACAGTTGACATCATATCCGAAGAAACTGGTTTTATTTCACTTTCGGATGATTGCAAAATGAAAGTGAATTTCGGAGAAGTTTTATACAAAACTGTTTTTCTGAAAAAACATTCTTCTAGGAATTCATCCGAAATCAATTCTAATAAACACAGTGAATGTGATATGTTTCTGACAGTACAAGAAATCGAAATATTTATTCGATATTATTTATCAACACCAAAATAATGGAACATTTCTTGTAATATCCGGCAAAACAATTTATTGTTTCTTCCAATTTGAATTTCGTTTTGAATTTGAATATGATTTTTCGAAAAGTGAATACGTATATGATTATCACTGAACTAATACGCGATGGAAAGTAAAAAGTAAAAAATAATTAAAAGTTAATAAAACTATTTATATTTATATATGTATATTCAGCTTTTATTTAGGGTATTAAAGAAACAAATTTCTAATCCACGTGCACGACATTTTTACAGATATTCAAAATGTATTAATTTATTCAAATGTCGTTTCCATTATGAGCTATCGTCCATTGAAGATCCCATTAAAAAATACAATTATTCCATTTACAGCAAATTTCAACTGGCATTCTTAATATCACTGAAAATATTAATCGACGTGTTATGGGCGTGTCCGCGTGTCCGAAGTAAATAATTGGGAAAATTTATTTTCGACGTTTGTTTTTCTTTACATTGACTCCACTCAAAAAATAATTTCTCTCGGGGCCTATGACATCTTTGGGGATAATATACGGGGGGCTTTTTAAGGAGAGAAAGGACTGAACATGGGTCGTAGGAGGGAGGAAGTACAGAGGCCGGCAAGTCATTCCACAGCCCGACAGTTGAATTCAAGAACTAATGTAAGTAAAAATGACCCGCTCTCATGTGACAAATGCCAACCGTGTACAACTTTTGGAAGCGCGTTTGGCATGTTGTTAAAATCATTTATTTTCTAAATTTTGAAACGTTCGTATTAAAATCATATTATCATTCGTTTTGCATAATTTATTAACATTTATATAATAGTATTAATATCGCACGTGTACTTTTAAAGCCAATTTTTTCGTATTACCATATCGATTTTATATGTATACTGTAAATCATTGACATTATATGTTAACGGATTAATGAGTAGGGACTTGATACTAAATTATTGCATAAAACAAAATTAATATAACCTAAATGAAACATGAAAACGGAAGAAAACGACAGAAAATGAAAAGATTTCAGTCGCATCTGAGACTCGAACCCAGAACCTCTTCCTATCCGGGGTAACCGCTTAACCAACTTAGCTAATGAGACCAGTTCAATTTATGTCATCTTCATCGATATCGTATCTCAAATTCAAGATTTGGTAATATAATTGTCCATTTTTTATCCCATATTATTGGCAGCTATATTTATAATGTACATAGCTACGAAATAAATACAAATAAATTTACAGGTGAAAATATAATAAAAACAGTAATTATTGAATGGAACACTAGTATATATTGATTAACTTGGCGGGTTTGCGATAAGCCGACGTAGCTCAACGGTAGAGCATCTGACCGGACATTAGAAGGGTGCGGGTTCGAGTCCTGCCGGCGACATTTATCTTTGCTCGGAAGGTTTTTTCAATTTGGATGAGTGTTTTAGATTAATAACTATTGTTTATAAAAATGAAAAAAAAATTGTCTATACTTGACATAATTATTTTTTAGTATTCTGTCTATTTCTGATGAGGAAATCTTCACTTTCGAAACGTGTTGATATGTATATATTAATAAAGTGGTAATTATAAAGTAATTTTTAATTCACTTATACTATTTATTATAATTATTAATGTTCTGAAAGGAAAGCAAATCTTATGATGGGCGTTTATGGGAATTTAATTAGAATTTTACTTCCTAAATGTAATTCGTTGATGAAAAGCAGATTGAGATAGAATGCTGAGATAAAGCGTAATTAAAGGCGAATTTATGGGCAATACAAGAATGATACTCGCAGATATTTTGAATTTAAGAATATGAATGTCTATAAAGTTTTTAGTTCAGACTGAAATTCTATTGGGCTAATTACACATCTCAGTTTAGGGGGGGGGGGAGTTTATTATAAACCTTAGGCTCCTCCCTACTCCCTTAATTCTCACAATGAACCTCGCTTAGGCATGCCATAGTTCCAATGGCTCCGGACAGATGGAAGCAGTTGGAACTCTTATGCGATATTCACATTACAAAGAAATATAAAATAGCTCCCCATATAACATTATAGTAGAACTCTACTTTACCAACTTTTACTTTAAGTTTGGGACCAAACTATTCTATTCTATGGTCTATTTCATGGAAACTATAGAAATAGAAAACCCAATGTTGAATCGACGTCATCTATTATTCTTTGAACAACTGTACTGCCTTTGTAAGTAAAAAAACATAGTATCTTCCTTCGGAGTCTCGAGGAAGACACTGTGTTTTTACTTACGACGGCAGTATATGTAACGTTCCATATAATATCTAATCAATGTCTGATCAATCTTCACCTCGTTTTATATTTTGTAATAGAGGGATAACCAGGATAATCACTAAATCAACATATTTTATGATAATATAACATCATTTCTTCAAAATATGATGATAATAGTCTAATATATGAATTAAAATGTGACCACGCCGACTGTAACGCTACCCATATCGAGCAGATGGAAAGGGCTTTCTCGACTAGATACGAAGAACATATACGATGTTATAATTGACAAAACAAGCCTAAACTTTTACACATAGAAAGAAAGGGTCTTATATTAAATTTACTTGAACAATTGGAAATTAATAAACCATCGAAATATCCCAAAATAAAATTAATTAATAAAGTAATTAATAAAATTATCGATTCGCTACTTCCCAGTATGTTCACACTATCAAAACAATACAACACATTTAAATAAATCAATTTAGAAAACATTGTCATTTGAATACGGGAATAATACATTATAAATTTAAAAAGATCACAAAATAGAGAATTTTAATTATTTTCCAACTATATCGGTTTTACCAGTAATAAAAAATTATTTTAATCACCATCCGAATTAGAATTTGGTGGATGTAAATAAAATTATATAAGTAAGTCACCGCAATGCGGATTAACCACAGTTTTAATGCCGAAACAGCTGTCACAATAATAAAAACTGAAATACTTGCAGAACTTATAATAATTTTAATAAATTTGATTTACATAAAATTTCCAATAAAAAAATTTAATGGATTACCACGAATTAAACACAAAAAAATAATATATCCCCCTTATATGACTCCCTTATCAGACACAAGATCTCCTATTTTCTGATAATATATACACGACCAAAAATACTCTTTAATTACATATTTTGTAAATTAAAAAAATATCTTCTTTGTTTTCTTGTTACGATTGTATCAAGAGAATGTTCAATAAATTTAATAATGTTTCTAATTCATAATATTTTCTGCCCAATTTTTTTCAAACAAGAAGGCCTATCTTGATCATGCCACGTTTTTGCATCAAAAATGTTTATTTTTCAGCAGCCGTTGAGTTATTTGAGCGAAAAAATAATTAAAAAGCAACTTAATTAATGAGCCCGCGATGAAAAATATAAATAAATCTGCATAATCACGTTACTACACAATTTATGCCGCGTAAATGAGATTTTGGATTTGACTCTAAATTGAATTTTCTTCTGGCAAAGAAATGAATCGTTTTTCATTTCATTTATTCTAATAAACGCCGAAAAGAGAGAATTTTAACCCAGTGAAAAGGTTGTTTCTCAAAAATAAGGCTTTTATTTGTGGTCAATTTAGATTTGGACCCTGATATCATAAATCTCCAACGAAAGAAGACCTCATTGAGGATGTTGCTAGATCTTCCATATGATGGTGACTTTTCCCATTCAATCTGTCAGCCAATGTGATGTAGAGGCTTGGAAGCTATCGTTGTCTGTTATCACGGTCTGGAGGTTAAATTCCTACAACATTCTTATCTCAGAATATGTGTGATATGTGCGAAAAATGAATTTTTGCTTAAGGAGTGTAGCGTTAATAAAAATAAAAATAAACCCGCTCTTATACGACGAATTGCAAGCATCGTCGGCCACCGGGTCTTCTGACTGATTCCTTACTCGGAAAACTCCTTACTCATTATAAAAAAAAACAAAGATATTATTAAGTTTTATTATGTGATCAACTAAACTGATCCAATAGCTTTATAATTTTCAATTCTCTAACCCCAAGTATTCTTGAATACGGGTTAGAATCCACACTATATTACATATATATCTAGACTGAATCTGATCAAAGACAATTCACGCGAATTTGGGTTTTATATCACAGATGTTTGCTACTAGACGGTAATCAATAAAGATTTACATATTTAAAATTAGAGTGGTTAAAAGAAGAAATATATATGATCTCTCAATGTTTTATAAAATTGTGAATAATCGAGTAGATAGTAATCTAATCAACCAAATCAAGTTGTATACCAGTCCCATAGCTGAAATCCTAACATATTTTGTATGGATATTTTTGGGGATAACACTGGATATTTTAATCCTATGTCTAGAATGTCCCGATCATACCACGATCTTGCTAGAGCGCACACTACCTTAGATATTTTTTTGAAATAACATAGTTTGCTCCAAAAGATATCTTCATGATTTATACAACTTGAGAAATTTAACAAGCCTTTTTTTGTTTCATTCATTGCTATTAGGCACTCGTATTGTTTTCATTTTTGTATTTACATATTTTTGAATTCTGCACCTTTCCTTAAGTAGAATTATTATTATTTTTATAAACAATAATTATTAGCCTGAAACACTCATCCAAATTTAAAAAAAACCTTTCCGAGCAAAGATAAATGTCGCCGACAGGACTCGAACCTGCACCCTTCTGATGTCCGATCAGATGCTCTACCGTTGAGCTACGTCGGCTTATCGCAAACCCGCCAAGTTAATCAATATATACTAGTGTTTCATTCAATAAATACTGTTTTTATTATATTTTCACCTGTAAACAAAATATAATAAAAACAGTAATTATTGAATGAAAAACTAGTATATATTGATTAACTTGGCGGGTTTGCGATAAGCCGACGTAGCTCAACGGTAGAGCATCTGACCGGACATCAGAAGGGTGCAGGTTCGAGTCCTGTCGGCGACATTTATCTTTGCTCGGAAAGGTTTTTTTCAATTTGGATGAGTTATTGTTTGATTAGTATATTTTATAATTTAGCTTTCTTCCGTGATAAAATATGGTTTTCATTTTTCGTATTTCTCATATGAATTCTCCTGTGGTGGCGGACACCCAATGCTGGGCATATTCCTTGCGTCCGGTCTCGTGGAGTTGTGTGCAACACGGCTGACAGAGAACCTTAACACCTTGGAAGAAATACACAAGTTCAATTGGCCCGCCGGCGCAGCTCTGCCACTCACTGACTGTTGTTATTTTAGAAGGTGGTGTATGTAATATATAAACTTACTTTATACGTAGTTTAACTAATTTTATATTAACGTTTTTAGTTTGTGTGTAATTTAATAATAATGCTGTTATATTGAATTTTAACCATTTTCGTAATAAAAGAATATTTCATAAATATCCTATTTGCGTGTAAAATAAATATGTAAAAATAAATAGAGTACTTCCCACTGTAATAACAGGTAAATAAAAAAAATACACAAATTTCCGATCAGTTTCGTTTAGAATACTTGATTTAACAGACGAATGTGCCTTGTTTACACAAATTCGAGAACTCTAATCAAGAGTATGGGGATCCCAGACTAGAGGTGGCTGCCAAACGCCATAAAGAGGCGTATATTCAAATTGAGCAGAGTGTGTGCTACCATGTTTGATGGATTTTTAAAACGAATCTAGATGGACAAAACCGTATCTTAATATATAAGTTTCATTATACACAGAACTCATACATCGTTATTTAAAAATAAACTAAAACACCATCTCCTAAAATCGCCCCGTTTGGTTGGTATCATCAGATCGGCGGTTTCTGATGTCACGCGGATGTTTGCGCGACAATTCCGTCTGTGTAAAATCCGTGTGACGTTAAGTACCGTCGCCTCTTACGGCTCGAATTCCGGCCATTTTGGCGGGCTTAAAAAAGTTTAAAATTTGAGAAATAATTTAACTGTGAATACCAAAAAAAATAGTATTTATTTTAAAAGGTGGACATTGTTTTTTTTAATGGCAGGATATCCTCGATGCATATAATGAAATATAATACACCAACGATATTGTTAAAAATTGAGTTCATTATTAACAATACGTTATTTTGCTCTTTTTCACATTGTCTATTGAATAAATATGATGATCTCCTTAATTGCATATCTACATGATAGCTGCGGGTATCTTTAAAATGATTTAAGTGCTACTATTATATTAAGTCTATCCTCACTGTAACAAAACTGTACTACTGTTTTTTTGTATTTCTCAATTTGTTTTATACTTGTTGATATTTTGATAATATTATTTAAATCGATATAATGAAATTCGACACTAGTATCTATATAACAAAACTGTCATACTGTTTTCAAATTGTTTTTAAAATATTTTTTGCAACTTGTGCACATTGATTACAACATGCATGCACCTATATTGTTCTAATTTTGCGCTGTATTTGTATGATGATTGTTATTTATTGTTGTATTATATAATAATAATAATAATTGGATGATTTGTAAAAATCGTTTTTGTGAAAAATCACCTCAAGGGCGAAGTAAACTCCTATTGACAAGCTACTTGCAGTGGCTTAGCGGGTACAATGTATGTAATTAATATTGTACAATTAAAAATGTTGAATTTAGAAATGGACATTACGGTTATCCTCTTATTTTTATTTGAACATGTACAAGGTGCTGTTTACTGTGGGAATGGCGCGACTGTAATTATGCACAACCTTCCACCGTAACTAGACACAAATGAACAGAGTTAGGTATATTACTTATTAATCTGGCACTCTCCGGGCGGTGACGGGTTGAAGTGCGGCGGAACGGTGAAATATTCAAACCTAACATCATATATCTTACAGGACCAACAGCGGCGGTCAGTGACCCTACCCCCTGGTGGGAGAGATTAATAGCCATTTTTCTAAATTACCACGCTTTACCAACTTCATGTTATTAATTTATCATTTGAACTTGTTTTCGTAATATTCAATTGGGACAGAAATTTATAATTTGTCTATAATCAAAATATATTGAGTAAATAATAATATAAAAAACACAAGGCAGTTTAAATATTAATTAATAAATTAATTAATAATTACTAAATTAATAATTGTAATCATCGTTTTATTAATATACACATATCGAAATGTTTCGAAACAGTATTGTCTACACAATTACTAATGTAAGCACCAAGAAACGCAAAATACTTACCCACCAATTCAGAGGAAGGGTTGAGAGTAGCTATATCAAATATGTATTATTTTTAATTTAATTATTTATTCTTAAATTTAAAAAACAAAAATATTAGCCATTCATCTCACTAGGAGAGTTCTGTGTTGACATGAGCGACTTCACAATTTTAGTGAAACGATACATTACAATTTTTTTTAAATAACACTAAAGTTATTCAGACTATAAACAATACATTTATAGATTACAATAATAATAATTTCATTGTAACCCAAATAACTATCATAAAGTATCTGTGTTCCAATTAGCCACAATCATACGGTGACCATATTTTTTGTTAACAGGAAGTAGTGAGTAATTAATAATACGTAAATAATAATAAGTAAATAGTAAAAAATAAATACTAGAACGTGAATGAAAATAAGTAATTAATAACAAACAAATAATAAAAAAATAAATAATAATCATTAAATAGTAATAAGCCTATTGAATGCATTATTATTGCATCTCAATTTAACTTTTTTAAATTAGAATTGGTTGAACTCAATCTTCATCAGGAACGTACACATATATGTACGTGTACGTTCCTGATGAAGGTTGAGTTCAACCGAAACCGATCGATAATGCATAAATGTAAATTAAAAAAGGGGCTTAAAACAAAATATTTCTTTCATTTAAATTATAATGTCAAACCACAAGTGATTACTTTCTTCTACAAATTGCATCAATATAAGCACTCATGCATGACGATTTCATAATATAAGAATTTATGTATTTAAATACTATGGTTATTTAATTTCTGTTTCGCTTAAACACTACTCGTATACGATTTACATAATTTGCTACCCTTCCAAAATTATCATTCTATTATTCAATCATGCTGTTGTATTAATACTCAATTACTTATATTATCCATACACAGCCAATGGCTACCTCAATTCCCATTTAAATTTTAGAAAAAATAATATAGTTCTTAAAAATAATAGTGTAAAACTCGTTATAATGACGTAAAATTATATCAACAACTCGTTTGAAAAATGCAACTCAAAATACATTCAATAATAGCAAATTAATAAAAAAAATATATATATATACTCTCATATTTTCAATTCATACGTTGCTCGATCTAATAGATTAGGAACTAAGTGCTTACGGTAACTTTATTTTATTTATAACATAAACGTATACATTTATTTTGAACCTTTTTAATTTAATATATTATGTAATAATCTCGACCGGTTTCGGAAGTACCCTTCCTTCGTTAGGAATATATTAAAATTAAACTGTGATACAAAATAATGATAGATCTATAGATAGATTAAGTGTTGGAGTGAGAGCCGAACAAAGGGGAAGGGGTAATTAGGTGCTTTTTTGAAAGAACAAAGCGATTTACTGGAAAAACATCTGAAAGAAGACAATACGATAAATTTACTTGTTTATTTAATATCCTGGATATATTATTTAGAGATTTCCGAATTTCAAGTGGTACTAAATAAGCTTTTTTTATTTTAATTATGACGGTGAAGAATTGTAGCTCCTGTATCTTTATTATAAATATTATCGATTGAAATGAGATGATTAAAAAACTCTGAAAATTAATTATTTTTTAAACATCTTAAGTGTTCGGAGATTCTGATATTAACATTATGGGATATCTTTCCAATATAGAACGAAGGACAGTCATTGGAACATAGTTTGTAAATACCTGAGTGGCTAAATTTATGATCTCTATCTTAAGTGTTTTGTAGGAAGGGTACTCCCGAAACCGGTAGAGATTATTACATAAAATGTTAAATGAAAGTGGTTCAAAACAAATTAAGACGTTTATATTATAAATACAACAAGCCACAAAGTAAATTATATTTGTGAATATATTTTATTTTTATTTTTAATGTAAAGTAAAGCATTCTATGAGTTGGCTATCATCAGTGCGGCCTTCTGCTTTAATTTAACAGGCCATCATCTCATTCAACTCCCTAACAACAACTTTAAAGAAAAAGCTCGCTTTTCTCAATTTTCTAAGCAGTAAGTATATATATATATATATGGCAAACGTAGCAAAGAATAACTTTCCGTTATTCTTTATAAATTAGAGCCTCGGCAGAGCCGTTAGTTCCCGCGGCTGTTCGAGTTCGGGCGCTTTCTTCACACATTATGTATTCATACCGCCCCCAGTCGAGAGCTTTCCTAAAAGCCTATTACGGTATCAGAAGAATATCAGAAGCCTTCAGCCAGTGTGTAATGCCGCGGGCTTGGAAAACAACTTGTTCCCGTACTTATCCCGGCGTGAAAGGCTAAAGATTAATACTTGTCGTTATGCGTAATTTGTGTATGGCGTAAAAAGCTGAGAAATAGCGCAAATATTATATCGAAAGGTGTTTTAATCCGCTTGACGACGAAATTATCAACAATTTTAAATACAAAAATTAACGGTTTTTCCTTAATTCCTTGTTTATGTACCTAGATGAATTAATGCGTTATGTAATTTTTTATGCGTCCTAACGGGCTTTTACATTTTTTATAGATATATTTTACTGTAGCTACATATATATTTTTTCAGGTTTTCATGGCCAAAAGCTTTTTTTTAATAGTTTTTGAGATATTATATTGTGTATATTTCAGCTGAATAAAGCGGTGAGTGCAATACATGGTACAAAATTTAACTGCTCAAAAATACATAATGTGTGTTTATATATACAAAATAGAATAAGACAGAACATAACATAGAACAAAGAAAAAATGAGATGGAAATCTGACATAATACCAGTGAGAAAGAGACAGAAGTGTATATAATGGAATACCAAGGAATACCCGAACAGGTGATTATGGGATAATGGGAAATATTACTAGATTATAGTAAATATACCTAATATTGGACTATTGGACACATTTAGTTGATTATTAAGAATTTTGTTTTTGGTTTTTACTGCTTTCTTTATTCGAGTGATTCTAAATTATTTAATCTGTTTCCATGGCCATTTTTATGAAGAATATTAGCACCGGTGTCTTGAATGTAGGTATGATCTCTGTCAATGAGGTGATTGGCGAATTCCGAAAAGCCGTTATTATTTAAGCATCTAAGATGTTCTTTAATTCTAATATTGACATTGCGTGTTGTTTTGCCAATATAGAATGCTGAACAATCATTTCAATCTAATTTATAGATTTAAGAGTGACTAAGCTTGTCGTCTTTATTTTTTGAGTTGATAAAAAATTTACCTAAATTATTATTTGTATAAAATGCAGGTCTTAAGGCCATCCACCGGCTAAAATTTTAACGAAATCACGCGCTCCTTATGCAGGTGGCGACAAGGTTCAAAATCCCGCTGTACATCGGCCGCATGTTTCGATTTCGGCAAAAAAAACATCACCAAAATGCGTGTTTTATTCTGTTCTGTAAAGCTCAGACATAATTATTAAAATGTTTTACGGTCATATTCTAAAAAACTTAATTTATCACAATGAACAATGCGAAAATATGGGAAAAAGAGTTCATAAGTAGGAGATTTTGCGGTTTAAACATTTTTTTAATGTCTCATACTTTATTTTTTTCTAAGCTTATAAAAAGACATAGCAAAAAAATTGACGGTTAAATGAAAGGCCAAGGTGTGATCTACTTGCAGTATTTAATTCAATTATCTATGATATTTCTAGACCAACAAATTCTCAAACCGAAAACACACGATTTTGCATTACTTCCCATTGCATCGCCTTAATTCAGAAGGAAGATTTTTTTCACTGCAGGAATAAAAATGATTTATGAATTAATTAATTAATGATTAATGAATGAATACTCTGTCATTGGTAACTAAGATTGTAAAGACTGTTTATTTTAAGTGGGTGAGCGAATAGGAAGTTTTTAGTGGGTATTTGTTGTTTGTTTTTTACTTAAAATTGTATCAATTAAATCGGACTCATATCCACTCATGTCCAATTTTTTATTATTATTAGTATAAATAAAATCAAGAAAATAACGAGGGAAAAAATAAAATAATAAGAGTTATTGTAAATTGTTAACCAGTTGTATTCGTTTGTAAAATTTTTGTATAGTTATTATGCAAATTAAATATGTATTTCATATTAATTTCATTAAAAATGTATAAAGTACATTTCTTCAAGGAATCATATTTTTTAATTGGATTATAATTAGGTCAAATCATCTTAGGGATTGCTTCCTGTGAAAATATAATCATACAACTATTGATTTTCTGTTCAATGCCTTCATCACTTGGCCGTATTTGACGTTATTTGTAGATTGATTTTCATCTGCCAGTACATGCCTACCAATTTTTCGGATGCTCTGCTCATGGCAATTCGAAATAACATCGAGGGAAGCAAAGATTTCTCTCGTATTGGGTGATTTTTCTTTAACGCTGACAGGTAAAATAAAATAAAAAAATTCCCTGAAAGCAATTTCAGAATAAATTACTACCCCTAAAATAGTCTGTTTTAAAAAAACGTAATTCGTTTTCTGTATATTTTCTCGGAATGTGTTTAATTCATTTTTACCTACCGTTGAAAATTTTTTTAATAACCGGAGATTAATCGAAGGCACCCAAAGTGAACTTTTCGATAATAATTAAAGCCTCCAATTAGCAACCTATTACCACGTTTTTATTTTTGAATGTTTTTGAAGGCCCATGTATTTTTCAAACATTTTATATTTCGTGCTTAAATGATCAAGAGATATTTCGTATAAACAACTATTTAATAATAATAAATATTTAATAAAATAAAGAAAATGATAAATGTAATAATTAATAATAGCGTATAAAATATATATATATATTTAAGGGTTCGTTTTTCAGAGTGGTAGCCGCTTCATCTACATCCATCGTTCATTGAGTGGAGACCTGAGCCACTTGGATGCAACCACGACAATGTCGTTGGTGACTTCCGTGTCCTGTCCCAAAAGCGAAGTAAGGCGGGGAATAAGTGTGTCCTCCCTTGAGTGAACATCGTAGACACACTGCAGAACCTTGGAAGTTGCCGAACTTGCCTGTGTGCATTGTTGTAGCACACTCTCATTTTGTCCCATTGCGCTGCTGAGTACTGTGTCCACAGCTCAAATGTCGTCCTAACATCGTCGATATTAGAACCGCCTTGAGAATATTCCGGCAGATATTATATGATTGCCTGTTCTTTGTCGTTCGCCGTGTAAAAATAATTTTCTAGTCCAAGTCCCGTATAGACCAAAAGGTCCTGCGTTCGAGTCCCAGATGCGAGCGTTACCCTTTTTTTCTGTTTCATATTTCATTTGCGATTTGTTAATATTGTCGTCAATGTTTAAAAAAAGTCAAAATATTAATATAAAATTAACAAAATTATTATAAAACACTAATTATTACATTTATATTAAACCTTAGATACCTCTTCAGTCACATAAAGATTAAATTGAATCAAGGAACAACCAAGACATCAAAATAAGAATAATTATTTTAAATATCGATATTACCTGATGTGAAAAAAAAAATTGGATTTGGCTATTTAAAAAAAAATTATTATTAATAATATTTAAATGAATATTAAGAGGAACGGCTGCGCTGCCTGATTCATACAAAATTTAATTTTAGATTTGAAGCCAAAATACCCATAGAAACTGAATGATATATTTTTTAAATTAAAGGTTTAGTAAATATCTACCACCGATGAAAGTATTTTATTTATTTTTGTTTTAAATTATGAAATATCGGCCATTGAAAGACTTCATTTCTCACGATTTTAGAAGAACCTTTAACAATTATTTGAGTCCATGATTTTAGATATTCCAAATGATAATCTTCGAGTTCTAATTTCGTAAAGCCCTACAAAAATCATTCCGACTGGTACCAAAAATTTCAAGGCCCTGGCTTGAGTTAACAAATCTCGACATTCTTGACAGTGGAGAATGGTACCCATAATTAGTAGAGTGTTTATTGAGAAAAAGAATTTCATTGTTTCTGAGTCTTCGGCGAGGAATGTTGAACTGAATGAGTTGCAAAAAAGAAGTTGAGTCAATAATACAATTAATTATTTTAAAAATGCAAATAAGAGTAAAGACTTTCCTACGCTTTTCTAAGGTAGAAATGTTTATGGTTTGTTCAATTTCAATACAGGAGTAATCGCCTCTTTCTCATGTAATTCCACGAAAGAAGCGACCTTATGTAGATTCAATATAATTAATATGAACAGCATGTAAAGGAGACCAAATGACACTGACATATTTGAGATGAGAGCGAACGAGTGAGTGAATATGATGCTATAAAGTGATTTTACTTTAATTGAAGATGTAAATTTTGTGTTTAAAGTGGCCCAATAGATTTGCGAATCCTAACATTACTTTTTTAAAAAGAATAAAACCTTTGTCAGTTATATTAACAAAAATGAATACGGTTATTCAATCTTAGTCCTCCTTCACAAAAGCTTAAATCATTCGAGAGTATTCTGCTTCCTACGCAACGTTATATCTTCATTCAATCAATCAACTTCACGAATTCATTCAGCAAATCACATTATAAACAAATACTTACCCTCAGAATATAATATTATTTCTCCTGCTATCTTCTGATTCATAATAATTACCTAGAACAATGGACATTAGGGTTACTACGTACTTGGTAGGTTCTCATTATTTTTAGGAAAACTGTATTTGAATTTTAATGATGTTAAAATCAGCACACAATTATTATTTTTTGGCTATTAATTATGTAATAATTTCTAGGCATTTCGCTTTTCAAGAATCTTAATTAAAAATGTGTATTTATTATTAATATTTTTTTCCCGTTTCAGATAATATCTAAGGACGTATGTAATAAGATATTGTTTTGTAGGGATAGTAGGGGTGGTGATTTGCAGAGGGGCTGGGAATAGACGAAATAATGCTTCGCTAACCATGTTTCCTTATTTTAATTCCTCCCACCCTCCTTCTCCAATCTACTATCCCCACTACACTTATATCTATGAACTTCCATACTTGCATAATGTTAGTGTTAAAAATGATAGTGAATTACACGGAGGTGTTGAAACCGCTAGAAAATTATTAATAATAAGTAACAAATGTACACTGGAAACTAAAACTCATCGAAAATAAAATTATTGTGAAATTCAAATTGAGACCGAATTATATGAAAGCGGAAATTTTTTCTTATATTTAATTAAAAATACCTCTAACTGTCGAATTTCCACAGTTCTAAGAAATCGACAAAAATTAATCTCGCAAGGAAATCATTAAATTAATATTTTAATAAATTATTATTTATATAAATCGACCAGAGCACACTTGCCATAGTCGTCTCAATTCAATGAAGGATTATTGGTTCCTAAGCATACAAACAAATATGCACAAAGAACGTTAGATTACCTGATATCTAGCCGTTTAAATATATTACCTGCTGAAATTAAAAATTGTAATAAAATATAACAGTTAATAAATATGTTGAAAACTTGCCTAGCTGAAAGAAACTATTAAATAATTAGGTATTATTATTTCATGTACAATTTATTGCCGTTATTTTTTTATAGATATACGAGACGTGTAGGACCCGTTCAAGAAAAATAGTTTAAATATTTAAGCACCGGCACACATGGACACAAGACTATCGTGATTTGCGAATCCTCTTGTGAAAGGCGTTTGGTAGTTTACCAATGGATGTGTTGTCGCTCCGAGCGTAGTTATAGCACCAGCCAATATGGTTGGTCGCTCAGGACGCAGGTAGTGACGTCAACGGTTGCTGAGTGTAGAAAACTATTCTTGTCTGGTAACGGCAGGTGGAGGTATTCAAGTGAGAACATTCTACGGTTGAAGTGATAAGAATCACATACGCTGTGCGTATGCTTCTTATGGGAACATTGTGTGCACGTGTTGTGAAATCTCGTCTCCGTATTGCAGTTGTGGTGCCATCTTGACTTGCTATTACACTTGTGGTGCAATATAGGCTCTTGGCTCGGTGTTATGAAATGCCAGCATAGCCAGTAGAATGTCATTGAATAAGATTATTGTGAAATTTTTATGTTTTAAAGATTTGTTACGTATGTTTTTTTTTCAGTTTATATAGATATTTATATATCCCATAAGTGTCTTAACTTTAAATTTATTATATTAGAGACCCGTTAGTCAAACTATTAAAAAGCATAATTCGTAAGAAGAACTTTATTCACACCACTGTTACTATATAAATATCTACATGTTTCATAAGCCAAGCTTCCATCATCAGGATAAACAGTATTCTTATGAGGGGAGCTTTGCCTCTGAAACTTTTAGATATTTATATATTAAAAACAGTTGTATAAACAAAGTACTTCTTTTTATTTGAAGAGTTTTATCCACTGTCCACTTTTCTTACTTAATTTTATTACTAGCGTTCTTAAAACTTACATAAATTAAACAAGCCCAGTAGTAATATTAAGTAACAAAAACGCGTGGTGTATTAAAGCCTTCAAACAAAATGTCTAGAAATGTTTACATATTTAAAATGCCAAAGAATACAAAAAAGTGCTTTTTATTAAGTATATTAATATGATTCATTATATATCAGACTATGGCATCTTCAATTGGGGAATGTTGTGAGGCTGATGGTTGTGGGGAGGGGAAGGAGAAGGGAAATAGAAAGGATGGGAAATACTTTTTTTTTAAAAGAAAGACAAATATTCCCCCTTCACAAATAACCTGACAATATGAAAATCTCCTACTACCATCACAGTAAGCGGAAGATGTTGCTTGTATCGTAATGGAGGACTTAGCCAGCCGAGGAAATGAACTCACGATGGCTGGGTGAAACCCAAACGCCACTGCCCGGTCAAACTGGTTATTTAGATCTGGTCACCAAACATGGCTAAAAGCCATTTCAAAGAATGGTGATCTTTCACCAGGGCGATACTGTTCCACTCTGAAACGTGCGCAAATATATCATATATTATTTTTACTTAATTTAATTGTGAAACAGCACACATTAATTAAATAAAATTTACTTGCGCACGCCGGGATTTGAACCTGCGACCTTCGGATGCGTAGTCAAGAGCCTTACTCCTGGACCATGAAGGCCGTCAGATTCGTATAGGTAGTGGAAGGAGACGGGGAAGAGTGGAGAAGTACCTGACTATTCCGATTTTGTCACTATACATGGTTTAAGCCATTACATGCAACGTTTTAATTCATATCTCAATATAAGAATTATTTATTTTATCCTCAATTAATCCACATCTTTTTTGACTGCTATCTTTTTTTTATTATTTCAAAATTCTACCCGAATATATTTGTAACCAAAATAATATCTTGGAAATAAATTTCTATCATAACTTTATTTGAATGCTACGTCTGTTAAATTTTCTGTCCTTTTTATCTCCTGAATTTTTTTTCGTTTCATGTTTCAGTGAGATTTGTTATTTTTATTTTCTTCAATGATTTCATATTACAATGAGGTTTATAAATTTCAATAAGTTATTCCAATAAATTAAATCAAATTATACTTGAACATAAATTATACAGGATTCAAATCCGCGACCACCAAATCCGAAGTAGGACCGTACGCGTCGATTACGGATATCGTCTTTGCTTATTTTAAAAGATTCATTTCGTATTGAACAGGCTTTAATATCACATCTGTTTAGAAGCAAGAATATTGAAAAACGTAATCCTTAACCAATTTCGCCCAACGCGTGATGACAATCATATACACAAACGAAAACAGTTTCAAAAGAAAACTGTCGGTCGACTGAAACTTTCTTTAATATTATATTTAATTCCACGGAAATCAAAATCAAACAGGCACCATCTACACAGATCCCTCAAAAGCTTTCGATTAATTTAATATCGAACTGTTTCGAAGGAGTTCGTATAAAATAGCGATTTGTGGTGACCTTTACAAATGGTTCGACTCTTATGCCACCGGCAAGAGTCAAGCTGCTAAAGTCAAAGGATTCTCTTTACGGTTCCATAGAATCGACGGTAAAAAAACATATGAAAGACATTAGGCCCATATTTTCTAAACCTTTATCACCGTTTCTTTTTAAGGATATTGAGAAGAGAAAATAAATCTTATAAAAATTTATAAAAATAAATGTTAACATTTATTAAGGAAGTAACGAAATCAACAAAATATAGTTAATCACGCCGTTTGTAAATTTCAAGGTTTCTTTCTGTTTTAGTGACCTTTTTTGCAGACCGTTCTACAAATATTTTCCTGCTCTTGCAGCAGTATTGCTTTCCTTTGGCGTTTTGTTCATACGATTTTCATGAAGAGCATTATTTGAATTATTTGAACCTAAGTAGTTACATTTGAAAAACACCAGAGAAAAAGCTTCTATTGCTAATGTGGCGACTGTTTTAACCCTATAGTAGAAGCAAAAAATAAAGATTATTTTGTTCAATTTCAAACTAATTTTCCACTGTCAGTGCCGAGTGATTGCACTAGCTTTCTACAAGACATACTTTCCTTGAGTTCTTCCTCAGCAATGAGTTTGTGTTCATAGTAACAGGTTGAAACTTTTTTCTCATAGGTAAGTTAATTTGTAACGATTGCAACTTTTTTTTATATGGGAAAGACTTCAAGAAATTTTAATATTAGAATTAAAGCACACCTACGGTGTATAAGCAATAATAATTATTCTGAATTTGCAAAACATACTTTGGAAACAAATCAATCTTTCGACATAAGTAAAGGTTTAAAAAATTTACGTACAAATACAACCAGTTTACAATTCGACAAATTCGAAAATTTTAAAATTAGAAAAAGTGTTAATAGACAATTAAATATAATCAATAATATTGAAATTATTTTTATTTTCATATTAATAAAAAAAATCATTTTAATTATATTCCTAGTATAAATTTTCAATTTAATGTTTTATAATAATTTTTTATTAACATATTTGATTAATTACTTACCTATTTGATCATTTTTTCTTCTTTATAATTTGTCCATACTTGACATTATTGTTTTAGTATTCTGTGTTTCCTGATAAGGAAAGCATCGCTTTTGAAACATTTGGATTTATGTATATTAAAAAATCGGTTATTACAAAATAATTTTTGATTCATTTATTAATATTTATTTCTAAAATTTTCTGTATTTTCAAGCCACGCAACGCTTTTTAAAATTGTTCAGAATCAATGCCTTAATAAAATAGTCGAACTTTCTTCCATATTCTAGGGACATTTATGAAAATGAACTATACAATACAGCTAATTAAACCACGTACCATTTGGTACATTATTTAAAATATGGTGGTTTATCCTGTTTACTGACGAAAGGTCATGAATATGGATGAAATAATGGATGAAAGGTCATGACTATCTTTCATAAGGGGCTTTGGGCAAGGGCGTCCATGAAAAAAGTAAGACACGTGTCTAAAACCTATTGACGTCAAACTGTCACCATCCACGTGAAAACCATAGTAATTCTTCTAAAACCCTCGGGTCACAAACATCTAATAAACTATACATAAAATGTGTTAGCTTTCGTCGTCACTCTTCATTTTATATTATAATAACATTAGACACACTGAACAGAAAAATCCTAGAAGTGCGATCTCTAACAATTCAACATAAAACTATTGAGGCCAATTTACATAAGACCTTCCAGTCGAAAGTCAAAGAATTAATATTTTGAAAGAGAGCAGTCATTTTGTGGTTTGACATATTGATGAATTAAAACGATCACTTTGTTGAACAATGAACATGAAAAATTACGCAGCCTACCTTCGGTCACAGAGCATTACCCTCACCTAATAATGTCTAATTATTTCTGTACTTCTTTATTCTAAGTTAGTTTAGAAACCGGTAGCGCAGTAATAAAATTAAGTAACAAAAGTAAATAGTGATTAAAAAAAATGTCTAGAAATTTTTACATTGTTAATCCCCGAGAGGTGTATGTTGAAAACCACTCTATTAAATTCATACAAATGTCAATCTTAACCTTCATGAGGACTGAATTTTATTTACGTAATAACGATATAACAATAAAATTTAGTTTAAGTGAATGAAATTTTTTGTTTTAAGTTACTTTATTTTATTTATATTAATGCGTTATCGACCGGTTTCGGTTGAACTCAACCTTCATCAGGAACGTACGCATATAAACATTCATTTAAATTATAATGTCAAACCACAGAGTGATTGCTTCCTTTGATAAAGAAAAAAATAGATTTTCTGATATCTGAGGAGGTTTAAAATTAACCCAAACCGGCAGGCATTAATTTATATAAACTGAAAAAAGTGGTTTTCAACACATAACTTTTTTCATTTAAAATATAGTTATATAAGGTGAAAAATAAACTGCTATATCCTTAAAACGTAAACATTATTTTCAAGGCGTTATCTCTGAACCTTTTTTTAACACAAAGATTTCGTACGTACCCCGTAAATAGCAAACAACGTTTCAATTGAAAAATCACACCTCGTTTTTTATCAAATAAAATATAAAATTTAACCCTTATCAATTTTTTTCTTTGCATGCTCTCTGCGGCCCTGATAAATCCACCTTACCGAGGGTTATGAATAAAAGAACCGATCCCCTCCCCCTCCCCTATTGTGGGACCCTCCGCATTCCTCCGGCGAAGTTCTCCCCTAATAATTCGAATACCGGAAGCCTTCGGGGCATTCGGAACCTTTTTCAGGAGTTCCCATCTGACTTCCAATGTATTCCGGAAAACAAATCATCATTTATATTTAAATGTGTCCCTCTTGATGAGAATGTTAATGGTTAATGATTTTACATACGTATAATAATTTTGACGGTCTCCGTGGTTGAGTGGTTACGATCCGCATTTGAGGTGAACCTTCACAAAACTGCGCTATAGAAATTTACTCTTATTATTATTATTATTCTTGAATACAATTCTGGAGGTCACGGGTTCGAATCCCGGCGTGGGTAAGTTAAATTTTACATGGTTAATTTGTGTTATTTCAAAATTTAAAAAAAAAACATTATGCATAGCACATTTGTGACACATTCCAGAGTGGTAGATACTTTGAAAGACCACCATTCAGAATCGAAACGTTGCTTGAAATGACTTTAACCGTGTTTGGCGACCAAATATGAATAGCCAGGTTCTTCCCCACCTTCTTTTTTTTCCCTCATCTCCTTTCCATCCCTACTAACTTCATCATCACAACATACCAGAATTGGAGATGTCATAATCTCACTGGCTCCAGATGTTTGGGAGCAGTTGGGACTCTTGTGCGGTACTCATATATAAAAAAGGTATGATTGCATATTTTTCACATTAACTCTTTAAAATAATTTCCCTCGAAGCAATGTCATCTTTGGGGATGCTGTGTGGAGGGTCATTTGGTGTCTGCATCAGAGTATCAGTGGGCGCCTCAGGATTTCGATATTGTGACGCAGATTGGTAAGCTCGATAGACTTCGAAAAATAGTTTAAAATTTCTAATAAGGAGTATTAATTTTAAAATTTTAAATATAATGCTTACCAAAAGCAGCTAACCGACAGTTATTGTGGTATTTTTTAAAGTGGAAACATACCTGAAACAAATAAAAAAATCATTTTTTTAGTTTTAAATGAAATATTAATAAGATCCTTTAACCTAAAGTTTTTACGTATATTTTTTAGTAATCTACTACACAAGTAGGAAAATGAAAATATTAGAAATAAAATAAATATTCGACTGTGAAAAAAATCTTGATGGATAAAGAGGTTGAATGTGGGGATATTTTTTAAAAATATTCAGTTTAGCTACTTCACAACAGCAAAAATCTACCTTATTATTAATAAATCATGATGATTTGTTTAGAGACTATACCAGGCATTTATTTCAAAAACAAAATTGACTCCAGTAAACCATAATCCCATTGTAATATCAGTGATTCATGACCGGTTAGTTGACAGACGTCGGCGGTTCAATTCCTCTGTTAGCTAAGTCCTCCATCACGACACCAGCAACATTTCCACTTTGTAGAAGTAGGAGTATTTAAAATATTGTCTTTTATTCGTAACCATAAATAAATTTTCCCTCTCCGATGTTCCTCTTTCCCTTATAAGATCCAATCAGAAAATTAATCAAAACTGAAGAAAACATATGAGTTCCTGAACGAAACAGGAATATCCCTTTTTTAAATATCAGATTTGCATAATTCCTTATGGCAATTTCTTTCAACCAACCTGTGATTAATATTACTGCAGACTTTTTTCCAGATTGTGTGAATGTACGAGTACGTATAAAAATGAACTAAAATGTAATAAATTCATAGAAATACTTGGTAAAAATCACTTTTTTAATAAATATATATCAACATGTTTCGAAACCAAAGCTTTCCTCATCAGGAGATAAAAACACTAAAAAATTGCAATGTCACGTACAGGCAAATATTAAACATAGAACACAATAATGTAAGAATAGATAAATTATAAACTTAAACATAAAGTATTAAAAGTAAATGAGCAAATAATCAAAAATGATAATAAAAATTTACCATACAACATTTAACAACAAATTTATATTAGAAATTAAAAAAGGAAAGTTCTTATTTTTAACATAACTAAAATCAAGATAATAACAAGGCATAAAAATTAAACAATAAAGGTTACTATTATTAAAATGTATATTAATAATATTTAATTGACTATTAACAAGTCTTCTAATTTCTAAAATTTCTAATTCATCTAATTGTAAACCGATTGTATTCATACGTAATTTTTTTAAACCTTTTTTTTTTAATAATAATAATGTTTTATTATCTTCTTTTTTTTATAACAAAGTACAAATAATGATATCCTCACTGGGATTTCCCGTGCTAAGAATTTCATTCCAAAATATGAAATTATATTATATTAAATTGATGTACTTGATGAAAAAGTAAAAATAATTGTAAGGTGAGGTTTTTTAAGTGCAGTTGACTGGTTTCGCTATTAGTATGTATTTGGTTTTAATGCATTTTCTATTTCAGATCTCCCTATGTAACGTATCCAGTGTTTTATTTGATTCTTAAATTTATTATGGCTGATGCAATTTTTGAAGGATAGTGGGATTTTGTTTTTTTTGTCCAAAATGATGTTTGTGGTTCCTTGTTGTATATAACAAAAGATTTTTTTTTAAATTTATTATTTATGTCCTGATGAGGAAAGTTTTGATTTCGATACATGTTGATATTTAAATATTAAAAAAAACAGTGTTTACAAAGTATTTTTATTAATATTAATAATGACGCCACAAAGTGAATACCAATCTTTTGAAGAAACTAAAATGTCTTCAAGTAATGGAGAGATGAATAGAGAAAGCCAAAGAAGGAATGTGGTTTCACAGAAAAAACATTTTAAATTGCCTGAAGAATATCAATTTCGTGTTTAATTTTCTTCACATTACTTCCATATCTACACATCGCGGGTACGTTTTTCTTGATTGCCAACATTTCGTTCTCCCTCTTTTCCCACATCTCCCACCTACAGTGTTTTCAAAAACAGATTTCGTCATGTAAGTAATTTAATTTTCTTAAAGTTACATTTCACATCACAAAAAATCTCTTGTAACGCTAAGGGGACTGTATCGCCGGGCGGTTAAATAACAAACTTTTTGACCAACAAATAATAATACATTCGTAGAACTCCATTTAATTTTTTTATAAATTTAATGTTAACGATAATAATAATAATTTATATTTATTCCCACACATTCCATGCAAAATATACAAACAATTGTCATAAAAATATACAGAATATGTACAAAGGTAAAAAAAAATATTAAGATAGCAGGTGAATTATAAATAACATATCAAACAAACAAAAAATAAAATGAAAATAAAGCCTTTGCTGCGGCATTTCAATTATGCGGGCCAATATCTTTCTTCAGTATGCGTCGATGCTGGAGACTGGACTGAGGCGGGCCTCCTTGATGAGGATATTCCTGGAGGTGTTTATTCTTTCCCTCATTCCAGCCACCCTGGATCTTACAAGGGCTGCAAAACCCGAAATTCGCCCCTCCGTGAACATACTGGAAGCGTTGCAGTATCTGGGGAGGCCAAACATTATGCAAAAAACGTTATTGTACTGTACACGAAGTTTTTCCGTTCTACTCTTTTTATAGTTTGTCCAGAGTTCCTACATGTACAAAGTTGAGCAGAAGGCAAGGAATTCAAATAAAATGTTATTATTAGATTCTGCAAGCATTTTTAGTTTTCTATTATTATGACAGCTGTTTCGGCGTTCAAGGCCATTTACGAACTGCGGCTAATCCACATTCTTAAAATTTATTTAGATGGTTTTATTTACTCCGACCCAATTTTAATTTGGACGGGTGTTTAAAATAATTATTTACTGTCGGTAAAACCGATTTAGTTAGAAAATAAGTCGTCGCAATGTAGATTAACCGTAGTTTGAAATGGACTTAAATAACGAAAAAGCTGTCATAGTAATAAAAACTAAATTAATAACATTATTAAATTTTATTAACATTAAATAAAAAAAAATGGGCTTTGTGATTTTAGAGACACTCGAGATCAAAAGTATAAAAATTATTGATATTTAAGGCAAATAGCCATATAACGCTACCTCATCCTCTAATCGGCGTTATATACAGCTTTGCAGTATATGGATATCAAATATCTGCCCAACAGCTGCCCTAATGATAGACACTGTAAGGTTACCTGAAATGTAGGTTAAAGAATAAGGTAGCGCAAAACGACTTATTACAATTTTATCCCTGGAACCATTTCTTAAAGAGTTAAACCTATATGTTCCTAAGAGGCATGCTCGTGGGAGATCGCATGCACTATTTTAAGTTTCGAAAGCGAGAATTTCTGCTTACCAGAACACACCAATCAGCAGAGTGGCCCGAGTGTTCAACGATGCTGCATTGAAAGTTGATATTTTAGGTATCACTTACAGACAGTTTTGCGACTTTCTTTTGAGCCATGTCACAAAATAGTTGTAAAACTGCCACCATGACTTTTCATACTTTTCCCATACACCCTTCAATTTTTGCATGTTTGATACAGATTATCGTCTTTAGTATTGTTTATATCTTTAATATAAATAAATCAATCATCAAAAAAGTAGGAGACAAGGTTCATTTTTTCAGATAGTGCATCTGTAACACGTTGTGTAATTTTCAGGGATAGGGTATTTTATTTAATTAAAGGTCTTATTGCACGTCTTACCACTAAACGTCAGGATTATTGTAAAAACGCCGTTGTGGAATTCTCGCGTCTCGTCTCTAGTTAACTTATTTGTGGCCAAGTTAATTATGATTAAATTAGTAAATTATTATGTAAAATCTCTTTTCGATCTTCCCCTTTCAAATTTTTCATGTCTCACTGATCTGTTTTCTTACACCAGGGATGTTATCAGCACCCCCACTAAGTGCCCCTACTCAAAATTGTTAATTTGTTCTCACTCAGACAACCATTTCAAAAATATTCCGAAGCGTACGAACATCAATTAGCAAACATTAGTTGCTTGAGAACTTTGACCCCGAAAAGAAACATTATTAAAAAAAGCTCTTGCTTGAGTTATGCGTATGACATATCCCGCTGTCAACAACTCGGTACATATATAAGTGGCTGGTAGCCGGTAGCTACTGAAACGAGAACAATAAACCAAAGATATTTTCTCAAGAATAAACGTTTGTTTTTAAGTCACCCTATTCCTACAAAGAAAGCGAAGAAAGAAGAGCGGGAAAGAAGCGTAATTGAGACGCGGAGTACGTGATAAATTTTATGATGAATTTTCTTAGAAACGGGAGCGGAATACATAAAATCTCAAACGATAATCTTTTTTTAAGAGGATCCGCTGGAGGACTCTTTCTTTCTTGTTTATTTCTTTTTTAAATTTAGATTTCCTTCGCCACTCTATTCGGCCCCGTTTTCCGACGTGCCGGAAACCACCTAGAGCCTGAAAACTGAGAAGTGACAGCTTATTCGGAAATGACGAAAACAAAAGTTACGGCCTCGTTCACGATTTGAATGACAGGGATAGTTGTGTCTTTCGACATTTTAATAAAATCTTTTGACGACCGACACTAATGTTTGGTACGGGAATACCTAACAGTTTATTTGTTGTTATAAACACATCAAAACTGATTAAGCCATATAAGAATTGTGTTATCTTTGTAACGCCCTAGCGTTGTACATAAAATATTTTGTAGATTTTTGTACGAAAAGCAAACGATTTGTTCATGAATCAATTAGAATTTCATGCTAAAAGAATCAATTTTAAATAAAAAGGTCCTCGTGTGGGTCAGTTTTTATTCATGGAAGTTGATAATAATGTAAATAACATGATTCCAATGCTTTTCCATATACCGTGGATTAAAAATAATATTGTGCATAGTTAAAGTTTACACGTTAATTTATTCGCCTAACATAAGGCTTGCTTCAGAAGCGTAGATTGACTTTTTTTCAAGATAAAAGATATTACAGTTTGTCTAAATTTGATGAGAAATTGAAAAAAGAGACCGTGGAAAAGGGAACTAAAGTAAGAAATATTATGATTTAAAAATATTCACCTTGATATAGATCGACAAAAGCTGATTCAGAATCCATAAATTTTATTACATATTATTACAGGTACATTTAATAAATTGTCATATAAACGGTTAAAACCATATAAACCTTAAACGCCTTGTAATTGGTCGGCGTGTTCTGACTGAATTTAGGCGGTACGGAATAATATAATCGCTTGCATTAAAAATGCGGGGAACGATGCGCAATGCCGCACTGCGCGATCTCGTACACGGGTCCTCAGATGTCACTCTGCTACATACAAATTATTTCACAAGTATTCATTATTAAATTCTTGTTAATTATTTAATTTGGGAGACGTTCTTTTTTTTTAAATTTAATTTTAGAAGAGAAAAAATACAAATCGAAAAGTCCCGATAATCTATTTTTTTTGTAGTTTGTCTAACGGGAGCTTGTTATTTAAAACGAAAAATTTACAGACATGGTTACAAATTGTGTAAAATAAAATCATTAAAAATATATATATATGTATAAAATAAAAACATATGTAACAAGCTTATAACATAAATATTTATCAAGAATATTAATCTAAAATATTTCTGCAAAAATATATTAAAAAATTAATAAAATAAAAGCATTCACGAAAGCAATAAACCATAAATAAAATAATATTTCCTAACTTCTATTACAAATAGCTTCTTTCAGTGAGCCAAGTTTTCAATGTGCTAATTAATGGTTTAGTTTTAATACAGTTTTTTTTTTTATTTCAGCGGGTAACATGTTTATACAAGTAGGAATCATGTGTTCTAAAGTTCTTTGTCCATATTTGTTTTTATGCTTAGGAATCATTAATCCTTCATTAAAAAGTTGATTTCATATCGACCCGTGAGGGAGCGGCGTTACTGTCAAACGAAAAAAATTTATGTACGTATGACATCACGCGTGCCCGCCAGATTTAGAGCATTTTCAAAATATCTATTGAAATTTACTACTTGTGATGTATACCCGGGCCTAGGTCGGAATTTTATTTTATTTTTTATTTTTAATAAAGTTATGAAGTTGTGAATTCTTACTTGTCATTTTGGTTCCATAATTGATTTGACAGCGAAAGTAATGCCCTGTGACGACTCTAAAATTTTATTTCAATCTATTTTTTTTCAAATCAGGTATCTACTTCTGTTTTCCGTTTTGAAAATCCTATACCCAAAATTCTTCTTTTGAATATGTGATCTGTGGCTAACCAGAGTGGTATATCTACGAGCTAGCCTAAATACAACATGGCTGATTCAATGTTTTTCATACTATATTTAAAACGTTATAGCAACAGTTTTACATATTGTATCTCGTTCAAACTATTCTAAACTTTCCCGGCAATAATGAAAACAAACTGTACTATATTCAGCGAAACCGGTCTAGTATTTTTCGAGAAAATCGAGGACAGACAGAAAAAGGTTCATTTGTATGAATAAAGAAGATGAAACTGTTCTTTTATTAAACATATCAAGTTAGAATGTAAATATTCATAATTGTTTTTTTTTTTAATTGAATGAATTTCCCTTTTTAAAGTGGTTAAGATATAGATCAAGGAGCTGACATTGTAATTAGTTTTCAAGAAGATTTGTTATTCTTGCGAATGTTTTTGTGTAGATTATATTTTTAGTATAGTTAAGAGGGATGTTTTTTTTTGGAAAAGTTATGCATTTTTGATTTTAAACGTTAATATAATGTAGTACAAGGCTATTCAGTATCCTTAAATCATTTCATATTTCGTACAACCTTCAACCAATTAACAGTTGCCCAAAATTTCGAAGAAGCACTAAGGAACCTTTTCCAACTGCAGAATGGGAATAGTTTCACACAACAGATAAGCGGAAGTAGGAAGTAGACAAACCGGAAGGGGAGTAGACAAAGGAAGTGGTTACCTCCCGCTCCCTTTTGAGAAGATACCGTTGATTTATCGGTGGGCCGACGCGCCCGGAGCTCTCAATAATTCTCAGGTCCTACTCCCGATTTTAGACCCCCGCGCAAATCTTTTTCAAATCAGCCTTAGCGCTGCTTTATTCTACGGTATGAATCTGTGTCAGTGGAGGGTTTGTCAATATTGAACATTGAATTTTCTTAAGTTCTGGTTCATTTCTTTAAAGACAGAAATTATTTATTTTTTGACACTCCTAATAGAGTAAATAAATGTGAATGTGACTCAGTTGGTTAAACAGTACATCGTACTGTTAAACAGTAAATCGTAAGTTAAACAGTAGATCGTAATTTAAACAGTAAAACGTACTGTTTAACCAACTTATCGGAAACTTAAGAAATATCAGACACTTTATGAACTAATTATTTTCGCATATTCTTAAAAAGCATTAACTTTGTGGCTTTCCATAATCATAATCTCCTTCTCAAAAACTGCAAGGAGGAACTGGTGGATGACCTCGTATTCTTAATAAATCTCTCTCTGTCAAAAGGTATCTTTCCAGACAAACTAAAAGTTTCAAAAATTATTCCTATACTTAAAGACGAATGTAAAAAAAATGTCCAAAATTATCGTCCAATCTCTATACTTCCAGCTATCTCCAAATTTTTTGAATGTGTCATCAAAGAAAGACTATTGAAATATCTAGAACAAAACAAAATTCTCACCTCAAAACAATACGGTTTCAGACGACGATCTAACACTAAATGTGCAGCTTTCGATTTCATATCAAATCTGCAGAAACATATTGACCATGGAGATTTTACAGCGGCAATATTTATTGATCTAAAGAAGGCGTTTGACACGGTGGACCATAACGTATTGATCGAAAAACTGAAACATTTGGGTATTGTTGGTACTCCTCTGGAACTTTTTAGTTCTTACCGATCAAATCGCTTTTCGGCAGTAGAGCTAGGTGGAGAAATGAGTGAATTGGGTGAAATAACATGTGGTGTGCCACAGGGATCAATTCTTAGACCGTTGCTATTTCTAATATATGTTAATGACATAACAAAGTGGGGCATTAAAAGAACTCTTCAACTTTATGCGGACGATACTATATTTTTTTATAACAAAAAAAACCTAGCGGAACTTGAAATGGAAATGAATGCCGATGTTTCCCATCTCACAACCTGGTTGAGAATAAATAAACTGACCCTTAACGTAAAAAAACGTATTATTAACTTTTCGGCAACAAGAAAAATTCCAGCCTCGATATCAAAATTGGTGACAACTGCCTCGAAAAGAAAACGACCACAAAATATTTGGACCTTATAGTAGATTCTCAACTCTCGTGGGATCTCCACATAAATCATGTAAAGGATAAAATTACCCCCATAACTGGTGTGCTATATAGACTTCAAGGATTGCTACCCATTCCGTTACTAACTTCAGTATATTACGCCATGGTACATTCACACATTTCCTATCTCTGCTGTATCTGGGGCTTTGCCTCGAAGAAATTTATTGCTGATCTGCAGGTGGTTCAAAACCGAGCCCTCAGAAATGTTTTTGGACTTCCATGGGACACTCATGTCAGAGACATCTACTCAGTTTCCGGTATCCTTCCAATCACGATCCTTCCTAAGTATGAAATCACCAGCACCATCCTACAAATTACTCAACAATCAACTCACACTAACGTCAAGCCACTTTACAATCGAGACATCCACAACCACAATACTCGAAATAACAATAAAATCCGCATTCCTCAAACACACACTACAAAATATGGAATAAAATTTTTAAACTACATTGCCTACACACTTTATAATTCGCTTCCAGATATGTACAAAACCGTCCGTAAAAATAAAAAATCTCAAAATGATGGTTTAAAGGAATACTTTTTAAGCATATTTAAAATTGAAAATCAGTAAATCCATATTTGTATATATTTTTTGTTCCCTTATATGTTTTCGCTTGTGTGTTGTTCTATTTAACTTGGCGTTATAAAATTATTTTCCTGTTTGTATGTGAAACTTGTATTTTTGATGTTTTGCTGTCAATGTAAAATTGTATGTACTATCTTCTACTTATGTATTGTAAATTCCTCCCGTCCTAAAATGAGTTTTGTAACTCATCAGGATTGCCTTAGCAAGAAATAAATAAAAAAATAACATAAAATAAAAAGAAATAAAAACAGACATTTTTATTAAACCACTACAATTTGATATACAGATCGACTGGTTTAGGAAGTATCCTTCCTTCGTCAGGACAATATTAAAACTTACATAAGATACAAAATAATAGATGTTGGAGTGGGAGGCGACTGAAGTGGAAGGGATAATTAGAGGTTTTTTTGCAGGAACAGAGCGGTTCACTGGAAAAACATCTAGAGTAGAACTGTAAGATAAATTTACTAGGGTATTCAATATACCAGTATTAATATTCAGGAATTTTCTAATTTCAATTTCTTCTAAAATACCGATTTTTCGTCTTTATTATTAGGGTGAAGAATTTTAATTTGAAATGATAATTTTTGCTTTGATGCAGGTCGGAGAGGTTTTGAATATGTATTTATTTATAAATTAATTAAATACATATACGAGTATTTTGTACTAACCACATTATTAATATACACAGATATCTATATGTTTCGAAAATGGTGTTTTCTTCATCAGGAATGTATAGAATAATAAATATAATATCAAGTATAGATAAATAAATATATTTTTATCAATCAGTGTTGAAAGGTATTTGAAAAATAAAACTAATTACCGATTTCCTCCTTGTACGTTACGCAAAGCAAGACACAAAAATGTACATAATTTATTACCAAATAATAAAGTTATAACAAATAAAACAATTGATTATGACAAGTATAAAACGACGGCCTCCGTGATCGGGGGGTAAGGTTCTCGACTAGAATCCGAAGGTTGCGGATTGAAATCCCAGCGTGCGAATGTAAATATTATCTAATTAATTTGTGTTGTTTCACAATTAATTAATTAAAAATAATGTAAAGTATATTTGCCCGCGTTCCAGAGTGGAAGATAATTTCCTTATCGCTCCGGTGAAGGACCGACATTTAGAATTAAAATGTTCCTTGAAATGACTTTAGCCGTGTTTAGTAAACAGATCTGAATAGCCAGGAATTTCGCCACATTCCTCTGCCTCTTCTTCTTCCTCTATCCAACACCTTCAGCCTCACAAAACACCCCAATTGGAGATGCTATAGTCTCACTGGCTCTAGACGGTTGGGAGCAGCTTGGGACTCTTTTGAGTGGTATTTTTAAATTATATCTATAACAACAAAAAATCACTCACAAAAAGTGAAAGAAACATTTTTTTTTAAATATTGAGTTCTTACATGTATTCATTCAGCTCGTAATTGAAGATGTTCATATTGTCATTTAAATCAACAAGTTCGTTTACAATTTATTTTACATTAATTTACTTTGAACAATTAGTCTACAAGAACATGTGGAGCGCGCAAGTAGATTCATCTGAATCTTATGTAGCAACTCTATTCAATGTAACTTTTTTTTTAAATTTTATACTGGAATAATTCATTTATTTTTTTAATGTTTATTCCAGACAACGCATATATATAATGCGATGCCTTTTTAAAACTTAATTAATCAATTTTAAAGTACGAAGGTGCTTCTGAATTGTTATTAAATCGATCATGTTAATCTAATTCTTTACTTAAGTTATAAAGTATCAGAATATGATATAAAGTAAGATCTGGAGTTCTCTCTTTCTAAAACGCATGTCTGACATTAAGAGATATGGAGACGAGTATTATGAGGACCGTTATTTGGTTCCCAATACGGAACTACTGGAATCAAAGTGTTCAAAGTCCGCGTAACAGAAGAGCATGTGTATGTCACACACAATCTTTCTTTGTAAATCATCTTTTTAAATCCATAGATTATTTTTTGAATACATAAAGTCTACCCTAGCGGTGCCACCGATTGCAAAGTTAACTTTGTTTATGGTACCAGGTATCGTAATCTTTCCGGACCACAGTTAAATCGATACCCACACAGATACATTGCTTGCTTTAAGCATGACTTAAACTCCTTATTCGACTACACATAAAAACATTTCAGTGACAAAGGAACTAAAATTTTCGATTACATGTAAAAAAAATAATGTTTTGGAACGTATACGAGTATACTAAGATTTGTTTCCTTTTCTGGCTAAAATCAACAAGCAGGTTACAAGACAACATATTGTTTTTAGTGAAGTGTAACAAGGCCAACACTGTTATAAGTTAATATATATTCAACAATGGACTGGAGCTCTGGTGATGACTCATTTTATTAATAGCGTGAGTCACGATATGAACTTAATATTTTCGTACGACTCAAAAGTACTACTCAAATGAACGACGGATCATTTAAGAGCCAGTACATATTAAGAGCCAGCTTATACGATTCCCAGTTCATACCCCAGTTTTTACGACTCCCGGCTCTGAGCGTATAGGTGTAGGTACACAACGTCCAGATACTAGACTACCAGGAGTCGTTCACATAGTGTACAGTGCTCATACACGTATAAATGCAGTAATTATTCTTTTCTCTACACACGAATATACCCCAAATGACAAGGGGCATACTTTAAGATTCAAAATAAATAAAACAGTTCTCTTAAATATTAATATATTTCTATTAAATATTATGTTTATCTTGATTTGTTTGCGTGTCTTATAATAACGGAAAATATCCAAACACATCTCGGAACATAGACAACTGAAGGACTTACCTCGTCAATATCTAAAAGATCTAAAAATAGTGAAAACATGCTTAATCTATGAGACACGTGGATGCAAATGGCAATAAATAATATAGAACCGAAATTAATTAAAAAGCTCAGGGAAGCCTTCATCCAGCAATGGGTAACAGGTGTACATGATAATGATGTATTTATGAGGCTATAAAGTTCGTAATTTCAGTCGGAATATCAGAGCGATAAAGAACTTACATATTCCAGATATGATCATATAACCCGCGATGGCAGAATCCACTGGCAGTATTCGGTTAGCAACTACTTAACTGTTACCTATAAAGTTAACGATCTCAGTTAGTAAATTGAAACATGGAATTCAAAACTAATATTAAGGAGTTCTCAAAATTAACTATTCCGACTTCATGCCAAGGGAATTCGATTATCGGGAGTTCTATCAGCCAATTTGACATCAGTTGCTAGATAATTGATACGGGAATTCATAAATTGTAACATACGATCAAAATCTTGATTTGAAATCTTGACATTCATGCAACGTCTCAAACATTATCTTCTGTCATTCCGAATCTTAACATTTTTCACACGATGATGAATCACACATTTGTCTCAGCAATTTCATTTCAACAGCATTCAGTCTACTTACATCCTTCCTTTGCCAGTTCTATGCCTTCCAGCTCATACATCAGGATTGGTATTAGCGTTTCTTTGTAGACTGCTAGCTTCCCTTATTTTGACAACTTTTTGTTCGCGCCAACCGTGTTTATTCCTCTATTTATGGAGTTTGTTGCATTTAACTTTTTTTTCAATATCCCTATCAGTCTTTCCATCTCTCGTTAACATACTTCCTAATTACACAAACTCATCGACTGGCTCTAAGTATTCATCATTCACATCTATATTGCACACTGTTTTCGTACTCTCTCTTTCAAACACCATGACTCATGGCTTACATTCATCATTGGATCATTCTTCATAGATATTTCGTTCATCCTAGTTACGAGGGACTGTAGGTATTCCATACTGTTTGCAATCAGCGCCGCATCATCAGCACATAACAAGCAACATACTTGCAGATTACTCATTTTCGCATTACAAATCAATATTCGGTAATATTAAAGGTGACAAATTACTCAAAAAAACAAGGAAAAATTCAGCGAAATTTATCTGCGTACACATTCATTGTAAAAATACATTTAAAAATACTTCGGTCGACTTGGCGTAGGGTTGATATTTTCGCGGGGTAGGTACTTGCTACAGGGGTGGTTAATGTTTCAGTTTGAAGTGCTGAAAATTAAACCCTTATCAAAATTAAAATGATACATTATGGAAACAAGCTTATTGTTTTCTGCATTAAACGTGAAATAAAAGACAAACGCGTAAGGATTATTTATGTGCTCCATTTTGTGTAGGTAGATACCATTAAATATTTTTTCGTGTGCCCCGAAAAGCGTGGTAACCGGTAAATATGATTTTTTCCCTCCTTTTTAATTATCCAATATAACAATATCTTATTGAATATGAGTTTGTGTGTTTTTATCTACGTCGCATAAAATTTATCTCCTTTATATGCATTTTTATCTATAAATAATATTTATAGCACATAAGATGTTTTAACTTTCGAGTAATTAGCCGGGTTAATTCTCTTCCTTCGCAAGACAATGTCTTGGACATCGCATGATCCATCATTAGAGCAGATGTGTAATAAAATTTCTAAGATAGGATCTTTAATCAAATATTAAACCACGCTTAGATAAAGTTGCAATTTTTTGTGAAATGTCGGCTTAATGGCACTGCAAAAGTAGTATAGGTACAAAACTAGGTAGATAATGAATTGAACAATATTCAATTAGATAAAATATAGGCTATTCACGTCGATGGAGCTAAAGTGTTGTAAGCTCCAAAACATATCTGATTTCTTGAGGTTAAGTGTCAGGAATATAAAAAAAAACATAAAACGTGTTAGAAGATGATTGAAATTTACACAATAATGTAAAAGGAAAGTGTCTATGATTTGTGTAGCTTGGTTAGCTTTAAAAATGACTAAAACAGCCACATGACATCCAGGAAACCTTTTTGGACTAAATTCGAAAGACTGCTTCTATCACGATATTCCCCTAAAGAGTCTTGGCGAACTCAGTGGTAGGACTGGACGTGAAAAACAAGCACCTTGTTGTAGACACTTCTATTAAATTTCCAGGATTCTCTCTCCCTCTGAAAACGTGGACCTCATTGCACCGCATCCGGTGCAGTCACAGCCGTTGTGCGTATATGATGCATAAATGGGACTAAAGGATTCCGAAATTTGTGAATGCGGATATATTCAAACAACAGAAAACATCGTAGAAAAAATGTCCCCTTTATCAGGTTCCCTATGGCACATCTATGTTGAATCAAGTGACTCTCGTTTCCGTTGACTGGATGAATAACCTCAGCATCCCACTATGACCTCCATCAACTCTCCTCCACTATAGCTATAAAAAATAGGCGACGAAAGGTATATTTGTTATGTCGACATATTTGTTGCCAACTGATTTCACGTGGTTGGTATGATAATTTTAAACGCGACTATACGAGATATAAAACGAAAATCCATTACACAACCGCACTCAAACTACCTTCCCATCTACACCCTAAAAATTCACTTATATTGTCACACTTTACACATATCATTTACTACCAGGAGAAGAAATTTTATGATTCGCATTGTTTACTATTTATAATATTCCTACACGTATGTTAATTTAAAGATTTGCAGTTAATTTTCCAAGAAATTAATAAAATGAAAATCAGATTTACTGCGTCGGTGAACCTTACGTACCTGTAAGCAAAATTGATATACAACAAAATAATTACTGGAGAGTGATTGTAAATTAAAATAATGTCAATAACAAAGTAATTATTTTATTTCATTAAATTCCAACAACGGGGGAGTAATTGCTTTACACGGAACAGTGATTAACAAAGCAATGATTTTATTATTATTTTCATTTTGCACATTACACGTGAGGTATTTCAAAAAGAGTGGGTTGATTTGCTTTATGTGTAATTTTGGTTACTATTTGAAAGCTGGTTATTTCTGGTTGATCATGGAGTAAACCATATGTGCGTTCTAAGAAAAATTGTCAATAAAATATTAATTAAGGTCAAATAAAACCATTTCAATTCCGAATATTCTAGTAGTGTTAACACTCAAGGTGGTGGTGTTAATTGACTACCTAGATCTCCTGAATTAACGTCTTGTGATTTATTTCTATGGGAGAAATGGACAATAAAGATTAAGCTTATAATCCGAAGATAAAGAGATCTTCGAAACGTTTTTCTTGAAAAATACACAATTATGCGAAAAACCACTTAAATGCTTTCGCTTCACACGGGTTGTAATATTTTTATTTTATTTTATTTAGTTATTTGACATAGGTTCTTTTACAAATAGGTAGATATACAATAAAGATAATTAATAAAGCGTTGTTAAGAAAACACAATGTAGCTTCAATTTATTCAGACGGTTTGCTGATGGTTTAATATTTTCCTCGGATTCAATAAATGTTGGTGTCCCACAGGGATTGATTCTGTCGTCGACTGTGTTTTTGTTGCACATCAATAACCTCTTGATTTGTGCACAAATCCATTGTGAAGTAGATGACAGTATTGTCTATGGTAGTTTTTTTTTTGAAAAGCCCCCAAAACCCACATAAACTACAATGGCTCTGAGGGCTTTGAATCAGAGAATGGACGGTTACATCGGGAGCGTTTCTCTTGGGGGTAAGAATAATGTCGTCGAATTTAATGTTTCAAATACCCAATCAAGTCTGATTACGTCTAAAAGGGATCGAAATGACAATCTAGTCTACTTTAATGGAAGAGATCTTCCCAACAAGCCCTTCATTCATATGCTTGGTGTAACCCAAAGATCAGCTCGGGTATGGGGGCTCCATCGAAGCCAGAGTAAAGTTTGCCCCTCAGAAGCTGGATTTACCGTACAGAGCCAGAAGATACTTTAATAGTACAAACCTACTGACCCTGTACAAATCGTAAGTATGCCTTACTGTAGAATTTGACAACAACCTCTGGTCGGGAGCCCCAAAATACCAGAAATAACCCATAAATCTGTGCAGAAACCGGCGGTTCGTTTGATGGATTCGCCTATCTTAAAAACGGATTATAATTTTTGGAGCTCGGACGTCAGATGGGAATGCTGTCCTTGTTCTATAGGAATTTTAATGAAAGATGGTCTGAGGAACTAGCGATCCCTTCGATACCGGTGCATAGTCAGAAGACACGCCAACCACGTGCCCAACCTTTGTACACATTTATCAGATGACAACTGCTCGCTTCTACGACTCGTTCTTATGTTCAACAGCTCGGCTGTAGAATGATTTCCCGGCCTTTGTGTTTCCTCCCTCCTACAACATGGGACTCTTCAAGACTCAACTGCACTCCTTTCTATCATTCTAAAAGATCATCCCAACAGCATCCCCAAATATGACATAGGCCTTGAGGGAAATTATTTATCTCAGGACCTCCTAAGTGTAAGAAAATCGTGATAACTCATTGAATTTTGTAAACCAAATTGTATTATTTTTACGATTGAAGAAGGTTGTATTAACAAATCTCAAATGAAATACGAAACAGAATAATGATCTTTGCTGTTTCATGTTTTATTAGAGATTTGGTAATATTATCTTCTTCAATACATGATATAGCTATTCCTCACCATAAAGAACTAGGTTTTTGTGTTTGGTGAGGGACTTCCCTTTAAATAATGAAACTATTGTTCTTCAAATTCTTGCTTAGTTTATAATGCAACAGAGAAAATATGAATGAGTTGTGTAAAAACAGTAATTATTTATAAACCCTAGGGATATAGAAAATAGAAAAGAAAAAGGATAAAAAAAAACAATTTTAATGACCAATAAACGACTGCTACAGTAGTCTGAGGTAATATTTCATTTTAAGAATTATTTTAGGGATTCGTGAATATTTTCCATAGTTTTAGATTTGAAGGAAGATTGTTGCAGTAAGTTTAAGCCAAATAGAGGTCAGAAGGTATGTTAATTGTGTATTTCTTTAATATTTCTTGGCAATAAACGAACAAATAAAAATCAAAAACTAATTTAGTAAACAAAATAATAGCATCCTGTGGATCACCTTTGTTAACCATAATTCCTTGTTATTTTGACTCCTCCCATCATCACCTCCCTGCCCCCTCTAAATCATCTCTTCCACTCCCTCTACTCTCCCCTAATAATGTCTAATTATTTTTGTACTATTTAATTAAGTTAGTTTTAAGAACGCTATTGAATGACACGAATTTGTCGAAACCGGTAATAAAAAAATAAAATTAAGTAACAAATGCACGTAGTTAATAAAACTCTTCTGAACAAAGTGTATTATTTTATATGTTATTGTACATAAAATATATTTTGGAGATTCCGATTTTATATTGACATTAATCGATAAAAAATAGATTTAGCACTTGGAGATTTTTTGCAATTTAAAAGAGTAGAATAATGTAGCGTTATTCTCTCGAACGTCAAATAAATGTACAATATACGTTTTAAGATTTTCGATTCGGTGTAAATTTTTATTTCTAACATATGTTTTAATTTCATGCAAACTACGTTCTTTTTAAATTGCTTTTTAAAAATTTTGTAAAGTCATTTAAGTACGAAAAAAAACTAGCCTGGAAACCTAATCTAAAATATCATAAATATGTTTTTTTATGTAAGTATGTATTATTTATTATTTTTTTTGTTTTTTTTTATAATTTGTTAATATTACAATAAAGTTAGGTTATTTTGGATTAGGTTTTCGGGCTGATTGTTTTATTTTTCCTACTATAATTGCTCGTTCAATTATTCAATTCTTAGTTCCACGACAATTCGAGTCATTACTGCCTTGAATTGTCATGGAACGGTCTATTAAATGGTGACCGGTTAAATCAATACACGTATGAATGTAGTCATTGAAAGTTCAACAACAAACACCTAGCCCAAAAATCTAATCTAGCCTAACCTAACAAATATATATGTGTATTTGTTAGGTGGTTTGTTAAATTATTACTATTTACTGATTATTATTTACTTATTATTATTCATTCATTGTTATTGACTCACTTATTATTAGCAAAAATATGGTCACCCTCTGATTGTGGCTAATTGGAGCACAGATACTTTATAATAGTTATTAAGATTACAATGAAATTATTATTGTTGTAATCTATAAATGCTTAAAGATTTATTGTAGATTTTATAGTAGTTTATAGTCTTGTGTTATTTAAAAAAATAAATAATATAATATACCGTTTCACTAAAATTGTAAATCCGCTTATCTCAACACAGGACTCTCCTAATGAGATGAGTGGCAAAAGAATTTTTTTTTTAAAGTAAGACTTACCGCCCCTCCTTTGGGTTATTATTCAAAAAGTAGGTAAAAAACATCCGTTTTTATCATTGGATTTTGCAGTAACAATACGTGTTTCCAATATACTAACTTGTATGGGAGATACGAAAATACCCGAACACATCCGTTAGCTTCGGCTGACCTCGAAATACTAAACGAGATGACGCAGAAACAAACTTGACGTATACGAATGTTTTGTGGGTTTCGGGTAAAGTTTTTTTTGTACCTGAGCGTACGGGATACGGCTTGTTGCATTCGGGTGATAATATAGCGACCGTATTACGTACGTTCATATGGGTAGTGCGGTTAAATAAATAAAATACATTATTTTATTGATTAATAAAATAAAATACAAAGATTAATTAGGTTAGTTTGTCAGAGAAGCTTTTTTTTGTCTTACTTTTAATGACTTTATATCACTTTTAAAAAGTGTGCCGATTCAAACTTGCGTTAATTTTTCATGGAACACTATTGAATGTTTAAAAGACAATGTGGAAATTATTTTTATGGCAAAAAAAAATAAATTCGGAGACGATGATGAAATCTGTTTAATCTTATTCGAATTGAAAAAAAAAAGTGGTGTTATGAGGCGCACTTTTTATTAAAAATACAAGTTCAGTTACCACGTTCTTCGGGGCGAACATTCTCTTGTATCCGCAATATTTTGACGTTTCATAAAACGTTTTTCCAACGGAATATAGTCAAGCCGTGTTCTAAAATTTTAATTACGGCGCTTAAAATTCTTTGCCCGTTTTGTAAAATGTGAAATATAAGGCCGTCCGCGGAATCTTAATGAGCAAACAGCATAAAAAGTGACACAATGTGGCAGGAAAAGTCACGTAAGCTGGTCAAGCACGGAAATCATTATTTAGGGAAACATGCGTTCCGAATTTAGGCTGAAAACGAACATATTCCAATATTTGATGGAGAACACATGAAAAAAATAGAGATATCTAACTTACTAATTAACTACCTGTCACGCCGTTTCAGGACGGACCGCCAAACAAATCGATCTTGGGTAATGCATCGTCTCATACATACTCTTCTCTTATTGTGACTCATGACATAGCCCGAAGTATTTGGTTCACTTGATTGTGCCATATCTTCATTCTCCTCATACTTTATCCTTACACTCCTATCTTCGTACATCAGCTTTATATACCTAAACTATTTAAGCGTGCCTTTCTTAATAGTAGTAATTACGCTCAGATCAGAATTGCGTTCTTTGCGAAACTCAGCATTATTCACATGGTCATACATGCTTTTACCACTCATCTCAATGAATTAAATATTGCAATTACTAATAATAAACATATTTATTGCTTAAATTGATTAAAAATATGCATAATTACACTCATTCATTGTGTCTGAGAAGTAATCAGTAATTATCACATTATAGTTCTCACAACATACAATGAGACCTAACATTTCTAAGCGAATTCTTTAAGAATTAGACCCAACCTGTTATCATGAATATAAATGCATTGTTTAGGAAAGAACTCGAGGAAAGCATATCTTAAAGAAAGCTAGCACGATCGGTCGGAACTTAATAAAGTTTAAAAAAATTTAATAAAGTTGCTTTTTGTACTTACTAAATAAAATATATTTAATACGTTATTAACTATTTGCTGTGTCCTCTTCGGGCTGCATCCCCGAGTTTCGTCGTCGGCTCATAAAGCTGAGTGATACGTGACTTAATCTTAACAATATTACTCAATAATATTATTTTTTTCCTCATAGCACCAACCAGTATCTTTCAAACACATATACGTAATCTTTTTAAACTTAATTATTATACTGTTTTCTAGATGTACGAGTATTATATTACTATACTATGTTAATACTAGCTTTTTCCCTTCTATTTTTGTATAATGGCACTTAATATGAACGAAACCTTTCAATTTGACTGTTCTAAAAGGGGATTTGTTCCCAGTTGGGTAGTCAAAGCTTTCTTAAATATTGATGTTAACAATGCGTGTTTCAAATAAGTAAATATTATTATTATTATGACATATCTCTACATATTGTAATGAGGTATTTATGAATTAAATATACGGTGTGTAAAGACATTACAAATAATTTTATAAGAAATATTATTCACATCATTTTATTTTAATAACATTTTTTATTTCATCAGTCCTAATTATTAAATACATCCAATAAACGCTTATTCTTGCCCTGTTATTTATAGATATTCTTGAAAATTATCTGTGTAATCATAAACCTTCATAAGGACTCATTATTGCTTACATGTTTTTCACATCATGTCTTGTACTTTATGTCATAATATCTATAAGCCGAAAGGCATTAATGATTAAAAAATAAACATGTACGTATAGAGAATTAAAGAATAGCTATCATCTTGTTGACAGCTCTTGGCAAAACTGCACTTGTAACAGTCAAGTACGTTTGGAAAAGATTTTATAATAAGCACGGCCGAATACTTGGTCAAAAGATTCCTTCTTACCACTGCACTACTGTGGAAACAGATAACCTTAGACCACTCGGCCAGTAATTGGTCACTTCATCACACTCGAGTCAGATATAATATGACTACATACCATATTTTCCGATGAACCATAATATAGTAAAGGCTGTGAAGGGCATAAGGCATAAAACAAAGTCAATAGCGACCGGACTGTACAAGCAGAGACCCATTTGTGTAACTTTATACCGTAGTACTGGGATATTCACGCTACAGTTTCACGTCGTGTTTACTTCAATTTTTGGGCACTTTGTTTTATTGTCCTTTACAAACAATAAGTCGGTATGTCTTCAGAGTCGTAAGTGTAAAATATTGAGGCTATTTTTTTTATGTTTGTATAAAAGAAAAGCTGATAGTAACTATCCATGTAAGTCCAATACATTATTTATTGATAAACGACAACCGCAAAGAGCTTTGATTCATGGCGGTGAATTCTTGTTTGAATACGAGAAAAGTTCAACCATAACAAAATAAATCGGTATTAAGTAAAATACATTTTCCCAACAGGCAATGTACAAATTTTTTTTATCTGGATATTGATAAATTTTGATATTATCATTTGAAATAAACAAAAAAATTAATGCGAATACAACTCATTTACAAATAGATATATTTGGAATTAGAAAAAGCGTCAATAGTCAATTAAATATTATTAGTAGTGAAATATTTAAAAAAAAAAAAATTTCATAAATTTCTTTTCAAATTAATACCTACATTTTAATAAAAATAATAATATTTAGTATTTTCTTCATACTGTTTTTTTTAAGACTTTGGTTTTAAAAAAAAAAAAATTAATTAAAATTTGTTATTTAATATTTCGTGATATTTATTATTTAATTAATTACTTTCATAAGTTTTTGTTACTTTTGTTTGCGTTTGTAATTTGTTTATTCTTACGTTATTATTTTTCTGGTGTTTTCTCACAGAATGAGGGATGTTTCGCTTCCGAAACAAGTTGATAATTATATATTAAATAGTGGTTTAAACAAAATATTTCCTAAACATTTAATAAGAAAAACTCAGTGGTGAATGATGAATGGAGCAGGTCGATGAGTTTGTATATTTGGAAGTATGTTTACGAGAGATGGAAGGACTGATAGGGATTTTGATAGAAGGGTGAATGCAGGAAACTACGAGTACATTAACGGAGGACTGAACGTGGTTGGCGTTAACAAAAAGTTGTCCAAAGAAGCGAAGCTAGCTGTCCACAACGGAGTGCTGTTACCAACCCTGACATATGGCAGTGAGGCATGGAATTGGCAGAGGCGAGACTTTGAGGCGAATATCTGGTAAAACCATATATGATCGTGTGAAAAATATTGAGATTCGTCAAGAATGCAACGCTGATGTAAACGTAATGAGTAAGATTAAGAAAGGGATCCTTAGATGGTTTAGGCATGTAGAGCGAATGAACAAAGAAAGGAGTGTAAGAAGAATATATGATGCGAATTTGAATGGAAGAAGAAGCCGGGAATGGCCAAGGAAGACATGGCACGATCAAGTGAATCAAATACTTGAGTCGGGTCATCACAGAAGTCGGAATAATAGAAGAGAATGTATGAGATTATGTAAGAATGTGAACGAAGCAAGAAGTGTATGCCGAAATGGAGTTTCTTGGCGGTCCTTCCTTTGTGCCTACTTCTGCGGGGAAACGGCCCGATGATTAGTTTGTTAGTTAGTTAGAAAAACTTTGTTTACACCATTGTTTTTAATATATAAATTTCTACATGTTTCAGAACTAAAGGTCAGTATATTTTTTTTATATTTATCTGAAAAGCTTTGCTTCTGAAACTTGTACATATTTATATATTAAAAACAATGGTGTAAACAAAGATTTCCTTATTTATTATATTAATAATGACGCCATAAAATAATTACACATCTTTCGAAAAATATTTTTAATTCATTTTATTAAAAAATCACCATGACCAAGCGCCAAAAAAACAACCAATTTTGAGATAACATTTGAAGCCGCAGAAAGGAAAGAGTCTTGATTAAAAAATAATAGGTAGAAGAATATGTTATAAAAAAAAAACTGTTTTTCGTATGCTTTGCATTGTGACATTTTTTCTGATTCAATTTATCCAATACTAGGTTTAGTACTTGGCTTTGATCGAGTACTGACACTTTTTAATCGATATATCTATTTTATTATTGTACTTACGTTTGAAAAAAAAACAATTAAAAACAAATGTAAAATTAAGAAAACATTCAATATATTTATATTGATTATATTTGAAGTCTTGATAGCCGGTGAATTATTGTTAAAATTTCAAAATATTTGTGTATGTAAGAGGTCGCCGTGCCAGAGTTACTCGTATGTGTCTTCAAACGATCGGCTGATTTGTGCTCAATAACTGGCCCCATCATAAAAAGGGACCAAAAGAAATAGCGATTACAAAATCAAGTCAAAACGTTTTTCGGAAACAAAATAAAAAGTGACAACTTCAGAGAACTGGTGACATCTAGTGGGCACTCGAGAAACTGGCGATTTCTTCGGTCTAATTTGCAGTGATGGGATTCCCCTGGCAGGGTTGTTTGGTAGGGGGAGGGGTGTTCGCCGCGATGGCGATGTCATTTGTCATCCTGCCACGGTGGCGCTGCCGTTTGATTTGAAAAATTGCCCGCGGGAGGAGGAGTGCCGCCATTTTATTTTCCCACTCGCCATCTTTGAGGAGTGACGTCACGAGACATCGTGGCACTTAAGGATAGGGATTATTTAAAATACAGGATATGTAATTTTTTTTTTCAACCAAGGTACTTTTTTATACATACGTTTATCAAAGGAGGGAAATCTTTTTCATTAAGTGTTGTGAAACAAAGGCACAAATTTCAAAAAGGTCAATATTAAAATAATGATATTGTGACAAAATAAATCGTTTCAAACATAAGCCATAACATGGCATGAACATAATATTGACGAAGAAAATTGTGACTTAAATAAGTTAAATCAAATGAGACTGATGAAAATGCAGTATTTTGCTTTTATATCGGAATCCCGTTGACTTACTGCTGCGCTAGATACTTTGTTGCTATTTAGTAACATTTGACAACATTAGACTTAAAATAAATGAACGAGATGTGCAGGATCCACACAAGAAAAATAGTGTAAATATTTAGCCTTCGGCAGACAGGGACGTTCGATTATTGTGATTTGCGAATCCCTTTGTGAAAGGCGTTTGGTGTTTTCCCAATGAAGATATTGTCACCCCGAACATACTGGACTTATAGCACCAGTTGGTATGTTCAATTCCTGAGATAGCGGGAGGTGACGTCAGTGGTTGCTGGCTGTAGAAGACTCGTCTGATAGCAGCAGGTCGAGGTATCTAAGGGAGCAGAGGTGTTGTTCGTTCTACGGGTGAAGTGAAAAAGAGAGCAAATACCGGTGTTCGTACGCTATTATATGTGCCGGTATTGCACATGTTGTGCAGTCTAAGCTCGGTGTTGCATGTGCTGTTCAAATTTGGTTATTGGACATGTTGTGCAATAATTTATATTTGATTACAAAGAATTATGTTTTACTGCTTACATTAATCCACAGTCTAGACAGATTCGATACAGTAAAGTAATATTGATTATTTTCATAAGCAGTAATCGCTTTGTGGTTTGACATTTGATTAAATAAATTAAACACTTTGTTATAAACCACGAATCCATAATATTTTAACGCCAATCGGTTTAATTCAGACTAAGCTTTGCCAGGGGAATTATTATATCGGACACCAGAGGTTTATTATCAAAATGATATACCTAAATGGAATAAGTGAAGAATAAAAGTGTTTATCAGTTCTCACATCTTTAATAGGCTCCTTATCATCGTACACACGTCCCATGTAGCTATAGAACCGAAATAATTAATTTTTGGCCCTATGACTTTATATAATATCCCTGTTCCTTTATTTTCCAATGCAATCCTTTAGAGATTAAAAAAAATTGCTGCATGTGCAGAAATTGCTTAATTTTTTCTCAATAAATGCGGAAATAACTGACCTAAGCAGTCAGTTATCCGACTTGTTATGTCATCGTGAAATCACAGTTTCATTTGCAAATCCTTACCCAAGATTCCTGAAGAAGAAGCCGGCAATTTATAGTAGATGTCACAGAGTTATCGATTATATGTTGGCACAGAAAACTATAGAGTATGGTAGTACTCGTATATTCTATAAAAAAGAATAAAATATTAGAGAGAGGCAAAAATTTAACTACATCACGTTTAAGAAATAATGGTAAAAATACACTTATAAATAATGGTAAAAAAAAAAACTAGTATAATGGAGACACGATGAAGTCGTATTAGAGATATTTTTTTTATAAATAATCTTATGTTGCATTTATGCAAGACAGATATATTAGTTTATCAATAGAAAAAACGCTATTCGGGAACATAATAACAATTAAATGGGTGAGTAAAACAATATAAAAGAGTTATTTCTAATTTTGAAACTGTCAATTAAGATAGGAATTCCATTTTATTATTTTTTTTTAATAAAAAAACATTTTAACTATCTTCCAATTGTTTATTTAACACCGGACATGTTTCACCCTATCGCTGGAAGGGGTGAACCTAATGTATCCGCAACAGGTAGACCTATTATAATACCGCAAAATATTGAATATATCAGTACTCACTTATTAGACATTAGCATTCAAACTACTCCAAGTGGAGAAGTGATATTTTTGTATCTATTGAATACTGATTTGGTATGTGATATCTGATGGATATCGATATGTGATGTCAGTATAAAATATGTCGATATATGATATACAAATATCAAAATATCGATATGTGGTATATAAATATTGAAGTATCGATATATGATATTTGAATAACTGAAAATCGATACACATATACGAGTATTTATAAATATCGAAGTATCGATATGTGATATTTGAATATCTGAAAATCGATATATGATATATGTCGACAGCTGTTGTGATTGTTGGTAGGACTAAATTGGAAAATAAGTCACTTTACAAAATTCCCACCGATTGGAAATCTGTTACTGAATGGCCTAAATCTTATTGCGTTAATATCTGGGAACGGTGAAAATAACGTAATACCAGTAAACTAATATATCAAGATTAACACAAATTAACACATAAGACTGGTATAATTAAGACAAAATCTATGGTATACACGACATATATGCTATGTAAACCATAGATTTAGTTTTAATTGTACCAGTTTGAAGATGCCCGTGATAGGGCGAAACCGGTCCGGTCTGAAAGAAATAAGTGAAAGATAGTGATGAATGTTATTTATTAAAAAATATATTAATTATAAAGTCGTGGCTTATAATAAACTGATCGTTTTATTTATTAACAATTATTATCATTAACTTAGATTAACAAACGAAAAACGTGATACTTTAGATGCAGAGCATATCTCAAGTCAGTGTAATCAGGTCAATAACAGATAGATTTTGGTAAGTTACGAAAATTCCAAATAATACCAAAAATATAACGGCACAATTAAAATACCCACCAAGTAAATTATTTGGCCAATTTTGCTCGTTTTACCGGGAACACATTAAATTTTAGCTTTGTGAGTACAGGCCAAACCCAGTCGCCGAGCTGAGAGCCACGCAGTATATTTAGTATGTAGTTATTTATGTAGGTAGTGGTGATGGAAAGGATAATATTTAATTTTAAATAAAGCATAAAATATTAAAATACTAACAGACTAGTTCCCAGGAGAAAAACAGAGAAATTAATGAAAAAAAGAATTTCAGTTTCGTCAAAAGATTGGTATGCACTTTGTGGCGTCATTATTAATAGATGAATTAAAAATTAATATACACATATAAACATAAGAAATCAGAAAAAGCGTAAATAGTGAATTTAATATAATTAATAAGATATATTTTTTTAATGCTATCTCTAGAATTTATTTCCATATAAATATTAAAAATAATTTGAGGGACGCTTACATGGTTTGGGCATGTAGAACGAATGAACTAAGAAAGGAGTGTAAGGAGAATATTTGACGCAAATGTGAATGGAAGAAGAAGCGAGGGACATCAGAGGAAGACATTGCACGATCAATTTAATCAAATACTGGAGTCGGGCCATGTCAGAAGTCAGAATAAAGAAGAAAATCTATGAGACGATGTACGAATGTGAATGAAGCAAGAAGTGTATGCTAATATCGAGTTGTTTGGTAGTCCGTTCTCTCTGCCTACCCCTGCAGTGAAACGATGTGATGGTTAGTTAGTTAGTTAATAAAAATAGTTTATTTCTTTTAATTTCAAATACAAATTTGTTATTTAATGTATAATAAAAAAAATATTAATGTTATTGATCAATTACTACACGTCTTTAATTATTTATTGTTAATATTTATAATTTGTCTATTCTTACATTATTGTGATCTATGTTTATCATTCGTCCATACATAACATTATTATTTTTTAGTATTCTATATGTTCCTGATGAAGAAAGCATCGCTTTCGAAACATGTTTATATTTATATATAAATAAAGTTCAAATTCAATACAAAGTAATTTTTGAATCATTTATAAAAATAATTATTTATTGTGCTTAAGTTTAATTTGTAGAATTTCATTTTTATTTACAATTCAATTTAAAAAAACTGTCAGTTCCTAAAAAATTCTACCTTATAATTATTATTACACGTGACAGCTGTTTCGCCTTCCGAAGGTATTATCAAATTGTGGAGAAGTCATTTACAGATGATCTATTTATATTATTTCTATGTATGTACTAATAATGAAACTCCTTAAATATTTGCATTTTTATCACCAATGCTTGAATAAATTATTTCCGGTGGCCGGGTGGTAGGTTTTGTAGCTAAAAGAGGTTACAGGTATACATAGGTATTATAAATTATATAGAAAAATGCATTTTGAATTCTTGTTGTTATTTGCACCTCTTTCAGAATGGAGCCGCAGGGATTGATGTCTCTCACCAGACACCAACCATACGATATCAAGACGTTATCTGCGACGATTGCAGTTATTTTGCTTCCCATTTTTTTAAATTTTATCTTTATATTTCCCCGCTTTTAGTTTGTTTTATAACTCATAACATTCCCTAAAGTAGGGATGCGATAGAGCTGCTGGTTTCCGGAAGTAAGGTGCCACACAAATTAATTTACCAAAAAAAACTCAAAAGAATAACTCTGTTACACTATAATTTTTTTATAATTTTGCCTTCGTGATGAGTTGTACATCGCTCACATTATGTAGTTAAAAACCTGGCATCTATTAATTCAAGTCAAATACTTAAACCATTACGCTACTTTAATAGTGCCAGCATAGCGATATGGTTTTACTAAACACGGCTAAACCCCATAAAACTAAATCATTTTAAACACCAAAACTACGGAAGCAGTTAATTCAGACATTAAAATTATGTTTCCTAAACATGCACGCAAAACGAATTCTACGAATAAACTATTAAAAACATGCAGATATATTTAGTGACGCACCTCTGTTTAAAGAAAACTCTTTCATCGTTGTAAAGCCAGTGTGACGTCACTAGATGGCATTTTATAATAAGTGAGAACTCTAGATGGTACAGCTCGCTAGAATTAATTTGTCGGAGCAACTTGTAGAAGGGGAGGTACCTACTCCACAGTACGAAGCAGATACTGTTTAATGCTAGAATAAAATGAGCAAATAAAAAGACTCCTATTTTTATAGCTCTTATGCAAAAAGATGCAATTTAAAATACAAAGGAAATCATATTTCTCAAAGGGCAGAGAACGTAATGCTTCAAAGCTATTCTTTGTAATATGGCTTTTTTGTCATACGGATTGATTAAATTGTTGGAAATATTAGCCGCTATTTTACTCAAAAATCAATCATCGTAAGGGCTACACGTTGAGAATTTACAAAATTTCTTTTAGAAGGACTTTATCATTATTTGTAATAATTTCAATGAACCGGTGCTAGCAGTCCATAATATCAATATTTTTAATATTTTCATAGAAGCTATGCTAGCAGTCTGCAATGTAATGTTGATACCAACCCTGATATATATCAGTGAGGCATGGAACTGGAAGAGGAATGACGAAAGTAGACTAAATGCTGTAGAAATGAGATCTCTGAGGCAAATTTGTGGTAAAACCATGTATGATCATGTGAAAAATGTGGACTTTCGCAAATTATGCAATGCTGACGTGAGCGTAATTACTAAGATTAAGAAAGGGACGATTGGATGGTTAAGGTATGTTAAGCGGATTAACAAAGAAAGGATTGTAAGGAGAAAATATGACGCGAATGTGAATGGAAAAAGAAGTCGAAGACGCCCGAGGAAAACATGGCACGATCAAGTGGATCAAATACTTGAGTCGGGCCTTGTCAGAAGTTGGAATAAAAGAAGATATTGTATGAATGTAAATGAAGCAAGAAATGTACGCCAAGATCGAGTTGTTTGGCGGTCCGTCCTCTTTGCCTACCCTTGCGGTGAAACGGTGTAATGGTTAGTTCATTAGATTACTTGTTCAGAATCATAATTGTAAATGTTTGCTAGCATATATAGGTTTACCAGAAAACACATTTTAATGCATCATCTACCAAGAATTAATATTTTTCCATGCTGAGATAGTAGAAAATTTTTTAACGATTACTTTTACTAAAATTATAATGAAGATGAGTCATGGTTTTGTTGACAAATAGCTTCAGCAGAGCTTTTACTAGCATATTTTTTAACCACAATTCAAAACGGGCTATATAAATGTAATATGGGTTTCACCGTTTTAAAAGAGGCCAACATTTTCTCACAAGTTGATATTAATTCAGAAATGTTGTTTAAATAGAATGATCGGAAATCAGTCTTACGTTTTTGAAAGTGCAAAATATGGTCGCGGGCCGCACGCGGGCCTCGGACCGCACCCCTGGACCGCGCACCCCTGGTCTAAAGCCTAAAAATTCACCAAGACAAGAAGAAGATGTTGTTCAAAATTTTTCAATAAACTTAAGAATTCTGTGAAAAGTCTGGAAACTTTTGATGCCGAATTTTAACTACAAGCTAATTACATTATGTTGAATAAAAATAATTCAATTAAACGAACCTTTTTTTATAAAGCATGGACTTAATGTATTTTTACGCCAACCTGTTTAATAACTAAAGAATAATATAGATTTGTCAGATATATATATGTACAGAAAATAATAGAGTGAGACAGATAAAGTTTAAGTTTAAAAAAACGGATATGGAAACGAAAACGTTATACCGAAATAATAGAAAAATATAGATATTTAATGAATTTAATATATTTTAAAAAATTTAATTTAAAATAAATTTATTAATGTTATTTATTAATTCTGCAAATATTTTTAGTTTTTATTATTATGACAGCTGTTTCGGGGTTTAAGTCCATTTTCAAACCGTAAAATATAAATACATAAAATCTCTAGCGAAGATTGACACTGAAATGTTTCTGCACAAGTGGACAACAATAACTTAACAAAACACGTCACGGCAGTTAATTGAGAGAAAACAATAAAAACATAAAATAAATAATATTTTATCTGTACAGAAACCCAAACATTAACTGAAATCAGAAATAAAATTTTAAATAAAACTAAAAATCTAACAATAACAAAAGCTGATAAAGGCAACCCAAAAAAGGGAAAATTTGAAAATGGCCTTGAACGTTGAAACAGCTGTCACAATAATAGAAACTAAAAATACTTGCAGAACTTAATAATAAACATTATTAAATTTGATTTACATTAATTTTTTTAAAATTAAATGAAGTTCTACGAATTAAACACGAAAACAATTAATAAAGAAGCAATCGCTTTATTAAAAACCACTTATTGTGTTTTTAACTAAATTCTAGTCTGATGAATGTATTCAAGAGTGACATACTGACATACTAACGGCCTCCATGGTCGAGGGGTAAGGCTCTCAACTACGAATCCGAAGGTCGCGGGTTCGAATCCTGGCGTGCACCAGTACATTTTATTTAATTAATTTCTGGTGTTTCACAATTATTTCATTTAAAAATAATATGCAGTATATTTGCGCACGTTCCAGAGGGGAAGATATTCTCAGTATCGTCCTGGTGAAAGACCACCATTCAGAATTGAAACGTTGCTTGAAATGGCTTTTAGCCGTGTTTGGTGACCAGATCTGAATAGCCAGGTATTTCCTCACCTTCGTCTTCCCCTTATCTTCCTCCATCCCCTCCCCAATACTTTCAGCTACATGATATTCTCCAATTGGGGATACCATAGTCTCAATAGCTCCAGACGGTTGGGAGCAGTTGGGACTCTTGTGGGGTATATAAAAAAAATACATATTCATCCATCCCTCCTACTGCGGTGCAAGGCGATGGGTTGATAGAATCCGGCTAGAGGTCAGGGGGTCTCTCTCAGACGGCCTTTCCTTTTCCGGCAGATGCGTCCGCCGCCAAGACCTGGGAAAACTTCACCCCATGAACCCAGGCACCCCTGCTAAATCACCTGCCGTAGCGAACCACTCGGGGTGACCCTATGCCAGAGGTGTTGGTTATCCGATGAATGGCTCCCGGGGCGGCTGTACCCATACCCGCCACCTAAATTAATAAATGAATAATCCCTCACGCATCACGGCGCATGGCCGGCATTAGGTCCGGAATATTCATATTCACGTAGGTACGCTTACATAAATATTACCCCGCCCATAAATAACTTAACTGGTTTAACGCCCATAAAATAAAGGTTTTATGTCGTCGCATAGCGAAACACCTACCGTAAATGTGCTCCACTTTGCACCTTCAGGGGTAACGTGCTCCAATTTAAAATAATATTATATATCACAAAAATACTGCAAGCAGGCTGAGACTTTTTACTAGTACCCACTTTAATATCGTATTTTGTCAGTAGTACGAATAACAGAAAAAATATTATTGCGTCCTTTGAGCAAACCTTATCGGCTACATTGAATGCTCGTTAGATTAATTAATACATTTGCAAAATAATTTTCCTTAAGAGGAGATATCACATGCTATCCATATTGCGACAAGTACCATTAACAGAATGTATCGTCTCGAGTTCCGTCTACTCTATAATGTTCCTGATAATTTCACGCGAGTAGGTACACCAATATAGTTCTATGTGTGGAACGAATTTACTATTTTTATTGCACCTGGGATGACTCCAAAGGGTAGTTTACTGCCTTTGAGGAAATATGGATATTTTCCATATGACCTAACTATAACAAATGTATGAACTCTCCATTTAATTTTAATGGTATATTTTTGGATTAATAAAATTAAACATACTTGGAATAAAATTCTTCAATAAATTGACGGAAAAGATAAAATTTATTCATAATAAAACTAAATAAATTATTTAAGTTTAACTTGTTTTATTATTGAATAAATGATTAACTATCATTTTCAAAAGGTTTCGGTTTATTTTCAACTTTTCTGAAAAATATATAACTACCTAAAAACAGAATTTTTCGATATATTTTAAAACGTTGACTTTATGCGGCAATGTTGACCCCACCCGTTGCAAAGTAACACACTTTTACCGTACCTAGAAATAAAACAGTGAAATCGTTCATATTTGATTTTAAGTAAGGCTTCGACATTCTGCGATATCTGCAAAAATAGAGTTTTTTTTTGCAACTTCGATGAGTTTGTCCAGGGATTTCCCTTGGGCCATCTATAGAACTGATATCGTGTTTGACAGGGTTCACATAAACCCATGAGCGGACTATTTGTCCGGTCAAACTTTATTTTAGTTTTTTTTTTTATCGAATCAAACTTGATTTCGTTGGAAGGGTTTTTTGTGTGTGGTGTTAAAGAAATGGTTAATTTAAAATCAAAGAAAAAGGGATAATCCTAACTACTTCTAACTCTGCTCTTGCTCTTACTCAGTAACTTTGAGGTGATTTTTTACAAAAACGGCAATACAAATTACCAAATAATAATTTTAATTATTATTAATGCAATGTTTTCTCGCCAAAGTTAGTTATATTCCACCGGTTAGTGATATTCCACTTTCATGATCTTAGTCGGGCACTTCCAGACATAGATACTGAAAATATTAATACAATGAAAATGAAATATGTTTTCTAAATGACATTATTTAATACTTAGACAATAATATTAAAATAAATTCAAAAGGTGGTTATTTAAAAAAAAAGGATTATTTATTAAATTTTATTCATTATTACCGTATTGTTTATATTAAAAATTAAATTATTAAAAAAATCTTACTGTCTATATATTTTAATTTGTCTTCAATTTATTGTAAAAGCCATATCCTCAAGCCTCTGGTAGTTGTTTGGTTTCGGTTTCCTCCGTATATATGAACATAATCCGACTCCTGTCTTAAAATGTTACTGTTTTTGCAGTATATTATGAATGTGTTCTTTTTGTATAGCCGTGTACGTACTGTAAAATATTTTGTAATTTTATTAGATGAATATGCACCTAACGAGTACTGTAGGAGTAATATTAAGAATAAGAAAGAATGTATGTAATATGTTAAGAATGTATAAATAGAATGTAAAAGTAGCACTGTAAGAATACCACTGAATGGAGTTATTTTATCATTTTTTTTAAAGTTTATTTATATTAAAGCACACTTGAAGTGAAATAACACAAAACTGCGCTATTTAAATGCTTCGTTATTATTATTATTATTTTTATTATTATTTTTATTATTATTAAAGGGGCGATTAAAAAGCAAATTTTTATAAATGATTTATTTAATAAATTTTTTTCTACGTAAAAGAAGTAAAATTATGGCTGAATGATCTGGATGTTGAAACATTACTTCTATAAAATCTTTGTTATAAGCTTCATAACTTGTTGGATATTTCACTAGTTATTTTTTATTTTTTCTGTTACTGTGTATTTTTAGTTTTTGGTGCAGTTTTTTTTTTCTTTCTTTTCTTTTTTAATTTTGGTGCAGTTTTTTCTTTTTCAAATGTAACTTAACTGCTTTTCATGTGTAACTTAAATGTAGTGCAAGTTTTGTATTTTTTATTTTTCTTATGTGATTTTAAAATTATTTATCTGTATAAAAAAGCCCTATGAGCGTTTTGAAAAATAAATGAATACTGTAATGTGTTTTGCACCTGTTTGACTAGTATAAGTAACTAAATAAGCAAAAACCCATATAGGGCGTATATAACATAATAAATAATATAATAAAATAAATAAATAACGTCAACATTTACTTTCTTAATACAAACATTTTTTTAAATATAATTTAAATGTTGTAGTTTCTTGCTGATTCTTACTTAAATATAATTAATAATCTAGTACTCTTATTTACTTAAATTACTCATATTACCCACACATAGGCAGCGCCTATGTGGGTTCCCATTTCATACAACTTTTAATCTCAACAATGCGTGTAAAAAAATGTACATAATGTATGTTCTACTTTATGTTAAAAACTATGGGAAAAAGTTGTATTAAAAAAGACATACTATGGACGTGGTAAGTTTTCGCTAAGAATGGTTAAGCTGGTGGCTTTTGCTGATGTTAATTGCTTTTACCTGCAACATCAAATATCCAAAATAGCCAGTCCAGTTATGCATAAGCCTATTACTGGATGTATAAAATTTCTATGTTTTTTTCGACTTTTGATTACATAAAATAACGCCAACAATACTGTATCAAACGTCATATAGAGGTAAACCGATTTGAAAAGATAAGACATAAACAAAATACGTGCAAGCCAAAACTTGTATGAACACCTGCTAAACTTGATCAAAACAATAGATGCCAGTTGAACGACCTCTGAAACAAACGAGATCATCAAAACACAAGTGCAAGTAAAATCCTGCGCAAATACCTCCGTATACCCAACATACGGCTTATAAAAACCCATACAAGCGGTACGTTTTCTTGATTCACGCTCACGACCCCGACCAAGTAACATCTCCACTGTAATGCTACGTCACTATGAAAATCAACCACCATCATTTATCTTCAATCTACCCGGACCTGCTCTCCTCACCAAGTGAGAGATCTTCATTCTACCTGACCTGCTCTTCTCACCAAGTAAGAGATATTCACTCTACCTGACCTGCTCTTCTCACCAAGTAAGAGATATTCACTCTACCCAGACCCACTCTCCTCACCAGGCGAGAGACCTCCGCCAAGACGCTGCTTCCTCGGGTGCCTCAACTTACCGCTGCCAGACAGCAATAGTCTCTACACCCAGCAACAGCTGACGTTACCTCAAGTGAACCACGAGCTTACAGCGACCGGTCCGACCCGAAAGCCGTCCCCTGATATGCCGCAACCTGCGCATGACAGCCACCCAGCCTACCCACGAGCTTGCACGGACCGGTCCGACCCGAAAGCCGTCCCCGGATATAACGCAACGTAAGCACGACAGCCACCCAGCCTACCCACGAGCTTGCACGGACCGGTCCAACCCGAAAGCCGTCCCCGGATATGCCGCAACGTAAGCACGACAGCATAAATTCATTTCTTGTAATAATTTTATACATTTTAATATTATTATTTTTATGTGAGTAAAATAGGGTAGGCAGTATTTATGTGCCTGTATGGAATGCACGCCTTTGACAACAATAATATTATTTACTAAGCTAGTTCATCAGAGCTTTGATTCTCTGTATTCTGGGTGAATAAATAATAAAAAACATGAAAAATGACGTCTTACCTACTTCGGAGGTTAAGATAATATTTCAAAGCTCCATATAGGTCATTATGAAATTGACCAAATGATTTATAGGTGGTTACGGTCACCCAAATGTTTCAGAAAAAATGCTTTGCAAATTTTTTACAAATGTTGCCACACCGCTCTAGTGATTTTCTGTCTCAGCACACAAATTGTCTGCTTCATAGATTATAGAATGGCGCCACCATCTACCTCTAGCTGCCAAAGTTTGTTAGCTATTATTATTTTACGTACTTTGGTACACTTTACACACCAACAGACGAGCTCTGATTGTGGTTCTCAAATCCGTATCCAAAAATACATCAATGGTGCTACATAAATAAGAAATTACGATTTATATTTACGGCCTGGATGCTAAAACCGCGCTCAGAAAGGCATTAGTCATTCCGAATATCTTTACTGTCTGCGAATAAAAACTCAGATTCCCGAAGAGGGTGTTTTATTCTTCCTTTTCAGGAAAGAATATTTCATGTGTCCGTATGAATATTGTGAAAGCGATATTATTCATGTTTTGTGTTTAGAGAAATATGCGAGCGGCAATAAGAGGGAGAATGCCTCTGAAGCACAGCTATTTTATTCAAAGTCTACGAGATATTATTTATGAGAACTTAGATAGCAGAGATTGCCAAAAAGCCGATGGTCAGAAAATATCTCTTTTAGTATTGCATAAATATTCTTTAGCTAATAGCCTTGGGGGTAGAGTTAATATTCGATAAGTTAAGGGTTGAATTATAATGTGGGTCGTTCTGCCACAATCAAAGCACAAATAAAGTCATTGTATGAGTTTATATTCCAGAGGGAATGACGTCCAGTTGGCCGCCCCGAACAAAGTGGAAAACCACTTGCGTGGCTTGCGGTGGCTCTACAAGGACTTCTGGAGGTGCCATGAAAGCAATGGGTTCCCGACCCAAACAGGGCAAGAGGAGGAAGATGATATTAATAATGGTTAATCTATAAAGCTTAATAATTTTTAATATTCTTTTTATGTAAATTGTTATATGAGACAAGTCTAAGAGAAAAAAAAGAGTGAGAAATCTTATTTTTGCCTGTTTCATACAAATTTAATTTTGGATTTGAGGCCAAAATACTAAAATAAACCTATTGATATTTATTTTCATCAAAAGGTATAGTAAATATTTATTATGATTTAGAAGTATTTAAAAAAAATAACTTAAAATTAAGGCAATTAAATAAATCGAATTTCATTGACATCTTTAGCAATTTGGGGATAATAGTGGTTAAAAAAAAAGTTCTATTTAGTCTACTATGAAGATATAATGAAATATGAAATAAAAACATATAAAAATTGTTAACATTTGCATTGTGATGAACTTAAATTTAGATTACAATCGACCAATTTACGTTGGAACACATGTTTGCAGTATATCTTTTAAAATATCGACCCGAAAAAACGTTTTTTCTTCTAAATGTACTTTATTTTTTTGTTTTATTTTATGTATTCATATATACAAAGCAAATACAATAATTAAAAAAATATTACAATAAACTCGAAAATAATTGAAAACCATGCCTCCAAAATCATGAAAAATTGATTACTTTAATGGCTTATATTTCGTAATTGAAAGAAAAAAAAATTATATTCGTATTAATTATTTACTGTACCATTAATACAAAAAAATATCATTCATTTTCTGTGGGTATTTTGGCCTTTAATTTTTAAATGTTTTGTATGAAACAGGCTGCGCAGCCGTTCCTCTTATGGTAAATACATCGAACCATAACTACGCTAATCAGCTATATGAAGGTATTTTCAACGTTTTACTAGCATTAATGTAATTTAATGAGTATTGAGAAATCTTCTACTACGAGAAAGATTTAGTTAATAAAGTAATGTCCATTTAAAATTAAAATTCCAAGTATTGATAAAAAATGCGATATACATCAGCGACATCTAAAACACCGATCAGATAAAACCAATAAGAAAGTAATTATTTTCTAAAATCGGTCCATCGTGGTTCTCGCCTCTTTATTTCGCTAGTCCCCCAGTCATCAGTAATTATTGATCGCAGGGAGATGAATTCCTTTGCCATTTCCTCGGCCGGTAGTTCGTTGGACCGAGGGGCAAGGAAGCGAACAGGGTCGATCGATGATCATTAGCCCCGCTTTTGAAGTGTTTATCTCGAGATCGAGCTTTTTGCTCTCTTATTCGACCCGTCGCGTCGCAGGAGCAGAACCATTACGTTTTTCCATGTGGCAATTAGTGTCTTGTGTATTTAATGATAAGGAGTACAAAATACGATAAAAGGGATTCTCCTTTTCTGCTATGGGGAAGGTAAGACTTTAGTGGAAAAGCGGTCTAACCTTTCAAGAACACACATTTATCTTTGACATGAGCTATCTGGAGTCTAGCTATGGATAATGACTCCATCAAATGAATTTTTTTAACAATAAGGAACTCCGCTGAAAAATAATAAGTATTATATTACTCCTGAAGAAGAAAGCATCGCTTCTGAAACATGTAGATAACATTATATTTATAAAGTGGTGAATACAAAGTTCATTGTTTAATTCATTTAAAAATAATCAAATAAATTAAAGACTTTGCAGAAATATTCTCAGATGAAACAACTAACGTCATTGTCGAATGACCAATAATTGTACCTTTTCATTTTTTTTTACAGTTACCCTATAATTAGTGAAATAATTTCTCTCAAGGCCTATATCATCTTCGGGGATACTGTGTGGAGGGTGTTTTACAGGATAGGAATTAGTAAACCTGGGTCTTGAAGAGAGCCATGTTGAAGAAGGGAGGAAACACAGGTGCCGGCAGATTATTCCACAGCCGAGCTCTTGAACAGAAGAACGAGTCGTAGAAGCGATCCGTTCTCATGTGAAAAAAGTCAGCCATGTGCAAATATTGGGCGCGCATTTTGCGTATTCCATGACTGTGCACTGGTTCTGAAGGGATCAATAACGTTAGTTCCTCAGAGCATCTTCCATTAAAACACCGGTAGAACAAGGACAGCATTCCCACCTGAATTTATCAAAGGGACCCTCCCGTTTCTGCACAAAGTCAAATGTTATTTTCAGATGTTTCGGGGCTTCCGACAAGAGGTGGCTACCAAATTCTACAGTGGGTTGCACTTGCGATTTGTATAGGGTACATTTGTACAATAAATAATAAAAAAAAATAAAAAATCATCCCTGACGTCATTTTTCCATGATCCCACCTCCATTGCAGATTTTTTGGAGAAGTTGACAACTTTTGTGATTTCACCTGATTTAATATCATACGTAGTTTTTTACACTTTTAAAACTCTAATCGGGCCCATTTAAACGACACAAAAATTCTTTAAAAAATATATATTATATCTTTATATTTAAAAATATATAAGAATGCAAAATGCGACTAATTTTTAATGGTGGAATTTAAATAAGATTTTGAACATTATAAAAAAAAATTGACTGTACTACTTCGCTGTCTCCATATTTCTTGAAAAAAAAATTTTGTCGATACATTGCTGAACCGCATGCAAAAATTAATATCACATGATTTGATAATACATGATTTTAATGCTATAATTTCAGTAGAATGAAAACAATCTTAGCAATAAAAACTATTTTAAAACTTAACAGTTAATAAATATTGTTATAATAAATATAAGACTGGAGGTTGTGTGAAGAAGATGGAAAAGAGAAAGGTTGAGAAAGAGCGGTTACGGGAGACAGTTCATTGGTTTAGACTTACCCCGAGGGTGGTGTCTCGACAGGGAGCTCGGCTCTGGACCTTCGACTAGCTCAGTTTCGGCAGGCCAAGAAGCTCATCTGCAGGGCCGTAGGCCGACAGGCAGTCTTATAATTGGGGTCGGGGACTCTAATACTACGCCAGATAAATTTACTAAATGCTTTCAGACTCAGAGTTTATTCAGGGGAAGGTACAGACATGGTAAGTTATTATACAATAATCAAAAGCTAGCCTAACCTCAAATGGAAGTTACGAGGGATTATTCTCTCTGATATTCTCTAACCGGGCATGATAACGGGGACTCGAATAAGTTTCAACACAAAAGAGGAAATACAAAGTCAGCTTACAGTCATGATCGTGGCGGCAAAAGGATCCTTGTGGAAGCCTCGGGCTTGGACATCAGTACACTGAAGTTAAATTATATTTACGAGAGAGCCACCATGTACCGGAGCTCTTTGGTTATACTAATGCAATCTCGCATAGTGGGTGTTAATCCAGCATGCATGGTAATATGGCGCTACAATTTGCGGCTGCCAAAATGGCTTCTTGCGCGTTCTTTTAGAGACGCAGTAGGCGGCAGACCAGAGATGTCATCCGGAAGCCGGGTGAGAAAGAAGTGCCCGGCGCATGAGCGTGCAAGCTGCCGTTATGGCAAACGTGTCGCTCGCGTCGTTTTTTACCGTTGTTCTTTGACGAGTGGCTAGAGTCTTTTTAGGATCTTTCTGTCGTTAAGTAACAATATATTGAAAACTTGGCTAACTGAAAGAAGCTATTTGCATTAGGTAATAAGGAATTATAATTTTAGGTACGAAACACACGTTTTTTTATTTATTTTATATATCGGATATAAACATTTTGTAACCTTAACTGTAAGTTTTGAGTTTTGAATAACACACTCCAGTTAGACAATATACAAAAAGGTATTTTTATTTATTTTGAAACTGTCAGTTCATGGTGGAATTCCATATTAAAATGATGTTTTTTGATTAAAAAACCTATGTAACTTTTTTCCACTTACATCCATGCTATATATACCATAGATTTATTATTCATTGTACCAGTCTGAGGATGCCCGTGATAGGGTAAAACCGGTCCGGTCGAAAATAAATAATTGGAAAAAGGTTAAAGGTTTTTTAATTAAAAAAAAATCATTTTAAAAGTTCAAAAAGCAAAAATCAAAAGTTCTACCCAATTTTGTTTAAATTCGATATGTATTTATAAAATTTATTGTATTTTATGAACACACGCAAATCTTCTTCCTTTGAAACGTATTCTTTTCTCCTTGCTCATCTTACTACTTTCTGACACGCTTTAATGTTATTGAAGTTCTCATGATGAAATTCTGTAAAACCAACGTGATTTGTATTCCAGTGGGATAAGTACCCTTGTGAACATTGTTTTTTTTTTGTGAAATCTCAAAGGACATACACAGTACTAAAATATTTTATTCCTTGTGTATCTGAAATTTTTATACGCTAAAACTACTCTATAGTTACGTAAGCATTAATGAAGAAATGAAAATATTTAATATTTATTTAATTTACCCATACAAAACTATAAATAAAATCATTTACGTCATTATGTTCAGGTTTTTCACAACTAATAGAAAATGATTAAAATAAAACGTAATAAATGCATTAAAAATTACTTTGCAATCACGATTTTTTAATATATAAATTCCAACATGTTTCGAAAGCGAAGCTTTCCTCATCAGGAAATACAGAATACTTAATATTCAATATTTTCTGATAAGGAAAGCATCTCTTTCGAAACATATTGATATGTATATATTAAAAAAGTGGTGATTAGAAAGTAATTTTTAATTCGTTTCTTTATAATGACGCCATACAGTAAATACCAATATTTTGAATAAATTATAAAATAAAATATAGTCATATGGACAGAAATAAAATAATGCTGTAAAGAAGATTTAACACGCTCCCCTTTAGATTACGAAAAAAATAAATTATGTAGGTAAGTTTTCTTAGGTATGATAAATTATTTTTGATGAAAACTACTATGTAATATTAATTAGATAAAAAAGGTGGTTAATTTATTAAAATAAAGTTCTGCTAGGTAAATAAATTATAATAATAAGTATATGAAGTGGTTTAAGACAAATGGATGTGTTCATATTATAATTATGCCAAGCCACCAAGTAAATGCTTTTCAGGAATATGTAATTTTTTAATTTTTTTATTATAAAATATTAAATAATAAATTTATTTTAGAAATTAAAAACTTTTATTATAAGCAAGTTGACTGTTAATATTTTTTAAATGACACTTTTTATAATTTAAAACATTTCAAATTTATCTAATTCTTATCAATTTACTTAATTATTCTTACATTATTATAGTTCTATGTTGATTATGTATCTGTACTTGTAATTTATTCTAGTATATAGTGTGTCCTGATGAAGGAAGCTTCGATTCCGAAACATGTTAATATTTATATATTAAAGAGTGGTATAAACAAATTATTTCTATTAATTTTATTATTCAAGTGTGATCACTTACTGGCGTTCATACGTTTTATGATAGGTTATTGTACATTTTCACTAGATATCGCAAAAAAAAAAGTTTGAATATGTATTTTTTTAAGTTATGCGTATTTTATTAGTACGTGAGGAGGTTTTCTTAAATATTTATGTAGGTAGTACCTATGTTGCTTATTTTATTGTTTTTTTTTTGCTTTCGCGATCTCAACGTTTTTTAAACGTATACTCGTATATTTCGGTGATAAGGAAACGACAAGGTTTAACGGCGTCTAAATAAATTTTTGTAACAAAATAGTAGTCAATATTAGCAAAATATATTATTTGGATGACGGGTATATTACCAACAAAACATATTATTTGGATGACGGGTACATTACCAACAAAACATGTTATTTGGATGACGGGTATATTACCAACAAAATATATTATTTGAATGACGGATATGTTACCAACAAAATATATTATTTGAATGACGGATATGTTACCAACAAAATATATTATTTGAATGACGGATATGTTACCAACAAAATATATTATTTGAATGACTGGTATATTACCAACTAAACATATTATTTACATGACCGTTATATTACCAATAAAAGATCAGAAGTTAGTACTAGGCCATCAGTTTCGCATTTTAAGTTTCAAAGTGAAACGTGCTTAGGCGCAATGATGCTGTACACTACAAACAGCCGGTCTGGATATCTGAACCAACAAATGTAAAGATAAATTTCAGAAAAACTGTGAATTATTCTAATGAAAATGAATATTACAGCATTTCCAAAAATTTATGGAATTACGTATTTGAGCTGTATTATGAACTTAGTACCAGAAGATAAAAATCAGGTATTTTTAATAAACACGAAATCTTAAATCAAATGCCTTACCAATGCCTAGTATTTATTATTATGCTATTTTGAACGTAATGTGATCTGATAATTCAACACACATATGAATCTGAACAATCTTTAAAAGTAGGAAAAAAATAAGTAGCATGAATAAAAAATCTAACCCAACCTAAGAAATCTTATAAAAAACAAAATTAATTAGGTTGGTTATATAATTTTTTCAGGCTATTTTTTTTCCTACTTTTAATACCTTAAATCACTTTTACAACGTCTGACTATTCACACGTGTGTAAAATTATAACATGGAACCAAAAGCAGACACTTAACTAACTAATCATCACGCCGTTTCGCCTCAGGGGTAGGCAGAGAGAACGGACCACCAAACAACTCGGTCTTGGCATACACTTTCTGCTTCATTCATATTTATACATTGTCTCATATATTCTCTTCTATTTTTCTGACTTCTAACATGGCCCGACTTAAGTATTTGATTCACTTGATCATGCCATGACTTCCTAGGGTGTCCTTGACTTCTTCTTCGATTCATATTTGCGTCATATATTCTCCTTATACTCCTTTCTTCATTAATTCGCTCTACATCCCCAAACCATCTAAGCGTTCCTTTCTTAATCTTACCCAATACGATTACATCAGCCTTGGATTCTTTGCCAATCTCAACATTTTTCACACGATCATACATCACACATTCGCCACAGCGATCTCTATTATATTCTATAACATTCAGGCTTCTTTCATCCTTCCTCTACCAGTTTCATGCCTCGGGGCTCATACATCAGGGTTGGTATCAGTACTCCATTGTAGAATACTATCTTCGCTTCTTTAGGTAAATTTTAATTAGCGCCAACCGCGTTCAGTCCTTTGTTAACGGAGTTTCCCGCACTCACCATTTTTTCAATATCCCTATCAGTCTTCTCAACTGTTATAAATATACGAGTACTTCTCAAATATACAAACACATCGACCTGATCCAAGTGTTCATCATTCACCACTATATTGCAAACTGTTTTCGTACTCTCTCTGTCAAAAACCGTGACTTTAGACTTACCTACATTCATCATTAGCTCATTCTTCAAACCTACTTCGTTCATCCTAAATACGAGGGACTGTAGATCTTCAATACAGTTAGCAATCAGCACCGCATCATCAGTCTAATTAATTTTCACCAAAATAATAAATTTTGCTATTTTAAATAACTCAAAATAATAACGCCAAAACGAGATAAACGATAGTGGTGCAGTAAAAAAATAAAACGATGCACATTATCAACGTTAGTATGAATACATAGTACCTTATATCAAAAGGGAAAAGACATATCGCGTAGACACGTACTCGTATCTGTTAATGTTTTATTTGTGTTAAGTACGCATTGCAGGTTTAGTGATATTTGCTACGTAAGTTCGCTAACGACGTTTTAAATTAAATGAGATCCTTTATGTGTTTGATGTCTTGTGGTAAATTAATGTCTACCTTTATTGTCATGTAATTAGGTCCCATAGGGAAGATTGTTTTAGGTATTGGGAGGTTCTGCGAAAATCTCTCTTGTTTTCGAATATATTATGTATTTCACGTTAGTTAAACTAAGTTTTGCTAGAACATCAGGTTCCTAAACAGGACACGATGATGTCTACCATAATTATTTAAGGGTTTATAATGTATACAGCTATATAGGTCATGGCATTTCAAGGAGAATCATGGGCTTTTGATTAAATTATAGTATTGTTTCGAATTTTGAACCCTAAAATCGTTAGGTACACAAATATGCATGTACGCTGATGGGAAATTATTTAGAGACGATTATAAAATTATTTCTAAAAACAAGTGGTAGGTATATGCTTTCCTTTATCTCCTCTAATTTAGTAACAATTGTTTAAACATTTCTTATTTTTTAACTGTCAATTCATGTTGGAATTCGATATAAAAATGTTTTTTTTTTTAATTAAAAAACCTTTATACCTTTTTTCCGCTTATTTATTTTCTACCGGACAGGTACAACACTATTACGGGCATCATCAGACTGGCACAATTAAAACTAAATCTATGGTATATGTAGCATCGATATCAAGAGTGAGTTCCCCTACTTTCTAATACTGTTTTAATTTACTTAAAATTTATTTTATTGCTGACGGTACTGTTCACTACCATTATGTTTTTAAAATTACTATCGGGTTGGTTTATTACCCTCTGAAAGACGGATTACATTGCGTTTGTTTACTGAATCAAGGGGTTTTAAAAAAATGAATTGATTGAAAAAGTCATTCTTGTCAGCTTTTATTTGAACAGATGATTCTTCTGGTTTTGTTTTTCCCCTGTGATTTCCGTCTTGTTTGCTAAAATTAATTTTACAGCAGTTTTTGTCCTATAGTTATATGAACTATGGGTAAGCAGGTACGTTTTCGTTGGGCACTCGTATCTCGAGGTACCACTGTAGTAAACAGTACCGTCAGCAATAAAACAAATTTTAAGTCATAAATAAAAACAACAGAAAGCAGGGGAAGTCACTCTTGACATCGATGCTATATATACCATAGATTTAGTTTTAGGTCTTACAATAAAAAAATTAATTATTTAAACCACTTTATTAAATTTATTATATGTTATTTTCAAATAATCGTATAACTTCGAAATGTAGAAATATGTAAAGGTAGTCAAAGGCGGGGAAATTTAGCAATTATTTCAAATAAACAATTAGAAATTAATTGAATATTATTTTAAATAATGATTATAAATAATCAATTAGATTTAACCAAAGTCCAATTTTGAGGATGATCCCTTACACTCCTATATACTACCTACCCTTCTACTACCCCCTGTATTACGCTCTGTCCTACACTTTATTTTACAGTAACAAAGTAATTTTCAAATAATTTATTAATAGTGACGCCACAAAGTGAATACCAATCTTGTGTATAAATTATGACAATTTATTATTCACAAACCATAACCAACAGCAGAATTTGGTTCCGCAAAATAGGTATATAGCAAGTATTTTGATTCAATCATCGTCCCAGGTGCTCATGCAAAATGCGTATCGGAAGAAAAAGGTTTGAATTCCTTTTGCCAAATCACACTTACAACATTTCGTCGAGTTGTTTTTCACTCGGTGGTTTGTCTCTTGCCAGTAGAGAGATGGGAGTAAAGAGCAGAGAGTGGAGACTGATGATCTCAGGTTTGGAATTGACACTTGAATTTATTCATAGACGTGAAGATAGAGGGAGGAAGACGGATGAACACAGAGTACCCTGTCGTCACATTGATAAATGATGAAGCACGTACCTATTTACAAGCAAGCACACAGTACCTACCCTGTTCCCTGTACAGAACTACTGAGTAGCTACTGTCTCCCACCGTAGGTGATGGCATCTCGGGTGGTTTCAAATAATATTTCATTTCCACTAGATATTTAACGTTAATAAGGAATTCCAGTAAAAAATGATTTTTTAATCAATAATGACGTTCAAACTAAAATACTAGCATATTTCGTGATTTTTCTAAGCCAAACAAAATGCTTTATATTCTATTCATAGTAAACCATAACCAAACATAAGTAATAAAATTTTGTACGTTTTTGGAAACTTTAACTCAAAGAATAATAATAGTATTGAGCATTAATATTACAATAATATCCGTATTGATAATTGGTTTAGTCGTGAATAAAAAAAATCATATTTAAAATACAAAACAAAAGTTAATAATATATTTTTTCATACTAATCCAAAAACAGAATGCGCACGAGACATCAGATGTTCCAAATGCAATGGTACCAACGTAACAAGATGTTTTGATGAGATGATTTTTTATTCACTTTTAAATAACGATTTATAAATTCTACGTATAATAATAAAAGATATATATTTAGAATGAGCACTTGCTGATCTATATGAATACATATTTTTAAAGCCATTATATTTTCACTGGAGTTCCTTATTATGGCTAAAGTACTTCGATGATTTAAAAAGTAAGCCTTAACTGATAAGAAATTAAATAACGAAATTGCTGAACAGTTTCGTTATTTAATTATTTTTATTTTGTGATTCAGTACGAGAGGTCGAACTACCCAGAGTCATCTGATATGCAATAAATAGAATGTTTGATGGAGAGTTTAGTGAGAAAGACGTAGTAAATTAAAGTAAAGTATCTATCAAATCACACGTGATTACTTAACAAAGCGCAATTCAATTCAAGCAATATTTAGATTTTATTGGTTATTTTTCACGATACTGGAAGTATTTTTTCTTTCTTATTTTGCACACTTTTCCTCTATATTTATAATTCAACGCAACTGAGTGAATGTGCTTGGAGATCTCCATTGTAAAACTTAGGTGAATTTTGATATAGAATTCATATCTTTGGTAAAACAAACATCATTTACTAATTACACATAAAAAAACGAGAAAAAATAATAAAAAACAGAAAATCAGATTTATTTTCTGTTGATAAGAGTTTTCTATTAATTGTTTTTGTGGTTAATTCGTAGAACTCCATTTAAATTCTTAAAAATTTAACTCCGAAACAGGTGTCACAATAATAACAACTAAAAATACTTGCACAACTTAATAACAGAATTATGAAATTTGATTTACACTAAATTTAAAAAAAAAGAGTCCTCATGTAACCTCGTTCCGTCTGGGGTCTGTTATTAAATTCATTGCTTTTCCATCTATCTCAATCAATATGGGTCTACTTTCCTACTATCGTACGTAAGAGAAGCCTTCACTCTGTTGGTAGGTAGTGCCTGTCTAGCTGCTCTAAAGGCGACACGGAAGAATCCGTAAAAATATTACAATATTGAAAATGGAGGCATTTTTCTCGGCGATTTAGAATAAATCTCGGCATCAGTTTCACCCCAAATACATATTATTCAAAGGAATTTTAAACATCAATGAGTCACCCTTTTAATGTTAATGAATGAAAGAAATTTTAATACATTCTATATTACACTTTGTTTTTCCAAAAAAATATAAAGTTAAACATTGCTATAAACCGGAAACATTGCTAGGAATTAGTGATACCAAACTGATCAAATTGATTCAGTAACAAATACATATATATATAGGTACCTACGTAATGTGAGATTTTTCTGGTACATTAAAAAAATTATTCAATTCGTGAGCGGTTCTAAATTTTGTTCCATAAGTAGGTACTTCCAATAAAAAATGGACCCAAACATTTCGCAATTTCAGTTTTTAACGCGATTAGGCACGTTTCGGAGTAGGTTTCAAAAAACCAAATCCATTAGCGTTGACACGGGAGATAGAATCTCAGGGTGATTAATGTGGAGGTTCTCCATCGAATTACTATTAATCGAAAATTTGTGTGAGACGATTAAAAACTGTAATATCTTGGCCGCACTATGAGTGTACCAAATAGCGGGATATTTATCTGAAAAGCCAGGGGAATGCTGAAGGAATGCGTGCTATAGAAAAACCCCATAAGTCTTGGATTTTAAATTTACTAAACTTCTACGTTAATTTAGTTCCATAACTAACCAACCAACACGCCGTTTCTCCGAAAGGGTAGGCAGAAAGGACGGACCCCCAAACAACTCGATCTTCGCATACAGTTCTTGCTTCATTCTCAACGTCTCATACATTCAATTCTGTTATTCTGACTTCTGACATGGCCCGAGTCAAGTATTTGATTCACCTGATCGTACCATGTATTTCTCGGGCTTCTTCTTCCATTCATATTTGCTTTATATATTCTTCTCACACAACTTTCTTTGTTAATTCCCAAACCACCTCAGCATCCCTTTCTTAATCTTACTCATAGCCTTGCATTCTTAACGAATCTCAATATTTTTCACACGATCATAGATGGTTTTATACACACATTAGTCTCAGAGACCTCATTTCTATGGCATTCTGCTTATTTTCATCCTTCCTCTGCCAATATGCCTCACTGCCACACATCAAGGTTGGTATCAGCACTCCATTGTGGACCGCCAACTTCGGTTCTTTGGACAACTTTTTCTTAGCGCCAACCGTGTTCAGTCTTCTGTTAATGGAGTTTTCTGCATTCTAGTTTTGCATAAGGATAGCAGGCAATAATGTGGGATTTATAAAAATGGAGGATAATATTAACAAGTCTTGAACTTGAAGTATGATATCGGTGTAAATGGCGTAAATTGAACTGGTATCATTAGCTTAGTTGATTAAGCGGTTACTCCGGATAGGTAGAGGTCCTGGGTTCGAGTCCCAGATGCGACTGAAATCTTTTTAATTTCTGTTGTTTTTTCGGTTTCGTGGTTCATTTTGGGATGTGTTAATATTATCTTCTTTAACATTTTATCCCTTCAGTATGCCATAGTTTGTAGTCAAAATAAGCAAGTAGATTATTATCTATAATATTTATTTGCAGTGTTTTATCTCGAATTACTTACTAAAAAAATTGTAAGAAATATTTTCTTTAAACCACTGATTGATATGTAAATATCCACATTTTTTGGAAGCAAAGCTTCCCCCATCGTGATACTAATAAATAATGACAAGTATGGAAAAACAATAAACATACATAAAGTAAGAGTACAAGAATAGGAAAATTAAAATCATAAACATAAATTAACAATAATTTATGAAAATAAGTAAGTAATTAATTTGAAATGTAAAGATATGTAATAAAAAATATATTTTAAAATATTAAATAATAAATTTACTAAAAAGATAAATTTTCGCATGGAAAGTTAAGCAAATATTCGATCCCTTTCAAACAAGCTCTACAATCATTGCACCTCCATCATCGAGTCTCTTAAAATTGGCTGAAACCCCAAATCAGATCAAAGAGTGAATCAATCATGTTCGAAACAATACTACTCGAAATGCGAATTTGCCGGATCCGGTCATGTGATGAAATCTCTATTCTGCCCCATTTGACGTTTGGGCCTTACCCTCCCTTTCTTTCCTTGGATCCCCTCTCCACTCACCCCTCTCAACATCTCTAACTTGTCGAATGACCCAGACAGTGTAATTATTACAAAGGTCAGAGGGAAGGGGTAGGAGAAAGTTGACCCGTAAGATTTAGGGATGAAATTGCGTCATTTGTAAACATCGTTGAAATTTAAAAAAATCCCAAAACAATGTGTTAGTAAAAGTTTAGTTGTCAACTTTACGCATCGTGTAACTCGTTTATAAGCAAGACGGCTAACATACAATAGCTATTGTTTCTTTCTAAAAAAAATATGTACATATTTTTGTTTTTTATTTATTTCTTTGCAAATACCTACCCTAATGATTCTTTTTTTATTATTTTAGCACATCTGCAATGAAGAAGTTGTTTAGAGTATTATCTGATTTAATTCACCTCTTTACATATACATATTAAACCGCTATGATTGCCCCAATCTTTAAAAATGGCACTAAAAATCATATCTCAAACTATCGACCTAAATCCTAATTATTTAAAAATATAGTTTACCATTATTTATGCTCGATTATTTCACTTTTACTCTGAAATAATCAACATGGCTTCATGAAAAATTGCTCTACAATTTAAAATTCTGCAATTTTATTAATTTAATCGTGGTAATTTATACGAATTACTCGAAAGCATTTGACCGTGTTAATTACTATATTCTATTACAGAAGTTTAAAGGTCTAGGAATTCAAGGCGATCTTTATAGATGGATCGCGTTCTATGTCAGAAATCGGCACTAGTTCACGGTTGTCAATGGTTTCACTTCTCACTTAATGGAAATCGTATCGGGAGTGCACCAGGGCTCGCATTTAAAACCACTCCTAGTTAATACCTACATAAATGACATTTTATGTATGCTTTCAAAATAGTGACTCCCTATTATATGCAGATGATATAAAAATTCTTCAATCCATTCAAACCTTATTCGATTATATGGTATTACAAAGCAATCTTAATCGTTTGCGGGCATACTGTGAATCAAAATAATTGTCCTTAAATACATTCGTTGGATTAGGTTCACTAGAAATAAAAATAAAATTACATATTCCTACAAACTAAACAACAAAAATTTACAATCTACATCTACATGCAAAAATCTAAGTGTTCACTTAGACACAAGCCTTCTTACTTCAGACATAATAAAGAGATTATATGGATATACGTAATAGGTAATGATGGACATATATTATGTATATAATAATGTACAGTAAATTAAAATAAAAATAATAAGAAATAAATGTAAAAGTTTCATAATAAAAACATCGATACCGACCCCTGAAACATATCTTCGTTGTTTTACAGCAAAATTTATTGAATCCCTATACAGAACCGACCTTTTTCACCGCATCTTGATCCGGCATTTCAAGAACTCAATCCAAAACAGGACTCTATATATCTGAGAAGGACCAAGTACCTGCTACTCGGTACTGCCTGATTATTTGATTGCGGAGGCTTATGTTATGTATGTATGCGCGATCTCGTGTTGTTGTCTTAGTGGTGGGATTGAACAAGGTACCGGATTACAGTTAGTTACCAAAAGCAGAGCCTTGAGCATCTTGCCGTGAACGTATCTACGATATCTATAAACGAGATTAGGCCTTGCGGCGATGAAACTGATCTACTTCGAATCGTCATGATAGAAATGTAATTAATTAATTTCGTCTAATAATGTGTGTGTTAACATTTATTTGTTGATGTCAACTAGTAAACATTTCAATTCTTTTTCAAAAGGAATTCAATATAATGAAACAAATATTGTAGTTATTTAAAAAAACGCGATAAAATCGTATATTTTCCTTTTCGGTTTCATTGGTAGGGACGAATGACAAGGTGAGGCTCATATTTCAATTCAATCAATTGCTTTCTTTTCAGTTTTTTAGCACCCTTTTGATATTAAATTTGTAGGTGAGCTGAGACATTAATAGTTATGAGTTTTTCAGGGCAAGTTTACATGTATGTGGAGACCATACATGGTTGTGTAGGAATAAAGGCTAATAGTCAATTCATAAAAACACATAACTGCATAGTTCAGTAACTCTTATTATAAGACATTAGTAAAGGGGTTCAATTAACTTACAAAAGCAGCGTTATAAAGGGGAAGCGGGACATCGGAGAGGGATTATTAATTAATTCGAAATAATGATTATATTATTACGCAATACGATGAACGTAACCTTTTTTAAGAAAAAATATTAATTACATATGTTAAAAATTTATACAGGCTTAGCTTTTAACTCAAATCAGAAATATGACTTTTCGACCGTCCTATGTATGTTTTACAATTTATAAAAAATAAGGATAAAAATAACTGTAATCCTTTTCGGGTTCGTTTTTTAAAACTTAACCAATGTTTTGAAATAGGTATTTAAAAAAGATTGAAGTTAATGTTTATAAGAATATTTCTTGTTCTAAATTTCCATTCAACATTTTAAAGATGAACCTTCAAAGATATTCAACATTTAAAAATATTTTGTAAAACGTAGGACGGGTCAGAAAAATATTATATTTCTGAATTAATATGATAAATCCTATGTACTAACTTTATAAAATATGTAACAAACGTTTTTCTTCAATATTTTAAAAACTTATTGTAGCTTATAATCCTCATCGTAATGATTATAAAAATTGAAAATAATATTAGTAACTCTCAAATTAAACATGAAACCGAAAATATACAAACAATTAAAAATCGTAACCAAGAAAAGGAAAAATGACAAACATTTGGTCATAAAAAATTTACTACTGTTACTTTTTATACTTCTGAATAAAATATATTTAAAATGAGTGATACATAACTCAATCTTACCAATATTACTCAATAATATTACCTTTTTTTTGGTGCTTAATTTTAAACGCATTGTTTTTCTCATAGCACCAACCAGTACCTATCAAATACGCATACATAATTGTTTATTCTTTAATATTTGTTTTTCTCTTCTCTTCGTAAGTTCGATGATAGTTTTTTTCCTTTACTATATTCTTCACATCTCTTTATACTTAATTATTATAATTTTTTCTAGATACATTATATTACCACACTATGTCAATATTAGCTTTTTCCCTTCTATTTTTGTATAATGGTACTTAATATGAACTAAATTTGTCCTAAATGGGATTTGTTCCCAGTTGGGCAGTCAAAGCTTTCTTACATTTTATTGCTTAATAGTGTGTGTCTTTCGAATAAATAAATTGGATAAAAGTGGCAACAGGGAATGTTATCTTCAATCATCAAAAATATATTTCTCTTGAAAAACATTACGTTTATCGTATTTCGTAATAATATTATCTTTTTTCGATGTAATAAATAATCTCTCCAGGACGTCCCTTAGTAGAACAAGTAATAAATGATGTACATTGAACGAACTTTTAATTTCAATTGAACTTAAGACAACGGCGAGAATAACATAACATATTTCTGCAGGTTTAAGTATTTTTGCATATACAAAAAAAAATTAACATTTTAAATTGTTGATTAACTGATCGCCAAAGTATCAATAGCGGCTTACTGCGGAACATTTTAGAGGCAACTTTAGAAAACATTTTAAATAATAATATATTTCAACTGTGGAGTGAGTTTTTGTCCGATTTAAGGTTTACCTAAATCCGGGGTTCCAGTTAAGCAGGGATCATCCCCCGCCACCCCAGTACCCACTAGGCCGCCCTAATATTGGAGGCTTTGGGAAGGGTTTCCGGACGAAGCCTTTGAATAAATTGACACTGCTGAGGATAGATGACGAGGACCCCGTGATCTGAAGTAGATTTTAAATAGGATTAGGTAAAATGTAAATATGTTATGAACTTTAGGAGCCCATGTTCCAAAAGTAATATAACAAAGTGGACTGAATTCAATTATCAGTTCTCAAAAAGGTCCTTCGTCATGGCAATTAGACAAGTTGGCAGAATTCACTGAAGAGAAATACCTATAAAAATATTTTTTAAGCACTTCTTGTATCCCCGAAATTAGCTGCATTTTACCTTACTTCAGGAGAAATTAATTAATCCTATTCAAAAATCTAAATTTCTTCATTAACAAATTATCATTCCCTGTCTAGCGTCTGGTCAAGAACTTAAAAAGTGTTATGCAAAAAGCTGGCATAATCAATTTTATTTGATTTAATATACAGGGATTAAATTTTCAGTGGGAATTAAGAAAACTGAAGTTTTAAGAACTTCTTGAACGAATGGCAGGCACGATGGGATAGGTCGAATACGGGAAGATATACCTTCTCCTTCTTCCCGTCAGTTAAAGACCGAATGGAAGGGGCGTACATCAAACTGTATCACCATCTGACCCAACTTTTGTCCGGACATGAAGAGTTCAGGGGACGGCTACATAGCTTGACCCTGTCTCTTCAAGATGGAAGAGAGGAAATGCTTGATAGTCTGTGTGGAATAACTAGACTGGCAAGGAATGTCGACCTACTGTCTTACATGGAGAATTTCGAGTGTTTGAGAAGGTTTGTTAAGGTTTAGGTGGACAGATGGCCTGTGCTTAGAGTCGCTGACTAGACTAAACTCATCTGTGTTTCAGGTTCCGAACGTATTGCTCCTATCTCTTCTCTGTTCACTCCTCACTACTGCTCCAGTATTGCCTATGATTGTTACCTGCCCTTGTCTTATGATTTTAGATAGTGTGATATATTGGCGAACACCCATTATTTTACCTGTGTACCTGCTTTTAGTTCTATATTTATTATTGTTTAGGTGTATTCCTGCTTTTGCTTGTAATACCTTCGTTATTTTTCTCTTTTTCTAGCATTGATCGATGTACTCTGATTAAATTGTTCTTAGTTTTATTTTTTATACAATATATCCCCAATTTATGTATCTTTTTATATAGCTTATCCTTTAGTTGCTGATGACTGCTTTTTTGTTCGTATATTTTGATTTTTTTGATTACTAGAGATATAATTTGTTTAAATTGTTTTACTTTTATTGTTTTCTAAGGACATAAATGCTATCAAACAAAGTGAAATCAAAAGTATCAAACTTTTTTTTTCTGTTTTGATTTTTTATAAAAAGATTTTTTTTCCTTTAGTTGCTAATGACAACTAATCTAATTTTTTGAAAACATTTGCTTTTATCTTTTTTATATTAGTTTCGAGATATATTTATTTTAATACTTTTTGGTTTAATTTCTTTGTTTCATATGAAGGGCTGTACTTATCAACGGGTTACCGCTAGTCTAGCGGAAGTGAACTGATCTGGTTGTGTATTGTCTACCTCACCCTTTGAGGGAGTGGAAACTAACTCCTGTCCCTGCAATTCTATCCTATTATTTTTGTTTTTCACTTTTCTCGGAACGGACACCAGCCGGACTCTTTTACACTTCCCAATGGGGCACGCGTTGCCGATTATTGTTCTCCCCGTCTCTTCAACCTAGCTGCACGCTCCCAGCCATTAAGGATTCCCTCTAAATCCTTAGGGTCTTCAGGTGTTTCTCACCCTACCTCCCAGATACACTCTTAAGGAATACTACGGGTTACTGGCGCAATGCTTGACCGGGAAGAGTGTCGGAAGCAGGAAGTCGCTTTGCGCTGCATTGAAGGGACTGTCCTGGTTTCGTTGCTGCGGTCTGTTCTGGACATAATGTCTTTTTGTGTTTCTTGTTTATTTATTTATAGGCTTGTTGGTGCACTCCCGCATTCAATCTTGGATTACTCCGATCAACAGAATGAGCCGCTAAGGGCTATATTTTGTCGTCATCAGTATCTGTACCAACCAATTTGATGTGCGTTTGTGACTAACCTCCTTCTATGCGATAACTGTGCAGGGGCACTTGAGGGTTTAGAGTCCTTAAAAATTTGATACTTTTTCTTATATTTTCATATGAAGTGGTAACTTGGTGATGTGACATTATAATTTAATAAAAAATAGTCCTTGTGGTGCACACTGAAGGAGTAAACATAAATTACATACACTGGGGTGGGAAAGTGGTGGGTAATCTCAACTGTACCTGAACGTATGGAATACGACTTGTTGCATTCGATAATATAGCGGCCGTATCACGTACGTTCGTATGGGTGGGGCGTTTAAATACAACAGACAACTATTTATCACATGTCGCAACTGATCGAATTGCCACACATCGCAACGGTTCAGCTGATGAGCGCTTTATCTCATCTGTACCATCCTGTAGGAATGAGACAGAATAATTCATAAAACGCCCTGCTTTTGACATTTTCCATCTATTGAGATGGCAACAGTAGCGCATCTAGTGGCCCAGGATGAACGAATTGGCTTTTTTTCACACATTTCATTATTTTTTCTCTGAAATGCGTTCTAAAATACATCATAGAAAACAAAAATTCATAAAATAAATACCAGGTAACCCAATTCTTTTTTGTCAGGTCAAGAAAGGCTATTATATTAAATTTACTTATACAATTAGAAATAAATAAACGTACGAATGATGCTGATGTAACATTTATTAGTAAGTAATGAAAATTATTTATTCACCACTTCTCAGTATGTTCACATTATCAGAACAATCTAACACGTTGAAATAAATCAATAAAGAAAAAATTATCATTTAAATACGGGAAAAAACCCACTATAAGTGTAATAGTGAAAATTTCGTTATTCTTTCGAAAGACGCAACTATCAAGTTCCTAGAAAACGTTAAACAAACACTAAAAATGTTTAAAACTCAATTTTCCAAGATATCAACAAGTTCTTAACTAAGATCCCCAAAACACCAAAATTATATGGTTTCCTCAAAATCCACAAAATTAATAATCCCATAAGGTAAGTAGCCTCGTATTGTAATGCCCCAAATTTTAAAATAGTATCGTTTATTACAAATGTTTTCTCCCCAAAGCATACAATCAAAAATTCATTTTCATTAGTAGAAGAACTGAAAAATTTGGTCCCCCCTAAAAATTGTAAATTAATATCGTTTGATGTGGTTAACTTATTCCCCAATATTCCCATAGAAGAGGGCAAATGTGTAATCTATCATATATTAAATAGTTCTGATTTTTCTAAAGAGTTCATAAATGATCTTACATCATTATTGAATGTTTGCTTAAAACAAAATTATTTCCAATTTAATGGTGTTATATATCAACAAACAAGGCGTACCCAGGCCTTGTTTTATTTTTTTTTTGGTTTTGTTTTTTATAATTTTAATGTTTTGCATAGTTAAATATTATAATGATAATAATAACAATGGATTTATATAGCGCAATTATGTTAATGTATGTTATGTTTATGTTAGATATGTAGTATTTAGGAGGAAGGGTATGGCCGCCACAGGTGTTGATGAGGTTTGCTATCCATCACATCGCCAACCCTTCGGTGGCGCAAAGAGGAGGACGGAACGTAAACAATGTCAAATTGGCACGTGGAATGTCAGAGAAGGTATGGAAAGAAAGATGAATGAACTATGTGATTCGATGGTAAGCAAAAGTTTGGATGTACTTCGTATAACAAAGAGTATGAAAAAGGGAAGCGGTACGATGAAACATAGCGATACGCTCGTCATCTGGTCTAGTAGGCCAGATGACGACTACTGTTAACCATTTACTTCTGAGGTCTCTAAATAGTGGACCGGGCTTGTGCACTAATATGAAGACACCGTTCCCGCCTGGAGCTGTCTCGATCCCGACCGATGACCCAATGTAAGCTGTACTCATTTCCTCCTTTTGCTGTGCTGTAAATAACTATGTTTTAAAGTAACTTGCCCAAACAAACTGTGATTACCCTCCCGTAAATAAACCTTGGCTAGAAGATGTACATCTTTTCATTGGGTAGTTGAGTAACTTTTTCCACTGATGCTGGCATGAGACTGTCGCCGATTCACAACTGCAGAAGAGAGATTACATGTTCTATCACTGAGCTATTTAGGTAGGCTGGAGTCAGGCGCCCTTCGCACGGTCTCCAGGTGAGTTTAACCTAACCTGTTTTTCTTACACTGGCGCTCCAACGTGCTTTACCTGTTTCTCTTACAAGATGCTTAAATAATAACGGCTTTTCGAAATTCGCCAATCACGTTATTAATAAAGATCATACCTTCATTCAAAGCACCAGTGTTAATATTTTTAATAAAAATGGCCAAGGAGACGTATAAAATAATTTAGAATCACTCGAAATAAAGAAAGCACTTAAAACCATAAACAAAATTCTTAATAATCAACTAAATGTGTCCAATAGCTCAATATTACGTATACTTCCTATAATCTCGTAAACTTCCCCATTATCTCATAAGCACCTGTTCAGGTATTCCTTGGTATTCCATCATGTTCTATCTCTTTCTCTCTGTTATTATGTCAGATTTATTTTTCATGCTATCTCATTTTTTCTTTGTTCTAGGATATGTTCTTTCTTATTCTATTTTGTATATATAAATAAACACTATGTATTTTTGATGAGTTTAATTTTGCACCCTGGTGATGCTTGTGTTAAGGGAAACTGGACGTGGTAATAAAAATAAATAAATCTCGTAGTTATAAACAAAGTTATTGTTTTATTTTCATTATCTATATATTTGTTTCTTTTATTTATTTACGCCCATTACAGGCTTTTACATGGTTATTTACGAATTACATCGAAAAGGTACGTATGTATTATAATAGATAATATAAAAAGAAACCAGACAATTTGAGGCTTTTATTCAAAGATAAACAGTTACAGATAACATAGCTCTACTCGTTCAAAAAACTGTAGTAATGCATGCTTACACTGTAATATTGATGCGACAAATGTGTCAACAATATCGAAGTATTTGTTTCACAGATGTTGAATATAAATTTTTTCTACACAAATCTACAGTTTTATTCCAAATTTGATGAACTTTGCACACTTGCCTTTCAAAATAAGAAAAAAATCGCTGCCTACATAAGATATCGAAAAACTACCCCCATTCCCCTTTCCCACCCCTTGAAGCTGAATTTTGGTACACCTTGATGAAATCTGGCATACTTAACGTTAAAAATAATAGTAAAACTACTGGGTAGTTGTGGGGGGTAGGGGCAGAGGTAGGGAACACATCACAACCGCAAAACTTTCCTCCAAACCATTTATAATCATGGGCAACGCCGAGTACTCGTATATCAAAGATTGGATAAATATGGTACACTTATTCTAAGAATTATTGTGTTTTAATGTTTTATTGGTGGTTCTGCATATTTATGAAATAAAAACAACCACTCTGTAACAACATAACTTTATCTACAGTCCTATGCAATATATATATTATCCGTTAACCCAAATTTTTCAATTCTTTATTCCTCCCTCCTTTGATGTTCGGTCTCTTTCTTTTTTATTCGTTGTCCAATTCATTAACATGTACACATACGAGTATCTCCGTCTCGCTGTTCCATTGTTTTGTTTTATATTCTGGCTCTCTCTTATTATATTTTCTATGTCTCATCTATATATATATATATGTATGCGCGCAGTTTTTGTATTTTTATTTACTTTTAAATTTTATTTGGACGAATCTTGGTATAAGCAAAACCTGTTAATGGTAAATTTAAAAATGAATCAGTGGTTCTAAAGCGTTTGTTTTATTTAATAAATATGATTTTAGATAAAACATTTTTTCAGGTATGTACAGAACAATTATTTTCATCCAATCATATTTTTGACGGATTTCTAGTCTAAATAAAAACAAGATTCCTTTTATGCTTCTCTCATAAGTCCGACCTGTTTATATTTTTGTACCGAAATTCTGATAATGGCTGTATATGTGGCACACAACACATAAAAACATATTTATTATATCTCAAAGCCTATTTGTTTCCGTACACAGAAGGAGGGTAGTTTTATATTCATTTTTTTATCGCCCAACCCCTGATTTATAGATGTCTCCCTTCACCACCCCGTCGTCAATTCCTCGTCAATATTCGACAAGAAATAAAAACAATTTCAGAAGCCGCGATAAATTTCGAGATAAGAAGTAAATGGATTTTCAGGTAAATTGGATTCAGGTCGACATCTTGGTGGAATGTATGGTAAACCAACAGAAGATTTAATTATGTCGCCGTAAATAAAAATATCAATTAAGAAACGCTTTTGAAAATAAAAAGATGGAATCGTCACTCTGAAGGAAAACGATGTGAAAAGAGAGGTATAAATCTCGATCTTTAGTGCATATCTATGGCTTAGAGATTTTATCAAACTACAAAACAAACCATGTAGTTATGATGATAATAAAAACGTGTTTCTTCTTAGATAACGATACGATATTATTTATTTAAAAAAATTTCGTCAAACTTAACAATAATTTATTTTTATTATTTTCCCAACAATTATCGTTTTGTAGTTACAAAATTTTAACTATAAGCCATCGAATGTACACATTTATTAAGTGCAGGTACAGTACAGCGGCATCTTTTTATATTGACTCCGCACGGGAGGCCTCCGAGGAAATGATTTCCTTCACTACTTATGTCATCTCTGAGGGTGCTGTATGGAGGGTCTTTTTGGGGTGAGGAAGGAGTGGACATGGGTCTTAAAGTAGGGCGTTGTAGGAGGGAGGAAAGATAGAGGCCGGCAAATCATTCCAGTTATGCTGTAGTCGTAGAAACGACCCGTTGTCATGGGATAAATGCCAACCATATACAAATGTTAAGCACGTATTTAGCGTATTTTCCAACTTAACACCAGTGCCGAAGAGATCAACGACGCTAGATCCTTAGAGCATCTTCCATGGAAATATCAGTAAAAAAGGGACAGTATTACTACTTGACGCCTGTCCCCTAAAAAATTTCTTCTATTAAAATAGGAGAATCTAAAAAACAGTTCAGACGTTTCTGCACGGAGTTACGGGTTTTTTTCAGGTATTTTGGGGTTCCAGACCAGAGGTGGCTTCGAAATCAAAGTTAAATTAAAGAATGGTGATCTTTCCTCGGGGCGATACTGAGACTATCTAACTCTCGGAAATGAAGTATATTTATTACTGTATTGTTTCGTTCCGGTGAAGAAAAGGTTTTTCTGATACCCATCGATTGTGAAACTACCGAAGCTTAAAGCAAAGAAATTGTTTCATTAATTCAATTGTACACTTTTAAAATGGCTCTTCCCAAGGTAGCAGACCTTTTAGTAGGTGTGACTTCACACTAATGATAACAGAAAAGGGCAGTACACCATCACAATGGTGGGAATTCCCCGGGGATACCGAAAAACCATCATAAAGGGCACGACAAGAATTTCCAAAGGCTGGAAAAATGTCAACACAATCAAAAAGCGAAAAGAAAAGTTTTAGAAAATATTGTAAAAGGTAAAAATGACAAATAAAACAAATGTTCGATAAAACAAAACGCTGGTAGAACAAAGTTGAAAGGAATACCCAAGAAAGTTTGCTTCCATTAAAATTCGTATTTTCGGGGTTGCAGTGTCAAAGATTTGGGTGATGAAGATCTGTACAAACTTTGGTCAAGAAATAACATTGTTTAGTGTTGTTTCTCCGCACGTGGCATAAGTGAAGAAAGGTAAACAAAGAAACTAATGTAAATTTTACATTCGGTTATAAAGAAAATATTTTTATAATTTCTTCAAAAGATTGGTACTCACTTTGTGGCATCATTATTAATGAACGAATAAAAAATCACTTTGTAATCACCGCTTTATTTTTTACTCAGCTTTTCTCATCAGGAATATACAGAATACTAAAAAATAATAATGTCAAGAATAAACAAATGATAAACATAGAACACAATAATTTAAGAATAGACAAATTATAAACATAAATAACAAATGATTAAAGTAGGTATATAATTAATCAAAAATGTTAATACAAATTATTCTTAAACATTTAATAATAAATTCATATTAGAAATTAAACCTAAAATTTAAAGTAAAATTTCTAGAAGTTTTTCCTGTGAAAAAAAAGTTGCAATCGTTACAATTTATATACCCCCGATTTCTTTAAAATATTATATTTATCTTTGTTATTCAAAACACAATTTATTATTCGTATAAAAAGCTGGTTGGATAGTATTTGGAATTGCAAAACATGTTGATAAAGTGGTGAATACAAAGTAATTATTAAACATTTTTTAAATTCTGCTGATATTCAAATCCATTTATTGGATCCATTTCTTCCTATCAAAAATAAAAATTTAGAAGGGCCGAGAATCGGCAGTTAATGAGTACAAATGTCAATAAATGAAAATGGTGATTTGATGGTCTTCAAAATGTTTGTAACAACATCCGAACCTAAGAGTTCTTTGGCGCAAATAATAAATATAGTTTCCACTATCATATAGTCTCTTTTAATGGAAGCAATCTTACCAGCAAGCACATCATTGATATGTTTTGTATAGCCCTAGTATAGCTCAGGTATGGGGGCTCCATCGAAGCTATAGTAAAGTTAGCCTCTCAGAAGCTATTATACAGAGTCCGCAGATACTTCAATAGAAGATAACTGCTGATCCTGGACAAATCGCAAATGCGCCCCACGGAAGAATTTGGCAGCCACCCTCTGGTCGGAAGCCCCAAAATATCTGATAAAAACCCTTAAATCTGTGTAGTAACGGGCGGTCCGTTTGATAGATTTACCTATCTTTACATATGGATTGCAATCTTTGGAGCACAGACGTCAGGTAGAAATGCTGTCCTAGTTCTACCGGTATTTTAATGGAAGATGCTCTGAGGAACTAGAGTCATTGATCCCTTCGGCACCAGTGCATAGTCGGGAACACGCCAAACGCACGCCAAACATTTGCACACAGTTGACATTTATCACATGAGAACGGGTCGCTTCTACGACTCGTTCTTGTCTTCAAGAGCTCGGCTGTGGAATGATCTACCGGCCTCTGTGTTTCATCCCTCCTATAACTGGGTCTCTTCAATACCCGAGTTCACTCCTTCCTATCCCCTAATATCATCATCAGCATCCTCAAAGATGATTTCGGCCTTGAGGGATATTATTTCCCTGTGTGGAGTTACCGCAAAAATATATTGTTTTATTTTGATATTTTAGAGTACATAAATCTAATATATCATAGGGGTAGGAACTAGGAACTCGAGTGGAAAATTCCGAGAAAGAGATAGAAAGTATGTATCATCAATCAGACAAGTTACATTGGTAACATAGCAAAGCCATTATCAGACGTCGCGACTTTTCAATTCTAGTCTTATTGCTGGGGCGATACTCCTAGGCCTTACGAGCTTGACAACTTGGCAGAAATAGTATATAAGTGTGGAGGTTTTAATTGATTGATCAAATATTGCCTACTTTAGCCCTAAATATGTCTGATAGATTGTACTAATGTACACATTTTGTCGATAAATTGTAGAGGTTCAAAAAAAATATCCTGCCATTTCTTTAAAATATGCAACAATGATTTAGCTTTTTTTTTTTAAATTTAAATTTAAACTTAATCAAAACTCAATAATGTTATTATTAAGTTCTACAAGGATTTTTTTGTTTTTATTATTGTGGCAACCTAAATCCTTACGTATAGAAAGAAAGTGTCTTCTTTCTAGACAGGGTTTATTTTACAAGGAAAACATTTACAGGTAATACATACGGGGTTCAAAACAAGGGGGCAGTACTTAACCTAATCTAAGTCTCGATAATCTCTCTCTTTGGTGAATTTAAAATCGGACATGTTATTCAAAGGGTACAGTTACTACAGCACAGAAAGGAGGGTTGCATACTGCTTACATGAGTTGGTCAGCGACTGGTGTCACGTTCCTTCAGCGTAAAAAGAGTGATATCGAGGAGCTCTGGATCTCACACGTTCAACATCAGGCAGGACACAGCGAGTTAATGCACTGGTCACTGACTTTAATATTTAGGCTTATGCAAAGACAACGAGTTTACAATGTACTGATGCAATAGCGGAAAGATGACGTCAGAAACAACGCAGTGTGGCCGCGCGCCCGAAGGGCACGCCGTATCCGCCTCACTGTTCGGCTGCCGGAATCTGAGTGAGTCTAAGATGGCGTATCGCTTTCGTACTGGCGAGCCCTCGTGCATCAAGTCACGTAGGTCGCTTACGAGCGAAGTTGCGCCGTTATGTCAAACGGCAGGATAACTCCTCCCCGGTGTTCGAGAAAGTTCTAGGAACTTCCTTTTACGGCTAGATTCTTCTATTAAATTCTAGCTAACCTTGTTACATAACTACATATAACATTGTCTTTTAAATACCAGGAAAACACATTATAAATATAAAAACTTCACATAATAGAGAATTTTAATTATTTTCCAACTAAATCGGTTTTACCGATAATAAATACTCATTTGAAAAAACCGTCAAAACTATAATTGGGTGGGGAGTAAATAATATCATTTAAATAATTCGTTACAATGTGGAATTACCGAAGTTTGAAAATTGCCTTCAATGCCGAAACAGTTATCACAATAATCAATACTAAATATGGTTGCAGAACATAATAATCACATTATTAAATTTAATTTACATTAAATAAAGAACAAAATAACTGAAGTTCTACGAATTAAAGACAAAAACAATTAAAAATGATTTAGCTGATTGCAATTATATTTTGTATCACTTGTGTCTTTTTTTTATCTTTCGCTTCTATGTGAAATACGTATTTTTGGTATTTAAAAAAAATAAATAGTAAATTTTAAATTAAAAATTTATTCAAGATACATTCACATTTATAATATTACATTGTTAAGAATAAGTATATTAACATAGTTTATTTTATTCACGGTACTCCTCACTAAGAACTCCTGTTCTTAGATGGTTGTTGTGTTCTTGTTACTGATACTTATGTTGATTTCATAATTTTTGCGATTTCCTCATAATCATTTTTACTTATCCACATTTTGATACTTGCCATTGAATGAGTATTTGTTATGCTAAGTATTATGTATCCTCTGTCTCAATATTTGTAATTTAATGTAATTTATGTATAATAACGTTAAATTTGCCTAACTGGATTGTTGATCTGTAATATCCCGTTTAAATCTATATTTATTGTTATGTAACGAAAGGATGGCCCTAAGATGAGTTCAAGCTAATCGTCTTGGCAAATGAGCCCGGCAAGCAATCACATCGTTTCCCTTCATAAATTAACGAATCAGACGATTCTAGCGCCCAATTAAACCAATCAGATCATAAATTAACAAAACAGGAGCAGGCGACGCGAGCGCCTCGGCAGCTCAGCGGTGTTGCTTGCGGCCCCTTGAAACGATCACTTTCCGCCTGGAGCTCGAAGAGATAACCGCGTCTCTGAAAAGAGAAGGCTATTTTTGTGTTACTAGTTTATTACAGCCAAGTACTATGCGGACGGGCTGAAGCCCGCAGCTGGTCGCGCCATTTGCTGCCGAAGCACTCATCAGGGTGACTTACTAATTAAATAGCCCATTAAATTCAGTGTAGAGATGTCTAGCCTTAGCGTCATTACCAGCAACTCTCGCCATCCGACCAGATCACCTCCATGTTAGCTGATTTTCCATCTCCCCTTAATGTATTGACTAAGCCCTTGGTACATTTGCATAACCCGGTTAGAGATTCGAATCAGAAAGAGAGATATTACAATAGAATCATACCTAGATTAAGACCTTTTCACTAACTACTTGATTGTTCTTAACCTACAATGTTTGTCTGAGCTAACAATAAACCCCGAGTATGAAAACACTTCCTTGTACTCATTTAACGTAGAATTAGAAACGCCCTCAACCCAATTATAAGATTGCGATCGATCCGCGACCCTGTACGATGAGAAGCTGATGCCCCTGCCGATCTGAACTAGGCTAATGTCCGGAGCAGACTTCCCATCTAAGAGGCCATCTCCAGGGTAAGTCCTTCAGATTGTAATTGTCTCCCATAACTTCCCCCGTAACCCAACCTTCCTCCTCCTCATCCCTTTATTTTCACAACACTGTCACCCAACGTGGCTTTCCCACTTAGGGGCTTTCTCCCTACCTAACCTTCCTCTTTCCCATTTTCCCTCTCCCTGACATTCCCATAAACACAACAATATGTAAAGATGGGTGTTTGTTTGTTTTTATACAAATCTACATTTTTATTCCGGCCTTGATGAAATTTTGCACACTTGACCTTAAAAACAAGAGGAAAGTCACTGTTTACATGGAATTTAAAAAAACCATCTCGTCTTTCCTATCCCGTAAAAGCAGAATTTTGGTACTTCTTGATGAAATTTTACATTCGTAATCTTTAAAATAAGAAGAAATTTACTGGCTAGGGGTAGGGGTAACACAGCATAATCTTAAAACTTTACTCCAAACCATTCATAACCCCGGAATACGCCGGGTACTACAGCAAGAATAAATATATATATATAAACATAGGTGTGTTTGCCAAAGAACATTTGGGAAAAACGGATGGAGGTCTTTTTTTAAAAAAAATTTTGTGGGTGGGGGACATTTTGTAGTAGTAAGTAGTTCATTCTACTATGATTAAACAAAAGTGGACCCCGCACCAGAGTGTCAGTTGTACGAAGACAATGGGATTGTGGCGGCCGTTTGACTTTGAATTATTTATTTGCTATTTGGGAATGTGGGTTGTTAGATGTTTGGACCGTATGGACGAAGCGTTTGATAATAATATGGACAGTTATAAAGCAATTTTGTAATTACCCATAAAAAATTTAATCCTCCCATCTTACATCTTTGTGCACCTCTATTTGAATCGAACGTGAAATAATATATATTTTTTTTATATAATAATGTTGTTATTAAGTTCTGAAAGTATTCTATTTATTATTGTCACAACTTCAGCGTTTCAGCATTCAAGGCCATTTTCAAACTGTGGTGAGGACACGTTTGAAAACATTATAATAGATTTTAAAATCAAATAAAACACGATACGTTGCATAGGTATATCTGAAATAGTAAATATATTAAGACCAAATACAAACTAACACCAAAAAAACTCAACTGCACTTAATACACCTCACCTAAAAATATATTTTTTTTTTTTATCAATTTAACATAATGTAATTCAATATTTTGTAAATGAAATCCTCAGTACGGGAAATCCCAGTGAGGATTTCATTATTTTTTTTTTACAGTAATTCCACATAGGAGACCCTGAGGAAAATAATATCTCTCAAGGCCTATATCATCTTTGGGGATGCTGTGTGGAGGGTCTTTTAGAGGATAGAAAGGAGTTAACTTGGGTCTTGAAGAGACCCATGTTATAGGATAGAGGAAACACAGAGGCCGGCCGATCATTCCACAGCCGAGCTGTTGAACACAAGAATGAATCGTAGAAGCGACCCATTCTCATGTGACAAATATCAACCATGTTCAAATGTTGGGCGCGCGTTTGGCGTGTTTTCCGACTATGCACCGGTGCCGAAGGGATCAATGACGCTAGTTCCTCAGAGCATCTTCCATTAAAATACTGGTAGAACAACGACAGCATTCCCACCTGAAGTCTGGGCTCCAAAAATTGCAACCCGTTTGTTAATATAGGTGAATCTATCAAACGAACCGCCCGTTTCTGCACAGAGTCAAGGGTTTTTTCAGATGTTTTGGGGCTCCCGACCAGAGGTGGCTGCCAAATTCTACAGTGGGGCGCACATGCGATTTGTACATTGTCAGCAGTTGTGTACTGTTAAAGTATTTGCGGGCTCTGTACAATACGCCCAGCTTCTGAGAGGCTAAATTTACTCGAGCCTCGATGGAGCCCCCATACCTGAGCTGGTCACTTAAGGTTACACCAAGCATATCAACGAAGGGCTTGTTGGGAAGATTGCTTCCATTAAAGGAGACCAAATTGTCATTTCGATCCCTTTTAAACGTAATCAGACATGATTGGGTCTTGGAAACATTAAATTCGACGAGGTTATTTCTACCCTAAGAGGAGACGCTCTCGAGGTAACCGTCCATTCTCTGCTTCAAGGCCCTCCGAGCCGTGGGAGCCCTTTGGGGGCTTGTCAAACAAAAAGCAATCATGGACTGTACTATCATCCGCGTAACAATGGATTGGTGCACATGTCAAGAGGTCATTGATGTGCAACAAAAACAATGTCGGAGATAGAACCGATCCTTGTGGGACGCCAGTATTTATTGAATGCGAGGAAGAGATGAAACCATCAGCAACCGTCTGAATCGATCTCTCCCTCAAAAAATCGGCAATCCACGTACACAAGGAAACGGGAAGTCCGTAAGAAGGCAGTTTGTTGACAAGTCCTCGGTGCCAAACCCGGTCAAAGGCCTTAGCAATGTCCAGTGAGACCGTTTGAATCTCACCATAACGTTTTTTTTATTTATAATAATAACGTTTTATTATCTTTTTTTATAACGTTTTATTTTGTTATAAAAAAAGATAATAAAAGATTATTATTATTATTCTAACGCATTTGAATAAGTCAATAGCACTCACATCATCACGAATCAATTAAGAAAACATTGGTATTTAATGTTGGGAAAACACATTGCAAATGTAAGTGCCTCACATAATAGAGAATCCTTTATCACGTTAATTTTTTCAGTAAATCAGTTTCACCGGTAATAAATCATTTACGCAGGATAAAAATTTATATTGGATGGGGGTAAACAGAATCATATAAATAAGTCATCCCAACTTGGCATAACGATAGTTTTAAAATGTCTGTGAATGCCAAAACAGCTGTCACAATAAGAAATAAAATACTTACAGAACTTAATAACATTATTATATTTGTTGTATATTAAGATTTTATAAAACATTATATGGAGTTCTAGGAAATAACCTAAAAAAAAAAACTATTTATAGCTAAACATTCCAACTTTAAGTAAAACACGTTAACCATTATACAGGGTTTGTGGCAAAAGTTTCGATAAAAAAATTCCTGATGCGCTAGAAGGAGTAGTGATTTGAATGGTAGGGGGGAGTCGGAGCTGCCAAACGCGCTACCAAATCAGTCTTCTTATGGCAACGGTATAGCTAGCACAGTGATCCTCGCAAAGTGTGTCTTGTCGTCGCGGCGGAAATTAAGATGCAACGTTTGCTGGAGCAGCGGACAGCGATCAAATTCTGCGTTCGGCTGAAATAAAGAGCTCACACTAAGCTCTCGTCGTCCAGGAGTTCCTTGCTAAGCATAGCGTGGCGGCACTGCCGCAACCGCCGTACAGTCCCAACTTCTTCTTGTTTTTGCACCACCGGAATTCTTTTTGTTCCCCCGCATCAAGCGAAGCCTGAAGGGATGATATTTGGAGACGTTGGATGGGGGTGAAAACCGCTTCGACGCAGTGCTTTAAGAGGGTTCCGTCTTCTGCCTTCCAGGGTGCCTTCCAAGAGTGGAAGAAACGCTACCAAAAGTGTATTGACGTCCAAGGGGCGTATTTTGAATAAAATTAATTGTTTGTACGTTTATTGGCAATAAATTCTCTGAAAAAAAAAATCTCGATACTTTTGCGACAGACCCTGTATAACGGAAGCTGTTTTCATAATATAATAACTAAATTTATTCATACACGAACCTTTGAAGAACTCATATTAATGCCGGGAATGATATCGATAATATTGTCTTTGGCAGTTCTCCAGGACGATTTTCATATTAAAAGCAAACGGAGTAAAAAATAACTTGATGTATTCACGAGATAAGATGAAGATAATGTCTTGAAGATATTTTCATTCCGTTCCGTATGAAGATACTCCGTATAATGTTCCATACGTCTCTTTTGTGCTCGTTTTTTGACTATATTTGCGAAATAATTCTATGGAAATTCCTCGAGAGGGACAGAATAATGGGAAGGACTCGTGATATACTCGTCATTCTTGACCGCTTATGTGGCAGATATTGGACGAACAAAAACGAACATTTTTGGACAGTTTATTTATACAGCGGACAAGATGTAATTTTGGACTAGCTATATAATAAATAATACGTGTGCTTTAAAAAGATTTCTATGCTAGCTTTGAGAAGGACACGGCATTTCGATACCTTGGCGGAAATTTGCCTGGAAAGTAAAATTACATTTATTGTATGAAAAATATCCCTAGAGAACGAACGGATATTTGAACAAGATAAAGATTTTTGATTCAAAGTGACCACAATTGAACTGAAATTAGTTTTAATGTCAATACGAGTTATTCCGTACCAGGGATGTAAATATATGTTTTTATCGAGGCGGGTTTCAGAATATTCGACCCTTTTATGACATTTATAAGTACCGTAAAAAAGGTAATGTATTGAATCAGATTAAATTTTCTAAATAATAGATATCTTCATTTTTTCTCTATTTTTTCTGTGTTTTAGTTATTAATAATAATAATTATAATACTCGGATGACTTATATTATGCCGTTTTTGTGAAAGTCACCTTCAGGGCGCTGTATAAATACCAATTGCTAGGATTTATCTTATTATGTACAAACGGATACAGAAACACGCTTACCTGGTAGGTCACTCCAGATTAAAACGTTAAATTAGAAAGTTTTTGAGAATATGTAATTTTGCGCGTACTCGTATATTAGAAAACAGTGCACATTGGGTGATATTGCAGTTACTATTTATATCCTATTTGTTGTTGATATTATACTTATTAGAAGGTTTTTGGCAAACGAAGAATAGGTATTTATTTGAAACAATATTTTATTTGAGATTTTCGAAAAAAAATATTTACATACAAATATTTATAGTTATTTACAATGTGACTATGAAAATTTTCAATTTTTTCTGATAATTACTTTAGGCGCAACTGAATCATTCATGGATATGGCTTTACGAAGAGATGACTTTTGAGTTTTACTGTGAATTCTGTCAAGTCTTTAATAAATTTTTTTTACGGTCATACAGTCATCTTGTACCCACTTATATTATATTTTACCAGAAAAAGCTCTAAAATACGTGTACATAAATAAATAATTTTTTTATTCACACTATTATTGAACGTGGTATGAACTACTGGGTGAGCATATAAATCAACGCGCGTATAAATCGGCACACATTTAAAAAGTGATATAAAGGCAATAAAAAGTACGAATAAATAACACTAGCACGAAAATCTAACTAACCTAACCTAACCTAACCGATATAATTATGTACTCGTATATATTTTTTTATTCAAGGAACTGATAATTAGATTCTGGGAGATTAGGTTTTCGGGGAAGCTTTTTGTTTGTTTGTTTTTCTTTCGTAATTTGAATAACTTTATATCACTTTTAAAAAGTGTGCCGATTCATAGTCGTACATGTATTGATTTATCATGCAACCGAACTGATGATATAATGGATAGTAATATTATATTTCTTATTTCAAAACTTTTTCAAGTTATTGGCTCAACTTTGCTCTACAAGTATGCTCTCTTTTTTTAATTGGTGTTTAATTAACTCTTGTTTGATAATATTGGCAATATGACGAAAACGAACCAGTTGTTTAGATTTTAGATTATCAAAATTCAGAATGTTTTCTGCTTTAAATACTTCCTACCGGTACCATGATAATATCAAAACCCTGCAAACACGCAAAACGCTCCAACAGCACTATAAATTTACTTTCCATGTATTACCAGACCTACAGCACAACCAGATTGGCAACCATTTATTACAAATGTATTCAATTTTCAGAGGTATTACTATTTACACTAGAATTTATCGTACTTTGTTGTACGACAATATTTTATTTAATGCAAAACTGCATATTTCCAAAAATAAAACTATTTGGTAGAGCCAAAAAATGAGACCGACTCTTACAAACATTATACCACAATTTTTTTTTTTAATTAAATCAAAAATTGGAATCTTTACTATGATTTATTAACTTGGCATTGGATAAATATTAAAAAATCATCATTTTGATTATTTATTTTAGAAGCATGACTATTTCCTTTATATCCTTGAATCTGTACCTTTAAATTAAATTTTAATTTGTAAGCACGGAGAATACTAGGTCCTATTCCTGATTCAGTTTTCAGTCAGGAAAACATCAAAAAAATATATTTCCTTCATTGTTTTCGAATTTTGTGACTGTTAAACATATCAATAAAACAATTTAAAATTATTTTGTATACACCACTTTATCAATATACACATGTTTCGAAAGCAATTCTTTCTTCATCAGGAATATATGGAATACTAAAAAAATAATATTGTCAAGTATAGACAAATAATAAATTTAGAACAAATTAATCTAAGAATAAAGAAATTATAATAAACATAAACAAAAAAAATATTAAAATAGGTAAGTAATTAAAAAAAAAAAGTTCATTAAATTATAGACAAATTATAAACATGAACAAAAATTTATTAAAGTAGGCAAATAATTAAGTTTTTATATTGTTAAACATATATGTTATTGCGTTTTGCAGAAAAATAATATTTCTCTCAAATTTCTACTGGAATTAGTACGCATAACATAACATAACATGAAAAATAGTCTCTTTTGCGGAAAATTGTACATATTTTTTGAAAAAAATTAGGGATTTTGTTATTTTTTTTTCTAAAAATAATAATGTCAGTCGATTCCTTGACCTCAAATTACCCTGATTGCATATATAAATCAATTACAGACATTTTGGGAATAGAAATTTTTTGCAGTTCGACTCCACAAATGTCAACCTTATAATTAAATGCAAATGTACCCTTTATTTTATCACCAGCAATATAATAAGATCACAGAAAAAATGGACAAGGGAAGGGAAGAAGAAATGTAGGAGAGAGAAGAGCATTAGGGTTAAACTTCTTGCCTGCAAATGATCCGTTAATATTGAAGTGGATAGAAAGGGTGCACTTATCCTATCATTGGTTTCTTCACCGTCCTCCTCGATTCTGATGATTCGTTAATATTCGAGTGTATTCAGTTCCTGCTACACACTTTTTGTGCAGATTCCAAGAATATATTCTTACTTCCCTCTGTGTTTTGTTGTACAATACAAATTTGAGTAGTAAAGTATAGATGATAAGTTTATTGTGCTTCCTGGAAAGCAATCACTTTGTGGATAAACAAAATAATATTTGAAAAATTTGTGAAATTTCAACTATTAATGGAATTTATTGAAAACAACAAAATACTACACAACACTAACTAATACGGATTTTTCTGTTTCTGATTTTTGTTTTCTGATTTTTTCTACTACACAACAACTAATACGGATTTCAAAAAGCCACACAGTATACAAAATGCGATTACAAATGTCACATCACACATATACGAAAGCCTAGATAAAAGCAAAACAATATCTAGGAATATTCAGAAAAATCAGTTGACAGTATATCTCATACAAAACTTATGATAAAACTAGATAATATGAACATTAAGGAGAATTGATAAAAATCTACTTAAAAAATCGATCACAATATGTTAAAGTATACAACATATAAAAACTGTTTTCTGTTTTAAATATCGTAAAGCTTGACATTTTTTATAAACCGTTAATATCTGTGGTATCATTTTTTATATCTTTATCTAGATCAGGGGTCCGCAACAAGTGAGGAATTCCTCCCCAAGGGGGGAATAAAGAGGGCTCGGGGGAAGAATGAAAATGTTGGGAAATGCAAAAAGAACTATTAATATTTCTGATTTCTTATGCAAGAACGATTCTATGTATGTTGTCACGGTACAGAACTTCTCGTTCAGTTACGTAAGCACATTTGTATTGGCAATCTTAGTAAAGTTCACCAATAGATCTAATATATAAAATATCCCCCGACTAGCTCTTCTCAGGGTAGAGGGATGTATACGAGAAAGTAATACAACCGTCTTTTAATCGTGTTGTCAGTTCGTTGATGGGCGATTTTCGAAATTACCGCTTAGTTATCATTAATAAAAACAAGTACATATAAATAGATAGATAGATAGATAAATAGATACATATAAACAGAAATAGGGAATTCAAAATAAAAACAACTCTCTTTTGCTATATAAATACCTGGTAGGCAGGCGTATATTTGATAGCTGAATTTAAAGGCTCTAGGAAAAGCTTCAACCTTTCTGTGGACGCCTTCGGGTTATTAAAAGATAGAATGAATTTGAATAAGTTTAAATGATTTCAGTTTTATCTAAAAGCACAAGGCAAATGAATAACTAAGTAAATTGGAACGGAACCCGTTGTTGAATGCAGGGGCTGGCGACAGGTAGGCAGCGGACAGGTCGGCTCTCCAGGCAAGAATGGCTCTCCACTGTCCTTCCAACTCCCTCCCCCGCCGTCGGCCTACCCCTCCCCCTCCCAAATGAAGCGGCCATAGACAACCCATGTTTATTTATGGTTAATTCCTGGTCCGCGGTTTGTCAATTTTAGTTGTTAGGGACTCGCTTCATAACAATGTACTTTGTCTTATCAGTTCCTAAACCAGAAAGTCTAGTTTGTGGAAGATGGGATTATCTGGTTCTTTGTAATGGTGAATAACAACATACTGTACTAATAGTATGGTGCAGCAGTAAAGCATTGCAGAAAATATGTGCTGAATTAGCAGAGATTGCAGATTCCGCACTGAAGAAAATTTTTGGAGACTGCCTGAGGCACCTGTCAAAAGTGAAAAATCATCTTTCTTTGTTTAATAATAAATATTTTTGTACCACAAAAGACCGAAAGGTTCATTTTTGGGTTTTATCGTAGAAGGTTGGGTGGAAATTTATTATGTATAGGTATTTAAAAACGGGGGGAGGGTTGGACCTTTCGGCATTTTGGTGGGAATAGCTATGAAAAGGTTAAGGACCCCTGATCTTAATTATATATGAAATTCTTAAAAAATCAAATATAAATGTATATTTACCTATTCGGCTCTATCAGAATTAATATAATCTTATAAACAAACGACTAGATTAGAGGTATATGTTATTTTGGAATTCTACCATGCATTAAAATAAAGTCTTGAAAGTAGAAATAACTTACTATTATCATTTTGAAAGCTTCACAATTTCTTGACACAATTCATAAATTTAATTTCCTACTCGTTGAGTTTTGGCATAACCCGACTAATGAATTTGTTTCACTTAACGGTGTAATATCTTCCTCAGGCGTCCCCGACTAATGAATTTGTTTCACTTAATGGTGCAATGTCTTCCTCAGGCGTCCCCGACTGATGAATTTGTTTCACTTAATGGTGCAATGTCTTCCTCAGGCGTCACCGACTAATAAATAAATTTCAATTAATGGTGCAATGTCTTCCTCAGGCGTCCCCGACTAATGCATTTGTTTCACTTAACGGTGTAATGTCTTCCTCAGGCGTCCCCGACTAATGAATTTGTTTCACTTAATGGTGCAATGTCTTCCTCAGGCGTCCCCGACTGATGAATTTGTTTCACTTAATGGTGCAATGTCTTCCTCAGGCGTCCCCGACTAATGAATTTGTTTCACTTAATGGTGCAATGTCTTCCTCAGGCGTCCCCGACTGATGAATTTGTTTCACTTAATGGTGCAATGTCTTCCTCAGGCGTCCCCGACTAATGCATTTGTTTCACTTAACGGTGTAATATCTTCCTCAGGCGTCCCCGACTAATGAATTTGTTTCACTTAATGGTGCAATGTCTTCCTCAGGCGTCACCGACTAATAAATAAATTTCAATTAATGGTGCAATGTCATCCTCAGGTGTCCCCGAGTAATGATTTTTTTCACTTAAGGGCGCAATGTCTTTCTTAGGCGTTCCCAACTCCTTTCTCACAACCCCTTCCTAATCCACCCGCTCCACGTGGCCGAACCATTTAAGCGTATCATTAGTAATCTTATTCATCGCCCTAACATCAGACTTGCAATCTTTTCAGATATATATTATTATTAGTTGTTTTCTCAAAAGGAAAAATACTTACATATATTAAGATTGTTTAGTTGATAATCTTGTACTCGTATATTCCCAAGGAAATTTTGGCTTCGGCGAATCAGTTAATAAATTAGACGTTATTGATTCATACGGTGTATTGTCAGCAATAACTTCACAAAATTGAATCAACTCGAACCATCACAGCAAAATGATAACGCTGAGTACTATTCATGTATGGTGTTTGCTGAATTGTTCCACGAATAGTGGATGTTATTTATGGATTATTTATTATTTATGTTATTTCGGTCTTTGAACCCAAATCAAAACCACGAATAATATTATAAATCATGTCCGCACATCACAATATTCTAAATACCAATCACCATTTAAGAGTAATATTAAGTCAGTTGCTATTATGCTTGTTAGTGGTTAGAGGTGATTAAGCATTTTTTATCTCTCCAGCCAATTTCCTGGAATGGATTTTCTGTCACGTGTTTTCGGTAACGATTTTACAAACTTACAAACAATATAGTACAGACACAAAAAAGGCACCCGATATTGTATTTCTTTTTACAGTTGGTAATTTATTTTTCCAGTGTTTCTCACCACAGCTGTGAACCTAAATTTCTCAAACTTAAATTTCAATATCATCCGTACATCATATTCAGAAAATAGATCACAGAAAACAATGACTGAAATTGAAAGTGTTCCATACAGTTTACAGTTTCAACTCCGGTCTAGAACCACTAGATGAAAAAGCTCTTTATTGTACGCAAAAACCGGCAATCCATCGGATAGATTTTTTAGTGTTAATGTATATGGTGTGGAAATGTCGTCATTGTTCCTCCATAATTTTATTTGAAGGTTTTTGAGAGGAAACGCGGCATTATTTCCTTTGGCATTGGTGCACACCCGAAAGATACGTATTAAAAAATATGAAGCATTCGTACACGTTTAACATTTGCCGCAATAAAACGCGTAGTTTTTACGCAAAAATAGACTGCCGTATTCAAGGAGTATGTCTAAATAATATTAATTACGGAGATGACGTGGTACTATTATCACTATTATTTAGCGTACTAAAGAAACTACTCCGTGTATATGCGAAGATTTTGCGAATAAAACCACAACTTTGCATGTAACACGTTTCCAAATTAATCGTTATGATTTTCAAATGTAAGAACGACATCATACCAACACCCTCAGTATGGCTAGATGGAAGGAGAATGGATGTTGTTCGGAGCATAAAATACTTCAGACACATTATCATAGAAGACCTGAAGGACATTGATGATATGGAGAGACGAAGAAGAGCGATATCCGCTAAAGCACGTATACTCTCCAAGCGTTTTCACATTTGCAGCGCAAAAGCCAAAAGAATATTGTTCAACACATTCTGCATATCTCTGTATGCGTCAGAATTGTGGGTGCATTACACTGCATCCCAATGATATAAAATTAAAGTTACCTACAATAGTGCATATTGCCATCTATTCCGTCTACCAATATACTGCAGCGCTACGGAAATGTCCCTGGAAGGACGAGTGCACTCTTTCAGGGCACTACTCCGCCATCGCATGGGAAACTTATGTTGCCGAGTACGCCAATCCAAGAATATCATCATTATTGCCACAGCTGCATGGATGGAATCTCCCTTGACGGCACGAAAATATTCACCACAAAATTGTTTTTTTTTTGCATCATTTAATCTTTTTTATAATTTTCTTTTTTTCTTCCTCTTATTTTACGTTCCTATTGTTATTTATTTGTTTGTATTATTATGAATTATGGAACCTATCGTATTGCACTACCCCTGCATACCTTCTGGAGTAAAACACTATTGTTGTTATTATTGAACGGCTGTGGAAAATCTTGACGGCTTTCATGTTTCGTCTCTCCTACAATATGGATCTTTTCTGAAATCGATTTTATTATTTCACCTCCACAAAAATACACTCCATACAATGTGTCCAAAGATGACATATACATGATGTTTTGGTCTTCAGGGAAATCTAAGAGTCTCATGTATTGTGTTGTTATTTATTGAACGAGTACAGAAAAAATACGTACGGAGGAAAACAGGGGTTGAACATTTAAAAATAGGGGGAGCACGCAATACCGTCATTATTCCCCATACCCATAACAGCAAGACGTAACTTCTAATGAAAATTGAGTTCAGACACCAATTAAGATTTCAGGCAGTAATTACTATGACGCCGAGCGGTTGAATCGCTTCCGTCTAACTACGTCATGAATACGTTAGTGACTGCTATATTAGTCGTCGTCCATTTGCTACACAATTGTATCTCTGCTAATAGGGGACGTTCCTTACTATTACTGTTACTTGGAAAGCACAGTGTTTCATAGCACGTAGATAGGGGAGATTGAAAGAGATAATTTGTGCAGCGACAAAATTGGGAAATGTTGGCGTTATTTGGTTTATGCCATTAAAACCTATGAATATAATATTCAACCACAACAAACATTTTGGCTTCATTTCTACCCTTTGCCTCAATTTTGATGATCTTTCATACATTGTTTGCTTTATTTGAAATTTGATGGCCTCACTTCGGGGAAAACTGAATTATCCAATTCAACTTCTTTCGCGCTCTTTCTTATGTTGTCATACAAATATGATAGTCTCCTTGATTGTAAATCTCCGTGATATCTGAAGATGTCCTTAAAATTGCAATTATATTAAGAGTCTTTTCTCACTGTAACAAAACTGTTCTACTGTTTTTGTATATCTCAACTTGTATGATATTTGCTGATATATTAATATTTTTATAAGATTATTTATTTGCTATTACGTAATATTTTTTACGTTGATCACAGCATTCCTGAATTGTTCTATTATTGCGCTAGGTATGATTATTTTTATTAATTGTTGTAATATATATTATTTTTGAACTATAATAATACTCCTGATGATAAGCTACTTGCAGTGGCTTAGCAGGTACAAATTTAGATAAAAAATAACATGACACAATAATTTTTTTTTAAACCCTTTCCTAGTGAGGAGGACTATGAAAAAAAATTAATTCTATAATACATATGTATTTTTTAAATTTATTTATACCTTACCTTAAAATGACAGAATTATAAAGAAATAAATTTTTAAAAAGTTACCAAATATTTACTTCTCGTTACTCTTGTCCTGACTGTAAAAATAAATACATTTACTGTAATCAGTTCACTTGAGTAATGTAAAAAATGTATTTTCCAATAATTTCCCCTTGAATAATAATTGTTGGTAAGATATTATAATTTAAATCAGCGTTGTTTTTATACTCCATTAGAGCCTGTTAAAATCTTATTTGCAAAGAACCAACTCGAAATTTTGCTGAAATATTATTACATAAAATTAAATAAGTTTCCCAGTCATAAAAAAAATACCTGGGAAGTTTATCGCCCCTGTTGAAATGTCGTAAATGGTATTGGCTGATGCAGTTTACGAGTATACATCAACCCTTTTGCGTTGTATGTGTCAATTTGCAGCGGAAATGTGACGTTAATGCATCCGGCGTGTTCGCGGCTGATTGGGGGTTAGGGACTGGGGGGTGATATCTCAAAATGTGCAACGACACAGGCACAACAACCGAACTAAATGCAATGACAATTTAATCTTATTTTGTAATGTGTTGCTTCGTGTTTAATGTTTTAAGTATTAATCATAAACCTGATTGTCTAAAGCAGCGAAAGCTCTCCATAGATAAGCTCTGGCGTCATAAAAGTTGTACGGTTTTTTTGCATAGAAATTTGATTATTAATCCCTGTTAATATATGTACCAGACGTATTGGCACACAAACGAACTGTATGAGGCGGCTCATCCCGATCTGCGGAGCGGGGCTGGGGAGGTAGCACTCCCTACCGTTTCCTCTGCAAGGAGGAACGGTACTAGCGACAAGACCCTTATTTACGACTTTTGCGAGCCTTGTCCGTGTGACGTTGCGTATTTGGGTCCAGTCCGAAGCAGTAGTCCGATGGGGGTCCAAGGTAAGCGGTAGTCAGAATAAAAGAAGGCGGGTAGATCAGAAGTCAGAGCGGGCAGTGGAAAAAGAAGATCTTGTCAGGCAGGCGGTCGAATGCTAACTACCCGAAGTGGCTTTCGCAGGCCACTTAAGGCGGTTCGCAACGCGCAGACCTACCGCGCCGTGTAGATGCCTGACAAGCTTGTCTCTTTCCCACCGCCGTACTGCTTTTACGTTTTTATTCTCAGTCATTTAAGTCTAAGCGGTCTGTGAAAACACGCTCGTCACAGACCGCCCGTTACATACATTAACAAAGGCGTCGGGAGTCAGAATCGTTTACGAACAGCAAAACCATATTTATTATTCGATCCGACTCCCTTACAAATTACAACAATATTTATCAGTCAAAGAGGTGGCAAGGCGTCCGGCATAATATATTTGTGTGGAAAATCGGGTTGGTTTTATGAAAATCTAGATTCTAATAAATTTAATGAAACGTTAAGATCCGGGTCATACTTTTCGTATATTTAAATTTTAAGGCCAAAACTTTTCGGCCCCCAATATCATGTTCATCACATGACTCATATTTTTTAGACGAAAATAATCATTATTAACATCTGTTAAAAATAAAAATACATACTTGTAAAATAGTGATGGTACTTGCGATTGCCAGCATTAAAAAAGGTTAAGAGGAACGTCTGCGCGGTCTGTTTCATACAACAAAGCTTAATTTTGATGTGATGCCAAAATACTCACCTAAATCAAATAATATTTTTTTCATCAAAAAGTATAATAAATATCTAGTACGGCTTAGAAGTAATTTATTTATTTTTGTTTCACATTATGAAATATAGGCCATTAAATTGATTTGTCGCGATTTTAGAGGCACTTTTAACAATTATTTGGGAACTAACGGTGATTTAAAAAAAAGGTTTTACTTTATCCACTTTGAAAATATAATAATATGCAAAATAAAAAAATTTAAAAACCAATTTAAAATAAGCATTATGCTGGACTTTAAATTAAACTAAAAACGACCAATTTATGTTGGAACACAAATTTACCGTACATAATTTAAAATATCCACCAGAAAAAAAAACTTTTTTTTTAAATGTATTGTTTTTAAATTTTTATTTACGTAATCATATTTACATAGGAAATATGATAATTAAAAAAAATACGATAAACCTGCAAATAATTTTTTAAATTGCCTCTAAAATGATGAAAAAAAAATCTTGTCATATACTTTATAATTTAAACCAAAATTAATAAAATACTTCTCATCCGTTCTAGATATTTAGTAAACCTAAAATTTTAAAAAAATATATCATTCGGTTTGAATGGATATTTTGGCCTCAAATCCAAAATTCAGTTTTGTATGAAACATGCCGCGCGGCCGTTCCCCTTAAGTATAAGTAATACAACATTTGGTATTTGGAAAGTTTATAACATATTTATTTTGCATTTTATAAAGTTACTTTGTGATATATTGTACTAGTATGTTGGTACGTTCTTGTTCCTGGTAGATATAATTGTTCAAATTCGAGTCCTAAATAATTCAAAACACAAAGTTGGAACGGAGTTAATGCTGGCTTTAAAATTTGTTGTACTTTCGAAAATTCGAATGGAACTGGAAGGTAAAGCAAATGCCAAAGTATTAGACGATCTTACGTTTTCAGAATTACTGAAATAAATTAACTTTTCTAATGATGAAGAACAATAATAAATTAAATTTGAACTTTGTAAATGTTCAAAACGATTCTTTGTAAATAAGGCTTTTTCCGACGTAACGTTCTACGTGATCACTACCAAACACGAAAAATAATAAATTTTATTAAATAAAACAATCAAATTTTGTTTTAATCACTTTCTTTTTATTTTTAACGCTCACCGTTATCGGAACAACCGTTCCATCTTCAGGGAAAAATACATACTAAACAATATTACAAACTTATGGCAGAACATACATATTAGGTGTCACAGTAAGGGTGAGACGTGACTCGGGATTAGTAAAGAGTGGGGGAAGGGATAGAGATTAAGGGAGGGGTGAATTAAAACTTATTTAAAATGGCGTTTGTTTATTAATAACCCACTTAATATTATTAAGGGATTTCTTAATTTCCAAGGGTTTTCAATTATCTAAGCGTTTACCTTTACTATTAATGTGAAGAATATCGATCCCCGTATGTTCATCAAAAATATGATTAGCGAATTTGGAAAAGTATTATTTTTAAGACATCTTACATGTTCATTGATTCTAATGTCGAAATTACGGCGTGTTTTTCAGATATAATATGAGGAGCAGTCGATATAATTTAGTTTATATATGCCCGAGTGAGTCAATTTGTAGTCTTTATCTTTAGTGTTCCTCGATGAATTTCCAACATATTGTTAGAAGGGATGGAACGGTTATTCCGGAACCGGTCGGCGTTAAAAATAAAAAAAGTTGTTGAAACAAAGTTTGATGGCTTCATTAAATTATAATGGGTAACATAGAGTACCAAAAAAATTTTTGTCAGTTTTTGGACCAAGTTGTTCTGTGTGCTTGGAAGTATGTTCGAAAAAGGCTGAAAGGTTGGGATGTGGATAGAAGAAGAGTTAATGATGGAAACTCAAGTAATGATGACTGATTGCCAATGGTCGCAAAGAAGTAATTGTTCAATGAAGCTATTTAAGTAGTCCACAATGAAGTTATGATTTCAACTAAGATGTAAAGAAGTGAGGCGTAGAACTGGCAGATCGATTGTTAGGAAAACCAAATTCAATAAATATTAAATTCTGATTCTAGGTCGTATTTGCAAGTACACAAGTATTAAGAATAATAAATTGTGCAAGTAAGTAAACTGTTGTGTATTATTGATTTAAACAATACCAAATATGATAATCTGTACCAAACATGCAAGAAGTGAAAGGTTGATAGAAAACATATAAAAGGATATGGGTGCAGTTTTACAAGAATTTTGTGACAGGTGTCAAAAGATAGTCGCACAACTGTCTGTAAGTGACATTGAAAATGTCAACTGTCAATGCAGCATCATTGAGCACTTGAGTCGCTCTGATTATTGGCGTATTTTGGTAAGTCGAAGTTCTCGAGAAGGATATGTATTATTTTGATTGGAATAAGGAGTCACTGGGTGGATTGACGGTCTACATGGTTGAGTGATTACGATCCTTGGCTACGAACCCGAAGATATCGGGTTCAAATCACAGCGTGCGCAAGTAAATTTTATTAGATTAAATTGCGTTATTTAACATTTTATTAAATTAAAATAATTTGTAGTATGCTTGCGGGACGTTTCAGAGTGTGAGATACTGTCAGTAGCGCCACGGTGAAATACCACCTTTCAGAGTCGTTAAGTTGCATCAAATGGCTTTAGCCGTGTTTGGTGACCAGATCACTCAATACCTTCATCCTTATAATATACTTCGATTAGAGATGCCATAGTTTTACCAGTCCAGACGGTTGGGAGCAGCTGGGACTCTTTTACAGTACTCAAATACACAAAAATAAAAAATCACTACGCCTACCCCTGTCGATAAATGAGGTAGCACTTTTTTTCCTTTTGGTACATGATAATGAAAGGTCCATGTCCGAGTGGTCTAGGTGCACTAGCCTATACGCAGATATCGTGTTCTCGATAGTAAGTGATAATTAATACGTGTCTTTTTTAATTAAGTAGCTATTCATCTACCTCGCTATCTTAATAAAAACGAAATAATTAGTAGTAAAATTCACTATTCAAAGGACGCATAAAATTTATAGCATCTCATCAAAAAAATATTTAAGTGACTGTTTAACGATGATGGGATTTCGGCCAACTAGGTGTAAATATTTCATAGCCCGAGTAGGTGCTTTACCAAAGCGAGTCAATTAAAAAGTTAGTGAATCGCGTTTTCACCACAATGAAACAACAAGGTGTTCCTTAATTCTTAATGGTGGCATAAAGTTCATGGTTCATAATACTTGAAACCATTGAAAAAAAACAATAGGTGAGCCTCGCAAGTGTAATTAGACGACAAGCAGAATGGAATTACTGATCTTACAAATCTAAATCATTTTCTTTCATTTTGTAATCTGAAAAGTCTCTCAAAAATGAGTTAGTTAATACTATATTGTATCCAAAATAATACCTACAGAATATTTTTCAATAGATTGTCTGCAAAATTTTTATAAAACTCGTTAGACTTTTTTATCACACATGTTTAAAGTTATATACTGCCGTCAAAAGGAAATCACAGTATCTTCCTTGAGACTCCTAAGGTAGATAGTGTGTTTTTACTTACCACGACAGTATATAGATACGTATCAAACAATTCCGTTGCTTATTTAATTGTTATGGTTTCTTTAAAAGATGTCACTTTGTACAGTCGTAATTACTAGATATATTGTTTATGCTGATGAGGGGACCTTTGCTTCTGAAACATGCAGATATTTACATATTAAAAACTGTTGTTCAAACAAATTAAATATTAATAAATGAATATAAAATATAATTTCTTCAAATGTTTGGTAACTTTGTGGCATCATTATTAATTATATAAATTAAAAATATACTTTGTATTTACCACTTTAATTAAAATATATAAATATTTCTCTACATGTTTCGATAGCAATGCTATCATCTTCAGGAATAGATGATATATGATAATATGATAATATGATATATTACAAATATATGTATTCATTTATTCCTGAAGATGATAGCATTGCTATCGAAACATGTAGAGAAATATTTATATATTTTAATTAAAGTGGTAAATACAAAGTATATTTTTAATTTATATAATGAATATAAAATAATTTTGTACTCACCACTTTATATGTATATATGTAATTTCGAAACATGTAGATATGTGTATATTAATAAATTTGTGAATAAAAAATAATTTTCAATTCACTTATTGATAATGACGCCACAAAGTGAATACCAATATTTTGAAGACATTATATTGTAATTATTATTAATTAATTGGTTGTTGTGGTGTTTAATTCGTAGAACTCCATTTAATTTTATTAAAATTTAAGTAATTCTAATGTATTAATCTTTCTAATAATATGTGGCCTAACCACAGTTGAAAATTCATTTAGAACGCCGAAAAAGCTGTTAAACTAATTAAAAAATACTTGCACAACTATAAAATTATTAAATTTGATTTAAATTAAAAACATATTTGATTGGTCTTTGCGGTCTTGTGTGGCATTCACTTATTTTTTTCATTTTATGTTACATAATCAAATACAAAATACATGTTCAAATACAACATATGTTGGCAAAGCGACCTTCAGACTGGGCTGGACCATAATAATTCCCAAACAAATCAGAAGCAGATGGCTAAGTATTCACATGATTTACATAAGGTTTTTTTTTATTTCAATTTAAAATTGACAATCGCACCCAATAATTTAACATAGATTTCGACGAATTCAAATTGAAGCGCTAAAGACAATGAAATATGTTTTATTTTCTTTTTTAACATGAGGTTGAATCTCGTCTAATCTATATCAATGATGTTTCATACAAATCCTCTGGGATAACACGGTGACATAAACATTATAGCAAACCTAACAACAAGCTTAATGTTAAAAATATAGAGATCTGCGCAGGCTACGGGAGGGGGGGTTGGCGGACGTGAAAGAGTTGGTAAATTTTATGTTCCACCGCGAATAGCTTGACAACATTTTTTATTGTTTTTTGCGGTGTGGCTCGTAAAAAACGTAGAAGTAAATTTAACAGAAACAAACTTATGATGAGTTTTGTCAAAATTTTATCACAATATTTTGAGTTTTCCTCAATTTATTGTGACAGCAAAATTGACAGTTTAATTTGAGAAACCTACTGTTCGTTTTTCTCTAAATAATATTGCACTATACTAGCAGCTAAATGTTTATATATTCTGAGAATCAATTTAACGTTTTTTAAGCTCTAAATTGCAAATAAATCTGAAATGTAACCACTGTTTCCGTAAGGGGAGAGCGACGTCAAAAGCCGGTTTTTTATGAATACGAAATAATATTAATATTTCTTCGCATTATTTGTTAGGAGAAAATATGAATTATTATATATTTTTTAATTTACATGTAGTCTTATCATTTATCAAAATCAAATCAGAAAAACGATTTTCTCTGACCGTACTACGTATGTTTTACAATTGAAATCCTTTTCCAGTACATTTTTTTATGAACTTTGCTAACTTCCATAATTCAAATAATAAAAAAACCATTAAAATCAGTGTTATTAATGTTTTTTTTTTTAATTTTTCCTTGCCATTTTAAAGAAAAATCTTCAAGTATTTTTTGAGGATATTCAACAATAAAAAAATAATTGTAATACATACGTGGGTGAGATAAGGTCATATTTAAAAAAAATTGATTTTGATAAATACTAAGCAAAAAGTATTTTAAAAAATATGAAATTTTTTTATTTAAAAAAAAAATTATGTTGATCGTATTGCGTTATAATTTTATCATTAATTCTGTAAAATAAATGACGGCTCTCCTCCTTAACAAAAATACAGGTTTAAATTCATTTTCAGCAGGAAATAGGAAAACGTAAGATAAATGCAATATAATGATTGGTTATTGACGAGTGCATCTCTATTTGAATATGTTAGTACTCCAGAACGAAACCTAAATAAATCACATTTAATAGATTTATCCATCTTCTCACTACTTCATAAAGTCTATTAATCGGACAATCGGCAATACAGACGTTAAAAGGGTGAACAACATAAAACCAGGCCAAATTGTTATATTTGTAACGGTTTTTTCTACTCACCCCGTTCATTTTGGATATCGATAAGAGCATTCATGAACATCCTTATAAAAAGAAGAAGAAGACGATCGGCTAAATGCAGAGATCTCTATGAGGCTAACTTCAGTCTTCGTTCGACAGCACCGCAGCACAGGCTGTTCCCCAGCACAACAACCAAATAAGTATGTAGTATTCCGTTTATAGTTCGGTTGCTTATTTTAAATTTGTTATTTGGCGCCCATTTAAATTTAGAGATCTTTCATTTTTACAGTCACTCTAATATATTTTATAACTACCTAGATTGTTCATTTTGATAATAAACTATTTACTAATTTATCTTGGAGATTGGTTCACCCCTGTAGATATTTATTTATTTATTTACGCTCATTATTGGCTTTAACGTGGATATTTATAAAAAAATATCGATAAGGTACAAATATATTATAATGCATAACATAAAAAAAACAACATAATTTGACGCTTTTAAGCAGAGTTAAATTGTTTCAAATATTCTACTTGATATAAAATTTAATTCGTAGTTTTTCAAAGTTGACTTGTCACAATAAAATGGTAGGTACTGTCTTGTCCTACCGGGTACATGAAAGCAATCAGATATATAAGTTGAGGGGTATAACAAATTGAATTAACAATCTAAAATAAATATGTTAAATCGCAAATAATTCTACCTCAGACGATGTTTCTATACTTAACGAAAAAAAGTAAATAATCGTAGTCCATGCATTGTTTGGGAATAACCATTCTAAAAATTACGTATCCTAAGAATTTACGTTGGATTATTTCAATATAGAGTGAATGAACGTCATAATTCGGAGACCAAACTGTGGACTTGCATTCGATATAACTCTAATTTAATAAGAGTCTTAAAGATGGTTATTTTTAATGTTTATTTCAGATCTCGAAGAGGGTTGTGCATCAGTTCCATATAAGATAATATGTGTATCGAAATCAAATAAAAGATAAAAATATTGTAAGGGACAAATACAAGAAGATAATATATGATAATAAATAATATTAAAATATGTATATATATATTTTTTATATCTAAATAATCAGGAATTGGCTCCATCGCTTGTAAATAGGACCCTGCCAGAAGTCCAGTGCTGGCATCACAAGGATGTTTTCGCTCTTTGCTAGTCGTGTTCTGTATTTGTCATTAAGTTTTTTTGATTGGGGCTCGGAATCCGGGAGAACGCCCTTCCGCAAACATCTCAGTGGCACTGCAAAACCAGGAGAGCCCGAAAAGCATTCGGTACGAGTTACTATATTGCACTTCCATTATTTGTAGAGTTTCTTTATTAAAGTTGGATCACAACTTACTTATGATAAATCTTCGAGAAATCATGTTACCCAATCATGCTGTTTACAATATAATATTGCTTTACTGACTCATTATTTTATTTAAATCTAAAGCAAGTAAAATGCACGGTTTCATATTAACATTGTGTATATAGTGCTTTTAAGCAAAAGGTTTTCGTGTGTAATGTGTAATGCTCAATTGAACGGAGAAACGAACGGACGGAATTTATTAGATTCTTTGTGAATACTGCTTGTCGATTCATACACCAAGAGATGGTAAGTAGCTACCTTCCTACTTTGCCTTGTAAATAAATTTAAATAACATCAGTTAAGAACTAAGGCCCCGGGGATTAAACTTTACCCAACCTTCATTTCGGTTTAATTAAGATACCTACAAACCACAGAATAAAACGCAAGACTGAAATAAGAAAAAATGTGTTGATAAATCGTAAGATAAAGAAATCGTAAAAATTTAAATAAAAAACTACAGCCAAATAATTATACTTTATAATTGACTAGCTGATGGGTATCAAGCCTAGCTCAGGAATTTTTTGTTGTAATAAAGTTACGAAGTTGTGCATTTTTGCATGTCGTCTGGGTGAGATAATTAATTTGACAGCGAAAGTAACGCGTTAACTAGCCCTGTGACGACTATTACTATCTCAAAACAAATAAACATTCATTTGAAAATTTTATTTCATTTCAAACATTTATCTTTTCAAAACGTATTTAAATAATGTAGTTCTTAAGTATGTATCTATTTGTGTTTTCCATTTTGAATATTTAGTTTGTGACTAACCAAATCTTTTTCATATTAATTTTAAAACGTTATGGCAACAGTTTTGCATATTGGTTTTTGTTCAAATTAATTTATAAACCTTCTCGGCACTAATAAGAACAAATTGTCCTATTTTCACCGTAAATTAAGGACTGACAGACAGACTTTAATTTGTACATATACAGTTTAACTGAGAAAATCAAAATCATTGATGTAAAATCGTCAATAACGAAAAATTCAGCACATATTGACTTTTAAATTTCAACATTAATTTTTTGTAAAGCTTCTTGGCTTCGCCAACTCTGCGAATGATACGAGTGCAGTTATGCAGTTGTTTCGGGCTGCAGCCCGTAGAGTGTACGGTGATGATTGCCTGGTGATAACAAACCTTTGATATGAGAGGGTACCATAAAAAACGACTTGTTTTCCTAAAAAGTCATATGGTTTAAGATGCTGCAAAAGTTATATACCTTCATACCAAGATTTTATTCAAACTGCTTTTTTTTTCAATACTAGTTGGTCTTTTTTTTTAAACAGCTCTTAGTCAACTGCAAACACATTTTTTAATGAACAGTAATATTCGTTGCTAGAGTTAAAAAAATCTTACTTAATGTTAAAGGAAACGTGATATGCGCTCAAAGATGGCGGTATCTAAAATATTTTACAAAGAATCACTGATTTCTGAATCAGATGATTTGTTGTTGGCGAGTATGCATATGGAATATGAAATAGAATACATTGTTATTGAAGACCAAGTCCATCAACAAAACTCATAAAAATACGTATATATTAGTTTTACAATAATGTACTGTAATTTAAGTCCCTTGAAGGACCTTTAAATCGATCGTAACATTTCATCTCAGTATTTAAAAGTATTAAGTTTTTTTTCTTCTAAAATATTTAAATTAGCGCCAGCTGTACGTAATAACAACATATTAAACCATGCTGGATAGGTTAAAAATTTTTTTGAGATATTCAAGTCTTTCGTTTTTACAAAAAAAAATTTTTTAAAGTACACTGTATCAACCCTAATTTTTTTGTAAATCAAGCGATTCCGTATTATTAGAAATTTTAACCAGTTCATTACTTTTTGATTTCATAACACATTTTAATTTCTTATTTACTTTCACGCTCTGACATTATTTATATATTTTTTTTAAGCCACGCTTTTATTATATGAGAATTTTTCCACAACTAATTTAACTAACTAACTAACTAACTAACCATCACGCCGTTTCCCCGCAGGGGTAGGCAGAGAGGACGGACCGCCAAACAACTCGATCTTGGCATACACTTCTTGCTTCATTCACATTCATACAACGCCTCATACATTCTCTTCTGTTATTCCGACTTCCGACATGGCCTGACTCGAGTATTTGATTCACTTGATCGTGCCATGTCTTCCTCGGGCGTCCCCGGCTTCTTCTTCCATTCACATTCGCGTCATATTCTCCTTACACTCCTTTCTTCGTTCATTCGCTCTACATGCCCAAACCATCTAAGGGTCCCTTTCTTAATCTTGCTCACTACGCTTACATCAGCCTTGCATTCTTTACGAATCTCAATATTTTTCACACGATCATACATGGTTTTACCACACATTCGTCTCAGAGATCTCATTTCTACAGCATTCAGTCTACTTTCATCCTTCCTCTGCCAGTTCCATGCCTCACTGCCATACATCAGAGTTGGTATCAGCACTCCATTGTGGACTGCTAGCTTCGCTTCTTTGGACAACTTTTTGTTTGCACAACTAATTTATTCTTAAATATTTCATAACGTTTTAAATAGACTGATATTAGTTTTTCTTTCAAGTACATGTATTAGATAACTAATTAACTAACAACCTTTCACTTTTCCCGAGGGAAAAGATAAAGAGAATCATACACCCCTTTACTCGAAAACAGTTTTGGTTTAATATGTTATACTGTTTTTGTAACAGCTCCTTTGGGAAAACTTCATTAACTGTAATACAATATTCTAACTAAAACATAGAACTAAGCAAAGAAGTCAAATTCAGGTTGTCACCAGAATTTATTTTCAAAACCAAAGAAATCAAAGAAGTCAAATCCTCTTTGCAGCATCCCCAAATAAATCATTAGCCCAAGGAGAAATATCAGAGCCTCCGGCGATGCGACGGGAATAAATAATAATGATCAGAAAATACCGATCAAATAAAATAATGATGAACAAAATATTGCTTTAATAGTGTATTTTTGGTGAAATCGAAACAAATAATATGTTTGCATTCATCTCCATTAAGATTTTACAAATATTGTTAATAAATTAATAACAATAACTTTGTTTACACTACTTTAAAAAATATATATAAACATGTTTCGAATGAAAAGCAACTCTCATCGGGGAAAAAAGTGTACTAAAAAAATAAGATAAGTATAGACAAATGATAAACATAGAAAATAATATTGTCAGAATAGACAAATTACAAACTTAAACAAAAATTTAACATTAAGTGATTACATAGGCAAGTAATTAATTATCGTAATTTTTTTGTTTATATCTGTAATTTGTCTATTCTTACATTAATATTTTCTATGCTTTTCATTTGTCATTATTTTTAGTACCTATATTGTTTATTCTGATGAGAAAAACTTTGCTTTCGAAACATGTTTATGTTTATATATTTTAAAAATTATTATTAAATGAATTAGAATAACAGTGTTTAAAACCACTGTATTTACTATGTAAATATTTACATGTTTCAAGAGCAAAGCTCCCCTCTCCAGTATGTAAAAATAATATGAAAATAGAACCAATTTTAGAAAAAGTTATACTTTTTAATTTCTTTTCTCCTGAAACATGCAGATATTTACATACTTAATACAGTGGTTTTAAACAAAGCACTTATTATTATACTATTGTATGAAGCTTTGTGGTTATTCATTATAATCAAATGAAACACTCAAACTTTGTTTAAACCAGATTTATTTTATTCGTCTACCGGTTTCGGAACATCCGATGGAACGGATGTTCCGAAACCGGTATTAATTTAATGAATATGATTCCACAAAGTTATTAAACATAATTAGAAGATTAAAGTTTTTCTTATTAATTTATTGATAATGACACCACAAAGTGACTACAAATCTATTGAATAAATTATTATTGACATGGATTACTTGAAGAAAATTGGTTTCAAAACTAATTTGGAAATATAATCCGATATTGGGAGAATCGAGCTGCATATAGAGTCATTATTACTGTCGAAAGTTTCTATCAGAAAAGTTATCGAGAAAAGGACGTCAGTGGATGCCATCTGTTGACGGAGCCGAGAACTCAAAGTTGCCTAATATCGCAACTTGTTTAGTTTTTGGTCAAGGAAAAGTTTCAACGAAGAGTGAAGAAGAAAATAAATCAGCGATCAATTTTGTTTGGCTACTTACCGAGCGTAGTTTTTTGGAAAGCGTGCTTAAAAACAAAATCCGAGGAGATGAAAAAAATTGCAATTTATTGATACTGATTTTTTATCTTTCATTTTCTCTTACATGCCGGAAAAATAGAAAAAAAAATAATTATAAAATTTACGATTCGATTGTTTTTAATTATGTGGGTAGGTACTTAATGACTTACTATACTAGGTACCAAATACAAGTAAATGTCTTATGTAAATCCTGGTTTCTATTGAAGATTTAGATAATTAAGAAATAGATAATTTACCTCTACCTACCCTAACGGGACCATTATGCTGTCGAATTCATTATTTTTATTTACGTTAAACATTTTAATTAATATTTCGCTAAATAATATCGACTCAGTTATTATTTACAAGGCAAGATAATAAAATAGAGGAATTAGAAGAAAAAAATCAGTAGAAAACTTCTTTATATTGGCGTAGTAAAGATGCGATTTCTTATTTTGTGTCGATTTATACATCTTTGATTAAATCTTACGTGAATTTGGTCGCTAATTTATTAATATCTATGTATTTTATTGTATCGTAATGTTTTTTTAAGAATAATAACGGTGTTATTAAAAGTCCGAACTTTGTACATGAATTGGTAAGACTTAAAATTAAAGTCCCTACAAATATTCCCTTCCTTCTAATTCTCAACTTAACCCAAATTAACTACTTATTAGCAAAATATATTTACAAAACTGGTAAAAATTAAGTCATTGGGGATTAAAAACACATAAATTTACACTGTAACTTATTTGACCCAATTTTATTTATCAAAATATTATTTCATATTTAAAACTAATTTTAAGAACAATCTGCACTATTAAATTCTTACGGATTAAACATGGCCAAGATCGCCCTTCATGGTTGAGAGCCATAAAATAACAAAACAGACGAAAAAGTGTTTTTTGTAATGTAAGGTAGGTTTGAGAAGGTGATAAATCTCATGGTTATAAATAAAACAATTGTTTTGTTTATAACCATGAGATTTATTTAATTTATTACGACCGACTGGTTTCGCTTAACACAAGCATCATCGGGGTACAATGTTAAACTAATAAAAGAAATCATTGTGTGTGCTTATATATACATATAGAGTGAAACAATGCGCAACATAAAATAAAGGAAGAGTGAGATAGCATGAAATTAAAATCTAACATAGTAACAAAGAAAAAGAGACAGATGTCTACGTAACGGGTTACCATATTGTGTCTAAAGAAACAAAGCGTCATCTGAACAGGGAACTATCGGACCAGATATGTGCGAGAATATATAAATATATACAATTATTAACATATGTTTCTAGAGTATAAGTATCAGTGAATGTGAGGTATGCTTTGAATATGCGCCTCTGTATCTAATTATTTGGAATGGTACTTACACTACGTCCTGTATTTGTTTGTGAGATAAATTAAATATTTAGTTGTTATATTTCATGCAGACTATCTATTTTATCTATGTACCTATTGTGATGTGTTTTGCACCTGTGTGATGCCGATAATATATAATATAATAAATAAGTAAATACTTTTTTTTCTACTTAAGTACGAACTTTATATATTTCATAAACACCTCACCAGGGCACTTTTTCCTCCATTCATATTTCTCCAAGTATTTCCCACCATTCTTATTGGTAGACCACGTTTCTTCGTTACCACATTTTCTTGATTTTTATCAGAAGAGAGCAAGATTATTTAAACTTAAGTTCTTTTATAAGATTAAAACGAACAAGAGTAAATAAAGACACTACTTTACACTATTTAGCGATAAAACTGCCGGAGAGGGTTGAATAATTACTCCGTTGCTAGCCTGTGGCAGTTTCGCCCTGTAAATAATGATTGCAATAATAACGATAATAAGTACTTCACCTTTAAACAAAACCTTTAGAACCTTTTTAAAGACAATGTTTTGTTGTACGCGGAAGTAGACACATAAATAGTATTAGCGCCGTATTTAAGCTTATTAAATTCTTACAATTTAATTCTACGCCTTATATAAATTATACAAAATTTTCACATTAAATCGTCGGCGGCAAATGGAATTATCCCAGTAAGGGAAGCTCGTAGTAAAAACTTAATTTACCTTTAAGTTCTTCCACTTTATACGGTTTTAAAAATTCATTAATTTAACTACACCCCTGGGTTGTTTTCAGGCCATAATAGCACCAACATTTGAATGGTGGTAGTGAAAACTTAATATCGCGGAAAACAAATTACCTTTTGTAAGTTTGCTAATAGAAGTTTTATTAATGGCGGTGTTACTCGTATATCTGGTAGGATTACCTGGCGGCAAATTTAAATATTAATACTCCAAACTCGACTTTACGAAGTTTTTTTTTAAATGAAGGTGACTTTTTATTTAAAAAATCTGAGAACATGAATACAGAACGCATTTAAATTGGCATTTCTCCGAATAGGCTTCATAATCAAGAGCTGATTCGAACCCTGATGTATAGCGAAGAAGATGGCAGAAGAAGGATGTAAACTGCATAAATGAGATAGTTGAGGCGTTATGTTACAATTTGACCGTATTCTTAATGTGGAGAACCAAGAAGGGTGCAAGACTGATGTAAGCGCAATGAATAAGAATAATTAAATGACATAGAGATGGAAATGACAATAATATGTAAAACAGATGAACGATATACGATGTGAAAGTGAACTATGCAAAACATTTTGGGAAGTCCGAAGAAGACATGGAACGACCGAATAAACCAAATACTTGAGTCGGGTCATATAAGAGTCAGAATGTCGGAAGAGTATGTATGAGATGATGCGAACGTATTATACGTACGTACCTATTTGAGGTTAGCCCGACCTATGACGTTGCCAAAAAAAAGGTGGCTGTAGATGTAACTTTCATTTGAATTTTTTTTTCCAAAGGAAATTGAAACTTCACTCCGGTATAACGCATCAGTTTCCCTTTGCAAAGTTTCCCCCAAATAATGTTTGACCTTACGTTTTACTTGAAGTTTGCCCGTTATTGACGTCAATTATTATTATTTTTTTATTTTTATTTTATCCATTATTTGATTTAAATAGAAAACTTCAACCATTTATTTGTTCTTACACATATTTTTTAAGCCGTTTAGGGATAATTATTTAATCATCACCCGTAGCAGAGAAGATTGACCGCCGCACAAATCTGTATTAGCACAAACACTTTTTGTTTCATAACTTTTTTTTTTATTAATTTTTACAAGTTTTATATAACATTGAATGTAACATATTTTTTTTTACTTACTTTTATAATTGTTTGCATGTTAAATCTGAATAAATACGTACCCACATAGGCGCTGCCTGTGTGTGGGTAATCGATCTACCTACATATTATGTAAAGTATCGTAACATAAAAATCGCAACATACAGGAGAGTGACTAAAAGAGAAAGAAGGTTGGTATAGGTTGAGCTTTTGATCATTTTCCGCCAAATTTGGAACGTAATTAACAATAAAGGTCCTAAATTTGGGGATAAACAATCAAAAACTCTAATTGCATGGAACTTCTGTCTCTTTAAACCACTGGCCTGTAAAGTTCCGATCTTGAAGTTACGATTCTTTACGTAGGAGGGGTCGATATATTATTTAAATAATTTAACGGCAAGAACGTATACATAACGAAATTAAAATTTTGAAGTTAGTCAACAGTATTTGATAGCAGATAAGTGAAACACTTCAAAATAAAGATTTTTTTTGATAACGGAAAATTTGATGTTATAGTATAGACTCTGGTGGAATATTCAAAACACTTCACATCATTACAATAAGACTAGTATATGCCAAATCTGTATCATTACATCACTTCCAACACAAACTTCATATTCCAACGCAACCTCAAACCGCAAAAAAATCCAGATCCTCGACAAGTAAAACCCATAATATTCCGATAACATACACCTCACACACTCAAAAACACTTTTAAGTATTACGCAATCAAACTTTATATTTACATGCCCACCACTCTAAAAGAACTAGTAGCTGTACATCTGCAAATAATCTCAAAAAATATGTCAGAGCCGGATCAAAAAACAATGAATTTATATTATGAAGAAATTATATATCGTTTTAATTGTAGTTAAATGAAATGTATAGAAATAACAGAGATTTTATGGAAGTGGTTTTTCAATGTGTAGGTCAGTTAGCCATAATTTTTCCCCATGATGACATAGGCCCTGAGGGTACTATTTCACTCAGGGTTTCCTATTTGGGGTTAATTTAAAAAAATATTCGTACACCATTCAGGGATTATTATACAATATGCTGTAAAAAACGAAGTCGCGAATCTTCAAAAGCATAATTTCGAGATAATAATGTTTGAGGTACTTGAACTGCTATCATAAAACTATTTAAGTTGCTTTCCATCATTTCTATGGATTTGATGGCTATTAACGCATATGAAGTTGATTTAATAATAATATTAATCGATTTTTGATGCCAGTTTAGAGAATTCTAACCTCAATATCTCGAGGTGATATTTTTGCAGATTCACGACTTTGGCAATGGCCCGATGATATGACGATATTTTTATTTTTTATTTTTTAATTTTTGATTTATTATTTATTCATCTTATAAGTTTGGTACAGAGTTCACATTTTTTAATTTTTTAAACAAAAGAGGCACATGCCCGTATTATGGTAGTCGAAGTTTGTTGTATACCTACATGTAATAAAATAGAATAGGAATAAAATCATAATTCATGTACATATGTAATATGTTTAAATAAATATTCATATTTTAATATGTACAGTTTATAAAATAAATAAAAATTAAATAAGTTTACATATTAATAATAACCTCTTTTATGATGTAAGACATTCCTTGACATAATTTTTTTCTTTTGTAAATAACCAATTTTGAACACTGATGGTATAAAGGTTATCAGATTTCGATTTCCTAGTATCAGTACTCAGTGAGTTGAACATTTATTATTATACTGCGATACTGAAAGTATCTTCCACTCTGGAACGTGCATAGTGAATAGTTTAGTAATATACTACCCTGAAAAAGCTACGGTAGTGGCGAAACCCATTCGTCAAAAGTACATAAAAAATAAAAGTAATGTAAAAAAAGTCCTTGTTTTATTTTTACATTATAATGCCACATCACCAAGTTGCCAATTCATATGAAAAATAAATAAATAACTATAGATGTTTAAAAAATAGGTAACAAGTAGGTACATAATATAGTTAAAAAATAATGGATAGTTCGTGCTTAAAATCGTTGTAGGTCATGTAGAAAATATCCACATTTCCAGCGAGGCAGTTAATTAACCTAGTAAGTAAGTCCTTCCAGGGACATCACTAATGATAAGTTAGTTCTGCTTCTGGGAAGAAACAGAAGCCAAAAAGAAAAAAAAAGAATACTTTGGGCACGCGAACACGTCCATAATACACTTCTGTCGGTATATCCCCCAGTGCTACATACCCGAGATACCATAACTCAACCTTATTACTTATTATTAATGGATACTTCATGATCATAATTTATGTGACGCAATACAGAGGAAACTCCACTAAACAACCAATCTAACCTTGTGAACTTCGTGTTTTCACTTAATATGCTAAAGCACCCTGTTGCGGAGTATCAAATAAATAATACCCGTGTCTTACTTAGTCAATACTAACTGTGTTCGTGTACATGTACTCTGTGCGAACACAACACGTACAAGTGGTACATTGTGCTGTACTTACTGTAAGCTTTGAGGAATTTAGTTATGTGTATGTTCTATTGTATCTAAGCGCCTTCTGGGATAATGTGGTGAGACGTAAAATGAAAATGAAAGAGCACCTTGAAAAATCAGTGTACGTGATTTGAATGCTTTTCCTTCTTTTCCGACAAACGTTGTGGTATTTTAAAATTTGTAATAAACTTGATAACCATCGTTGCACAGCGGTAACTTCCTTGAAGTAACATGAAGTATGATATCGGTGTAAATGCCGTAAATTGAACTAGTCTCATTAGCTAAGTTGGTTAAGCGGTTACCCCGGATAGGTAGAGGTCCTGGGTTCGAGTCCCAGATGCGACTGAAATCTTTATAATTTCTGTTGTGTTCGTGGTTCATTTGAAATGTGTTAATATTATGTTCTTCAATGATTTAAATATTACATTGAGGTTTACAAACTTCAATAAGTTATAAAAAAAATAAATTGAAATTAAATAATTTATAAAAATCCAACCGGTCATGTTTTTAATAAATATAGAGAGATTCAAATTCTTCACCGTAAAAATAAAGACAAAAAATGAGATAATTAGAAGTACTAGAAATTAGAAAATCCCTGTATATTTATTCCAGCATATTGAATAACCAATTAAATTTATACATCTTTAGAGTGAATTGCTTTGTTCCTCAATAAAACGCCCTAATTAGCCCTTCCCCTTTGGTAGGTTCTCACTCAACATCTAAATATTTATTCATGTCTATTATTATTTGCAATCTTAGTTTAGTCTTAATATATTCCTGACGAGGGAAGGATACTTCCGAAACCGGTCGATTATTAAATTTAATTGAAGTGATTCATTCAAATTTATGCATTTATATTAAATTGTTTACACTACTACTTTAATAAATAAATTTCTACATTTATTGTTTTATGTATTTATTTAACTAGTACAAATATTTCATTTATAATTGTACCGTTTATGCAGTACATACGTAATGCTAAAAACATTGTAAATGTGTTATAGGATGTAAAAACAAACATTTGTAGCTCTCCCCACAGGTCAGTTCATAAATAAATTTGAGCTTAACTTTACAGGAGGTTGCGGTAACATCCTCGAGAATGGGATTCTGGTATAAGCAATTTTTTTTGTGCCAGAATCTCACTGTTAAATATGCTATTGTCAAGTAAACGAAAAAATATTTTAGTAGAGTAATACCCGTACGTGTCTCTAACGAGTGGTAATTGGTTATTTCCAACATATAGATCGCTTGGTATTTATAACCGAGGGTGTCGTCCGTCGAGATGCAAAAATAAATTTTTACAATGTATTACGTACAATACATATGGGTGCGCTGGTTCATAAATCATCGTTATCACAATGTAAATAATTATAAAAGATAACAATTATTATTTTTATAAACAATAATTATTAATCTAAAACACTCATCCAAATTGAAAAAACCTTCCGAGCAAAGATAAATGTCGCCGGCAGGACTCGAACCCGCACCCTTCTAATGTCCGGTCAGATGCTCTACCGTTGAGCTACGTCGGCTTATCGCAAACCCGCCAAGTTAATCAATATATACTAGTGTTCCATTCAATAATTACTGTTTTTATTATATTTTCAACTGTAAACAACCAACTTTATTAGTATGAGAGAGGCTTGTAACTTGCTTTTTTTAGTTTTTAAGAACTTTAGTTTATCAATTAATAATTATAAAAGAATTTACCAAATATGCAGAGGTAAAATAGAAAGGGTAAGATGGGATCCAAAGACTTACCCCTGATCCTTATTTCTTCGCAAGCCTCTTCCTTGGTTGTTGACATACTTGAGCATATAAATAATTAATAATAGATCGACGTAAAAAACTCAGACAATATTCATCTGCAGCGGGATCACACAATACAAAGACCACGGCAGTCACAAACACAATACGAATATTGTGGCGGATTGCGGTTGCGAATTAATGAGTAGTGAACAAAATCACAGCGGAATGATGCGGGTAAAGACAATGGACTAGGTATGGATTACAATTGGGTAGGTTTTATAAGGATGCATATTATTGTGCAAATCAACTGCAAGGCTATGCAAATTGAACTATAACAGGCGCAATCAACATAGGAGTCGCTCGGGACTGCTATAACATATTTAAATGAACTATTATCGCTTATCAATTAAATAACAAATCAGAATATTAATATTGCGTAGCTTGATATTTGGCACAAGTCGAGTAATATATATTTTAAATTTATATCTGCCGTAGCAAAAATAATTTCAAAGATACGTTACTGATTTATTTACAGGAAAACATCATACGATTTTATTTTTATTTAGAAATAAACGTATTCAGCTTTACGAAAATACAGTTTTAAAAATATGTGTTTTCTTATTTCTTTTTTAACCCTTTTAGTAACACGGGAAGAAAAAAAAATATTTCTCTGAATTTAGTATCTATTTCGGGAAAACCAATTATACTATAATAATAAATAGATAAATACATTTTGTAAAACATAAGCGAGTTACTACGAAATTAAAGCCCGAAAGCGGATGGTGCTCAGAAAGTGTTTTACGCCTTGCACAAGAAAGGACAAAGTATGTTTTTATTATTTTTAAATACATGTGTATATTTATTTTATATTAGTATCTTAAAATTTTACGTTTTACAATCACCGAATAGATAAACCGGTAGAAAAGCGTCGCGGGCGTGTCAGTGTGCCCGAAGTAAACCAAAATTTAACCTTACTTCTGGTGAAATTAATCTAACATTTCTTGAACAAAAAATCATTTTCATTTCAGTAAATTGGTAACATCGGTTTTCCTTTAATGTGGTATAGATCAATCTTCTATTCACGCGGTATATTGGCAGATCATTTTAGGGCGGGCAATAGTCTTTAACTTAATTTCTTAAAGATCATTCAAGAACAAGGGCATTATGAAGACCACCCTTAAAGCCCCCCATAAGAACGCCTTTGAACGAAATTGGCTTAACACTATATTATTTGGTTTATGTAAATTAGAATAATATTACACGAACAACATTTTGTTAGATATTATTCTCGTTGAAAGCAATATAAGTTCAGCCTCTGTTTACTGGAATTCGCCCTAATATCGTTGATGTATTCTAAATGCATAACAGAGGTCAGTGACGTGCCTTTTTTCTGCATTTTGTGCTGACAATGAGCGGTCGGAATAAATTATCATTATCATAGTACTCCATCACATAAGAGAAAGAGAAAGAAAGTTATTTTCTGTCTCGAATATTCTTGCCTTTTTTCGTTGAAATTATTGCAATTTCTCGAAGTCTTGCCCCCCCTCCCCTAGCATACCTCCTGATTAAAATATTGCTCAATTGGTGCGAATTAAACAAACAGTATACCCAACCTATAAATATCTTTCCACTTAGCTCTATAATTCACTACTACCATAAATAAATAAATCAAATGAAACTGCACATGTTGTTTTGTGGTTAATCCATATATACCACTCTGGTTAGCCACAGATCACATATTCCAAAGAAGAACGTTTGTTTGGGTTGAATATTTTCTAAATGGTAAACACAAATAGGTACCTACTAAAAAACTTTATTATTTAGATATGTTTTGAAAAATAAATGTTAGGAATGAAATGAAAACTCTTTATTTAGAGACAGTGATAGTCGTCTCAGGGCATTACTTTCGATGTTAAATCAATTGTGGCAGCCAAATGAAAAGTGAGAATTTACAACTTCATAACTTTATTCCAAAAAAAAAACCGAGCACGGCCAGGTATACATAAGCTAGTTACTAATAATATCTATTTGCCAATTACATATAAAATATAATATGGAAGTCTCATTTACCATGCGTTTCTAGTTTGCTCTTCGGTCTACCTCCGCTTTAGTTTCGTTCGAGCTGTCAACATTTTTCATCCAATAAACGCCCATATTTTCAGCCATCAAACTCCATAATAAATAACAATAGACGGGTTAATCAATTTAAAAGTTTGGTTGACAGGAGGCGTTTTTCGAATCTCGGTTAGCCCGAAAACGTGCGGGTAATATTAACCCTCTCTCCTGAAATTCCTCTCAGTCTTGGGGTGGCACTCACCCCTGATAAAAATACAACAAGGGTAGGTACCTCTTCTTTTATCGTTTAGAAAAGCGATCAAAAGTGAGAAATGGCTTCTTAAAACTACGCTAAAATGTCTAATAATATTATCAGATCCTATTTAAGGGTCTTAAAAGCTTAATAATATATGAGCTTTCGGGATTTTATATCCATTTCGTCGGCGATTTGAAGGAAGATTACTGTGAAAACTGTTGAAACATGTCTGTACATACTTGCTAGGAGAAATTACTCATTTTATAACTGCCGGCAAACAGTGGATGCTTAACGGCGGTGTCCCAGGTGATAAAAAAAATACGTGCACATTAAAAAAAACACTCGTTTTGTCAACTAGTTTATTATATCGTAACGAGTTGCTTTAATATTAGCTATGAAAGCTGTCGGATCGCGGAATAGCAATTATCTTGGTAACATTAGCATTACTTTAATGATCTGTCTATTGCGTGAAACAAGATTGGAACTGTGTAATTTTTCTGAGCGATCTAAAATTCTCCAAATGTAATTGAAATTTTTTTAAATATATGTTTGAAAAACATTCTTCGTCGCCTTCGTATTTTTAGTTTATTTTTGTTGTTGGTATAAAACATATTTAGTCAGCACCCTCAGGGTAATTTCACAAAAAAAGTGAAATTTCCGATTATCTAAACTACTCGTAAAAATAGAAAATCTCTTGAATGATAACTGTAGACATATTCAAATTAGGTAATTAAAAAATTCGATTTTTCTATTCGGTCAATGCGACTATTCTTAACGTAATAACATCATTTATATGATGTGATTTACGATTTTCATTATATTGTTATTAATAAAAAAGGTAATTTTACTTGATTTTTCGATAAAGTTTCTTCGAAACAAAAAAAAATACCGATAAAGTGCCATAATTGATTTGATAGTGAAAGATCCTCACTGGGATTTCCCATGCTGAGGATTTCATTTACAAAATACGAAATTACATTATATGAAAAATTGATGTGCTTGTTGAATAATTGTAAGGTGAGGTGTTTTAAGTGCAGTTGAGTGGTTTCGGTGTTAGTTTGTAATTGGTGTTAATATATTTTCTATTTCAGATCTCTCTATGTAACGTATCCGGTGTTTTATTTGATTTTAAAATTTATTATGTCTGTTTTGATTTTTGAAGGATAGTGGGATTTTGATGTAGAGCTTAGGACCACAGTATAAGAAGTTTTTCGTCCAAATGTTGTGTTTGTGTTCTTTGTTATATGAGTTTTTGGCTCTGAGATCTAGTGTTTCTAATATGTATGATTGTTATTATTCCTTGTTTTTTTTTTGTATTTATGAATGTAAAGTAGTATTGTTTTATAAATTTGTTTTGAACCACTTCAATTTTCAATGTTTAACTCAACAATCTTTTAATATATTCCTTATAAGGGAAGGGTACTTCCGAAACTGGTCGATATTTTTACATATATCAAATTAAAGTGATTCAAAATAAATGTATTCGATCATATTAATAATAATTTATAGTATCACCCTTTGGAATCGAAGCGTTTCTTGAAATGGCTTGATCCGTGTTTGGTGACCAGATCTGAATAGCCAGGTACTTACCTAACTTCTTCTCCCCCATATATTTCTCCTCCCCGTTACCTTCAGCCTCTTAACTTATCCTAATTGGGGGTGCCACAGTCTCACTGGCTCCAGACGGTTAAAAGCAGTTGGTACTCTTATGTGGTACTCAAACAAAAAATTAAAAAATGTATTTGATATAATTGAGAGGAAAGAAATAAATTATACCCCACGAAATGCTGAAGAATATTTATTTTCTCATTGCGATCATTTTTCCATGTTTATTTTTTAGACAGTAACAAATAAAAACAACCCTTAACTCGGTACAATTAAAACTCAATTTTAAAACTTTTTCTCTCTGTTTTGTTTTTTCTACTTAAATTCAGGCATTTTTCTACCCGGGAAACAATGGGAGGTGGACGATTGGCGACAACCCTTTTTTCAACGTTTTTTCTTGTTTTCGTTTAACCCCTGATCCCGTAGGAATTACACGACCTAACCCGAAGCCGTCCGAACGTTTCCGATCTTTGCCGAGCATTGCCGAATGCCCGGGCCAGTAAAGTACGTGGATTTGAAATCCATAAAAGTGCCCTTCTAATTTCAGGCTCCTTTCATCGGATTATTGTGCGAGATGATTTTTTGCGAGATTCTTGACCTGTTTTTCAAGAGATGTAAATCAAATCAAGTTTCGATGCTCAGACCAAATAATATATGAAAAGATCACGATCACGAGAAACTTTTTTCAATAATCTTAATTGCTACCCTTTTACATATTTTTTCGCTGCCATACTACCTATGTATTTATATGGAGATTTTAATATTGATTAAGTAATATTTTTTCTGTTATTGATTGATGGATTGTTCGTTTTGCAGTTATATGCGATTGAACCCTTCCTTGCCGGTGCTGTCAACTGATTAAACATGTCTCTATGTACGTTAATATCTCTTTGTAAATACGTATTTCATATTTTTTTGTGTTCCTCAACAATATATATATTTATTTGAAAAAAATAATTAAAATGAGCAAGTATTTATCGAACGTGAAAGACAAAAATGTTTTGTCAAAAAATCTGGATAAAAATAATCAATATATCTGCCTTCGTTGATAACTCGCCCAGTGGTGGATGAATGGTTTCGCTCACCATGCCATCATGCGCGATCGACAGTAGTAGCCGGTGATCTGCCGCTTGTGATGGATGTGTACGAGACGTGTAAGATCTGCACAAGAAAAATAGTGTACATAATTAGGCACTAGCACACAGAGACGTACGACTATTACGATTTGTGAATCCCCTTCAGAAAGGCGTTTGGTAGTTTCCTAATGGAGATATTGTCGCACCGAGCATACTTGACTTATGATACCAGCCAGCCTGGTCGGTCACTGAGGTAGTGGGTGGTGACGTCAGCGGTTGCTGGGTGTAGAAGACTGTTCTTGTCTTGTAGCGCCAGGTCGAGAAATCCAATGGAAAACATTTTGTCCATTCTGCGAATGAAGTGAAAAACGCGCACATACCGCGGTGCATACGCTATTTATAGGGAGCGCGGCAAAATTGTATACATGGCTTGGCATTGCATTTGTGGTGAAATTTGACTTGCTATTGCATTTTTGGTGCAGCATAGGTTCTTGGCTCGGTGATGTGAAATACCAGCGCTCGGCTTGGTATTTCACGCGTTGTGCATATATTTTATCTGTTTAAATTAATCCATTTTGTAGACACGTTCAATACAGGATGTATCTTGCATTTTATTCGTGGCCGATGTTTTTTCCCGTTTTCAGCACTTATACGCAATATTGTGCTTTTGTTTATATATACCTACGTAATTTTGGTAAAATGATTTACGTAAGTATTGAATGAAAACTATTCATTTTTATCCAACACATTATCTAAATTTGTACCTTGTGCACCGAGTACTTGTGTTTTCCATTTTGAAAATATTCTGTCCAAACAAACCTTCTTCTTTTGAATGTATAATCTGTGGGTTACCAGAGTAGTATCTATGAGCTAACCTTAATATAACATGGCGGGTTCAATACTAATACTAATTTTACGTACTAATTCATACTAATTTTAAAACGTTATGTTTTCTATATTCGATAACAGTTTTCTATATTCGATTTAATTTAAACTAATATCTAAACCTTCCCGGCACTATTAAGAACAAACATTGCTATTTTTGGTTTGAGCAATTTTCGAGAAAATCGGTAACATACTGACAGACAAACAATCATTTTATATATGTGTTCGAAAACCAATTTTATGTATTTCAGTTTAAATGGTAGATGCTTGTTGGAACTTCTTGACTGAAAATATGATAAACAATTTGGTGGCGCACTCTGTGAACGCAACTTATAAACATCCTTCAGGGCATGAGCGAAGAAAAATCCTCCCTTCAAATGTGCAAGTTAAGTGGAAGTAACCTATGTAAACATGAGGGGAAACTTTCTCAATTATGAATATATAAATTTCACTGCCTAATCTGAAATCAACTTTTCGTTAAGCCACTACCAGCGCAATAGAGAATATACTTGCTAGATAGATAAGGATATTTCTCTGTGGTGTTATGTATTTAATTATACATGTAATGCTTATACCATCATTTTACACAAAATCATGGGGTTACAAGGAGTGTTGTGTGTCATAAAGTTTAAAATTGTGATTTTGTAACTTGTACCCGAACTCATTACTCATTATTCTTCCAATACAGTTTATGAAATATTATCATTATAATTAAATTAAACAATAAAACTTTGTTTTCACCACTGTGATGGATTTGAGTTTTAATAAGAACGTATTTTTCTTTATTCTTAAAAATAATTCATGGAAATTTGAAGTCTCGAAGAGTACGGGTGGCCGCACGGACAATTTATGGGTCTCTTAAATAAAAAATATCAGAGTTTCATGGAACTCATAGAGGTAGGATTTATTGTAAACACATCCCTTAATAATGATTTATAACTTGTGAATTCTTACTTTGTTCCTTTTCACGGAAATAACGCAGGCAATTGAGGCAGTTAAACAAACATTCTGAAAATTCAAAGACACTACAGAAACTTGACACTTTAGAGGAAACGTGCAGACGAGCCAGGGACCATTGAACGAGGCTAAAGTATCAAATGACCCAGAAATATTCCAGTGACGGTAGGTGAGATGAACTCGGCAATGAAAAAGATCTCCGAAATAACCGTTAATTAGATTGGAGAGTTGTGCAATTTCGGCGTAAATTACGTATTTGGAAAAGGGCAGGCTTGTCTAGAGTACCACTTTGGGTACATATAATGATTTACGAGCATATTAAATTGCATACTAAATAGAATCAACACGGTTTAGTTTATGTTAAAATTAACTAGTTGCTATGGTTCGAAACCGCATACTGGTGCCTCATCTAAAATAACTAAAACAAATGAAATAAGGATTTTTTGAACGACCCGTGTATAAATCTTGGGGACGCCCCTGGAATTTTGAAAGTGTAGAAATAATGGAGAGAGGGCGTCTAAGAATTAGTTAATGTGACATCTCTAGAAAAGAAGTAATTAATTATTGATTTTAGAAATGAGCTGGAATGTTCTACCTACCCTTAGGACTGGAGACGATAAATTATCATGTTAGTGACGGAATTAGTGAGAAGCGGTCAGGCCTTGGACGGGCGTTGTTTTTATAATATTTCCAGAGGCGTATTAAGAGACCAGTGTCGATCTCGAATGTGATTCGGTGTCAAGCGCCACTGAGAAACAGCCTTTTATTCTGCATTCAGATTTACGGTTTTGTGAGGAATAAAGTAGGATATAGTATAGGCTTGATGACTTCGATTATGAAATTGAACTTATCTAGTTTTAAGTCACTAGCTACTGGTCTAAGTTGTAAGTCGCTATGTATATAAGTCTTAGATGTAAATCACTAATTGTAAGTCTTAATTAAGTATTTTCTAGTTATAAATCTTAGCTATAAGCCATTAGTGATAAATCTGATATGTAAGTTATTAGATATAAGTCTAAGTGATAAGGTATGGGTTAGATAAATTATGTTGTAAAGCGCCTTGAGGTGATTTTCTCGCGAAGACGGCGCTGTGGAAGTGGTCCATTTATTGTTGTTATTATTGCCTGAGCGGATTTCTAAACCAAGCAATCTAGTAGGAACGGTACCTATTTTGGTTTGATAGTGGGATCAACCAGTAAGTAAATATCTTACTCAAAATAGTTGGTTTAAAAGAGATAATTTAAAAGAATTATAAGTTTGTTAAGTTGGCGAAGGATACCTAATACGGACCTGTGCAAGGAACAACGGGGAGTCGGTATTAAGGGAGATAAGGGACAGTCGGTTGGAAGGGAGAGAAGGGGGGGTGGAGACAGTCAGTGGTGGAGCAGGGAGGTAGTGGGTTCGGGAGAGAGAGTCGGGACAGTCAGTCGGGGACTAGGGACGTGGTCGGGTCGGGAAGAGGGTCAGTTGTGGAGTAGCGACGTGGGTGGTTCGGGAGAGAGTTCGGGACGGTCAGTTGTGGAGTATGGACGTGGGCGGTTCGGAAGACGAGGTGATAGTCGGTTTTGGAGAGTTGGGGAAGAGGGAAGTCGGTCTTGAGTAGGCAGGGAGAGGCGGTTTAGAGAGTCGAGAGGAGGAGGGTCGTTTTTGGGAGAAGAGAGTGAAAGCCGGGTTTTAGAGAGTATACTGTCTGGGTATTGCATGGTGTTTTAGCATGCTAAAAATACGCGCGTGGGAATGGTAGTTACTGCTTTGCGGGTTGGGTTTGTGATTAAACGAAGATATTTTGGATATGCACTAAGAAGTATGGTAAGTTTTATTAATTTACTAACAACTACATTAACCAGCTTCCCAACATTAACAAAAATCTAATCACGTTACAGAGTCTAAATTGGATAAAAATTTTGTAAACTGGATCAGAACCGTTCTGATATATCGGTATGCAAATACATTTTAAGATACCCGAGCGGGTACATATAACTTCATTAAGTATTTTATGATAACATCTCGTTACACATCAGTTTATCTTCACACAGGCACTATCGACAGTGTAATTACCGTCACTCAATACAAGTAGTCAACCTTTAAGTATTCAAAAATACCTATTTTACAGAAATATATTTAAGTACGTATGATAATTTCCAATAGATACCTACCTATACAATTGTCTTTTATTGAGTTAAATCATAATCAATCAATGTCAATAAGTGATTTCATCTACCTTCACGTTCGATCCCGCGTGCGCTGGTTAAGGGGAGAGGCGAGTGGACTTTCACAGGCTCCCTACCTACCTGGAGGGCGAGCGAAGGAGACAACATGCCGGTCTGGCTTCGCCTAATTATTCCTCATGGACAAAGAACTGGACTTTGAATGTTGAAGGTACCCGTTGATTCAGAGGGTAGACCTGGTTCTCCTACTATCCTGGCGTTGGTGAGTTATTTTTCCAGCATAGCGTCGGCATTTTGGGATTGTTTGAGCGGACTCACATTCCAAGGTGTCATGGATCGATGCCTACCTTTGACAATATTCAATAGCGAAGGGACGTTTTCACAGAGGAATTAATCGATGGGAACAATTATTCGTCATTGGCTTTCCTACTCGTTTTTACTGGGAGGCGGAGGGACGAGGTTGGCAGTGGACTCGCTACCCTTTTCTGGTGCACGTATGGAGTTTTCCTGGCTGTATAATGAAATGACTTGGCGACAGCAGCTTTCCGCAACTCTAGATTCAACGGTGATCTCGTTGTGATTGAATCATAACGAAGACCCCATTCACCAAGAATCACACTCCGACAGGAGTTAAAATATGTAAAACTTACGTTTATTATGTGTATTTTAATTATTAATACTTATATTAGAATGTATACATGAAGGTGTTATCTTACAGCGGGCACAAACGTTGTATTTTAATATCCTACACTCTGGGATGCATTGGAAAAACTAGCGTATTGCAGATTATAAAAAACTACAGTTTACATATATTATTGAGAAGTACGTATATGTTTGGATGGAGATCGCGACAGGCCGCCAAAGAAAGGTCGCTGCGATCTCTTCCCAGGCGTGTCATGAGGCCTCACAACCCTCGTTTCACAAAATATATATTTCGCCGACACAAGTCGATCTCCTCGACAAACAGTTCCCTCGTATTCCCCAATACGAGATGTCTGACGCGCCGTAACATCACCAGAAGCTGATCCTCTATGCATTGAGCTAAGTCGAGACACCTCGTGTATATTGATGGGTCCCAAAGCACTAGGAGCTGATCCTCTATGCATTGAGCTAAGTCGAGACACCTCGTGTATATTGATGGATAAAAAGATGGCAATCATCAATTAAATTAAAGAATCACACTCCGACAGGAGTTAAAATATGTAAAACTTACGTTTATCATGTGTATTGTAATTATTGATATTTATATTAGAATTTATACATGAAGGTGTTATCTTACAGCGGGCACAAACGTTGTATTTTAATATCCTACACTCTGGGATGCACTGGAAAAACTAGCGTATTGCAGATTATAAAAAACTACAGTTTACATATATTATTGAGAAGTACGTATATGTTTGGATGGACATCGCGACAGGCCGCCAAAGAAAGGTCGCTGCGATCTCTTCCCAGACGTGTCATGAGGCCTCACAACCCTCGTTTCACAAAATATATATTTCGCCGACACAAGTCGATCTCCTCGACAAACAGTTCCCTCGTATTCCCCAATACGAGATGTCTGACACGCCGTAACATCACCAGAAGCTGATCCTCTATGCATTGAGCTACGTTGAGACACCTCGTGTATATTGATGGGTCCCAAAGCACCAGGAGCTGATCCTCTATGCATTGAGCTACGTCAAGACACCTCGTGTATATTGATGGATACGAAATCACCAACACCAATCACTTGTGCCTTAAATCTGGTAGAGCTATCTCCCAGTGCATATTTGTGAATGAAAAAACTTTCACCAGTTCCGGAACCCAAATCATCCTCTGGCAAGAGATATAAACATGGCAATCTTCAATTAAATTAAAACAACCGGAGGAGCTGGAATTGGTACTTCAGTGGGCTGGAATTTGACTTCCACCACCCAATGAAGTTGAGGATATGGAGGTGACCAATTGTTAAAAGCAAATTCCATGTCTTATCTCGATACCAAACCAATAAAATACCTACCCGTAGAACTAATAAATCGTATAATATAACTAACTGAAAAAATACCTAACCGTAGAACCGAGTGATTACGTAGTTAAATAATGTTAATTGGTTCATCATGAAATATGTCATTTATTCGAGTGTGTTAGCGTTTCATCAGTTGCTGCGTACAGACTCTCCGAGGCGAGGGCGAGATGTGCATTCACGGTAGGAATTCTCATTCCCCATTATTCTAGGTATGGTAATCCAATTCAGGTATTAGGTCTCTAAGGCGAGTGCCTATATCAATTAATGTAAGCCGAATAATAGTATTTATATTGTGAAGAGTAGTTCGGAGTGCGGGAGATATGAAATTTAAATTCAAGATAGTAAATTGTATCAGAGTCATTTAAAAAATCAACAGAAAGCAGCACCCCAAAGTCTAAAAGAACCAAAAGTTACCACACAAACCTGGATCACGTCCTGATGACCGAAACAAAAAATTTACACAACGTGCGAGGGGCGGATCCAAATAAACGAGGAAGAGGAAGGTCGGCTTGATAAGAAATATTTAATTGATCAGGTGATTAATTAAACATATTTTAATCTTTTTAGAATCTAGTCAGAATCTAAGCGGAATCGGAGCAGGCCGACCGTCGCGAATAATTGACAGGGAGAAACAACTAATAAAAAAATAAAAAAATTATCGTTAGGGAGGGGGGGAACTATTACAGAGTTAATCCGATAGGAGTGCATTGCGGGCGTGTCTGTGTGCCGAATTAAGGTCGATTTTCCTCAGCTTTATCTTCGAGAGAAATTAATGAAAAAAATCGATTACAATATTTTTGTTGACCAAACACCATTTCCATAGGCTCGTCTCCCTGCAAGTCAAAATGTCTTACGTCATTTGGTGACATTAGTTTTATTACAGATTGGGGTGGATCACACTTCTAGGGATCTAATGTTCAGTGGTTGAGACCAACAGCATACATTGAAGAACATTTGTATAATAATAATACTAGGATAGTTTATATAGCGCTAATTATTTGAAATTTACCTCGAGGTCTTAAGGGGAACGGCTGCGGTGCCTGTTTCATACAAAACTGAATTTTGGATTGGAGGCCAAAATACCTGGCCAATCTGGTACGGATGAGAAGTATTTTATTTATTTTTGTTTTAATTTTTTAAGTATGTGCCATCAAAAAAAAATCAACTTTCATAATTTTAGAGGGAGCTTAGAAAATTGTTTGCGGGTTTATCGTACTTTTTAAAAAATATCTTACATTTGCTATGTAAGGATGATTACATAAATAAAAATATTAAAATAAAACATTTAAAAAAAAAGATTTTCGGGTCGATATTTTAAATTCTCCATAGCAAAATTTGTGTTCCACCGTAAATTGGTCGTTATTAATACGTTCGTCTCTCCTGGACACACTGACTTTCAAATTCTTACCCACCCCTCATACCTTTTTCCTTCCCAGAAATTCCTCTCCTTCCTTTCCTTAAGAATACTCTCCACACAGCATCCCCAAAGATGACATAGACCTTAGGGCCTATTAGAAATGTTAAGTAATATTACATACCTCAGAGCTCAGTGCGGAATTACTGTTTAAAAAAATACATATACTCATATATATATATATATATGTATATATTAAGTTCGAAGTAATTTTGTAATAAAGATACTATGAAAAAAGAATCGACTTTAGATGGTGGAACTAAGGGTTTCCAATATGGGGTCACTTCCACCATCACCTCCATCATTACACAAGCAACATTTTCCCACTATAACGATGGAAGGAGTAAAATCAATAGGCTTCACAATAACCTCCGTTTTGGGTTTGCCATATTCCCACTGGCCCAATCAATAAAAATTAAATCTTTCTATTGCCAATAACCCTGCATTTGCGGAATCTCTGCGAAGCCGGGGGGACTCTGAAATTATTTTTAATAGTTTACACGATTTATATTTTATTTTTTATTCTTCTTATTTAACAGTTCATGAAATAATAATAATTAAAAAAAATAATGTCTGAAAATTTCCATGAAATCAGTAATACAGTTTTAAGCAGGTCTGGTCGTCTTGCACTGCTAAAACATCGAACAAGTATATCAATATTTTGCAACCGAAAACAATCCTTTAGTTCTTATAAAAGCACTATGTCGTCAGAGTCGACATTCATATTGTCGCATTGACCCGTTCTCCCGTTGTTCTCTTGTCTCATTGTCCCGTTTTCAAGTAGTCCCGTTCCACTGTCCAGTTGTCCCGTACTACTCTTATCTGGTTGTCCAGTTGTCAAGTTGTTCAGTTGTTAAGTTATCCCGTTGTCAAGTTGTCTCGTTGTCTTGTTGTCTTGTTGTCCTGTTGTATCGTTGTCTTGTTGTCCCGTTGTCTTGTTGTTCCGTTGTCTTGTTGTCCCGTTGTCTTGTTGTCTTGTTGTCCCGTTGTATCGTTGTCCCGCTGTCCTGCTGTCTCGTTGTCTTGTTGTATCGTTGTCCCGCTATCTAGCGGCGCAACTTGTCGTACTTGCCCAGGTAGCTATTGCAGTTGGGGCAGGTGTGCTCCACGTCCTTGCAGGCGTCCACGCAGAAGGGGATCAGGCAGCAGCCGAACACGCAGCTGAAACAGTCGGTCATAACCGCATCATCATCGGGACACGCTTAGCTTACTGGACTACCTAGTCACCGGGCACTGAGTACTGACCACCCAACACACATACTCGTACATACATACATACACACGGACAAAGACACTAATACTACGGCAACACCTTTTAACAACCTGTCCACCCCCTTGAAGCAATCCTAGAATCCGAGAATGCGCCAATACAAACTCATCAATTCAATATAACGTAATTACATATTTTATAAATTAAATCCCCAGCACGGGAAATCCCTGTGAGGATAGTATTAGTTTTTACAAAAAGATAATAAAACATCATTTTTATTATAATATAGCCAATGACAACGATACAATCCTGGTGAACAACATCAAAAGGACCGGGTTACTGTCAAAGCAATAAGGCAAAATGTACTGAGTGCTCACGGGAGATATGCAAACCGTCTCCGGAATAATAAATCAGTTTAACGGGACTTTATTAGCAGTGTGGGCAGCAAGCACGGCCGTGTGGGTTTTTTTTTGTTTTGAATAAAGTTATGACATTGTGAATTCTTGCTTGTCGTTTGGGAGCCAAAATTGATTTGACATCGAAAGTAATGCCTTGTGATGACTATTAATATCTCTAAACAAAGAAACAATTTGAAAATTTTACTTCATTCCAAACATTTATGAATAAAAAAGTTGTTATCCAGTTCGAAAATATTTTACCGAAACAAACCTTCTTCTTTTGAATATGTAATCTCTGGCTAACCAGAGTGGTATATTTATGGGCTGACCTCAATACAACATGGCGGATTCAATGTTTTTTCATAATAATTTTAAAACGTTATAGCAACAGTTTTACATATTGGATTTCATTCAAATTACTCGCTAAACCTTCCCGGCACTAATAAAAACAAAACTGTGCTATTTTCAGTGAAACCGGTCTAGTAATTTTCGAAAAATGCAAGACAAACATTAATTTTTATGTAATAATTTTTTTTTTAAAAGTACATTTACAGGGTATAATTACAAGATGTTCCCAACAAATTTTAACCAGCAATTTCTTAGCTCATTTGAGAAAAAAAGAAACAGTCAAAGCATGGACCTGTGAACAATCAAAGTCACATGTGACAGAAATTAATTCATGTTGTTGTTCTGATGTGGTTTAAAGAAAATGTGTCACCAGAGATAGGACTGCTTTTTCACAGCAAATAAAGTCAAGAACCGCTGATTATAGTCTGTCGGTTGAGTCCTGTTGGAGGAACGTGGTTCAGTACTAACCCGAAGACACACAGCCCCCCGACCAGGATGTAGGTCAGCAGGCCTGAGGTGGGTTTCACCACGGAGCGAATTTCTTGCTGGCAGTTGGGGCAGGTCATCTGGCAGGGCTCCGGGCCCAGGCGCACCAGCACCACGGGAACTGCAACCATCACCAGACCCCATTTACTCACTCCAGAATACGACTTAACACCGTAACAACTTACACCTCAACTGAACCGCATACACCTAGATACACGCTTTTTAATATTTCCTTCAGAATCGTCTTCACATCACAAATCTCAGAACAAATCCATACATTTCAAACGAGTTGGAGCCATCGATCCGAAGACATGAGAAAAATCAGTTCTACCCAACCTCTCAAAGATTCCATGAAAAAGATTTTTTTTCGATCCTTAGTATTCTGTCTAAATTATAGACGACCTGTACACCTAAATATACACACTGAATTGGATACAACCTGCATACCTAGGCACACACATTTTTTTTCGCATACATTCAAATAAACTTACAACAACAAAGACTAAATTACAGACAACTTGTACGCCTAAAGACAAACACTAAATTAGAGACAACCTGTACACCTTGGTATATACACTAAAGTACTGAAAACCTGTACACCTAGATACACATACTAAATTAGGGGCAACATGCACGTCTAGGTACACACACTAAATTAGAGACAGCCTATACATATATATGCACATACACACACGCTTAATTACAGACTTATGTTGTAGCAGTAAAAGTTACATGAATTTAATATATGTATTAAGATAGATGCCAATAATGGAAAAGTGTCCGTGACCCTCCGTGCAGTACAGTACAGTAGAGCAGTGCTCCGCAACCTTTTCTCATCTACGGCACACCAAAATTCTTCCTAGAATTCCGCGGCACACCAAAAGCTAAAATATATAGGTATTAAATTGAATTTTACAATAAATGTTCGTACATTGCATTTGACCGCGGCACACCTGTATTCGGCTCACGGCACACCAGTGTGCCACGGCACACCGGTTGCGGAGCACTGCAGTAGAGGACAGGAGGAGAGGAGGTATCTTGCCCATCAGGGAAATTGGAGTGGGGGAAAGGGGAAACGATTCAAGAACATATGGATAACTTATAATATAGGACTTCATTTAATTTTTATTTTTAATTTTATTTATTTTTGGAAAAATTAACAGCAAATCCATATTTACATATATATATAACAATAAATCATGCTAATTATATATTTATATATATATAAGGGGGGGGGTGGAGGGGAACATAGGAGTGGGATAAAGGTACAAAGGACAAGAGTAGATGGAAAGGTGGTTTAAGTTATCTAGTTTGAGAGTGGTCGTGTAATGGATTTTAGTTTAATATCACGTATAGTTGAGTTAAAAATATCAATTTGTTAAACAAGTATGTGGATCTGTAGATAAAAGAGTTTTGTTTGGAATTGATTTTCCAATGATGGATATATAAAGTGTCTGTCTGCTGTTACGATTAAGCAAATAACCCAATGCGAGGAAGAACGGTTTACGTAAAACGGCCATTTAACGATGTTGGAATAGAGAGATGTTTAAAAAACTACTGGCAATAATAGCTAAAGGCTTATAAATATTAATTTTTGTTTGTTTTCTTACCGCTCTGCGTTGTATAAATTATTTGCGCCATTTCGAATCTGAAAAAAAAATTTTTTGAAGATTTTTCAGATGTAGAGCGGATAAGCGGGGAAATGAATGTCAGGAGAAAGGATGACGAGAAAAGGGGTGTCAGGATGAAATTAAACGGGCGTGAATTTAACGTACCAGTATTACAGTGCCAGAATTACACAAGGACTAAATTACACACGTCAAATGACTTTTTTTTGTACTGCACAAGAGTCCCAACTCCTCCCAACCGTCTGAAGCCAGTGAGAATATGGCATCCCCAATTGGGGTATGTTGTTAGCCTGAAGGTATTGGGAAGGGGAATGAGATGGAGAGAAGGAAGATGGCAAAGTACCTGACTATTCTGATCAGATCACCAAACACATTTCAAACAACGTTTCGATTCCGAATGACGGTCTTTCACCAGGGCGATACTGAAATATCTACCACTCTGACGGCCGTTGTTCCCAACTTTTCGAATGATCAATCTGAGTCACTGATCAGCCAAGTGTTTTTTTGAGAATTCGCTCAATTTTCCTGCTTAATTCTTATCCTAAATTGTTTATGGAGGTGCCCGCCCACTTTCGTCAACTATAAAATAGTGCCCGCCCACTTTCATAGATGTACATTTGACGTTTATCTTTCATGAAAAATTAGACAAAGCGTACATAATAAGAAATAAAATAAGTTATGTTCTCTTCAGTTTTATTTTAAACATACAAAAAACATGTTTTTAAATTCGAGAACGGAAATGAATCTTTGTCATTCAATATTTGATTCGCGATAAACAGATCGCGAACCAATAATGACGTTTGAAATTTCACTGATATTTATTTACCCCGTTGACACATTTTATAACTAGTCCTCTATTGAGAGGAACTTAATCCACAAAAATCGATATCCTAAATTGATCGTAAATTTGACCGAGAATTTCATTGAGAAGATCCTATTTGTGTATTTGAACAGTGTTGAGGCAAAATTTCGGCTCAAAAATTGCTCAGTAGGGTAGGGAATTATTTTAATTTAGTTAATTGTAAAAAAACACTTTTTTTTTTTTTTAATTAATCATGTAAAATATATTCACAAATTTCTAATGATATATGTAACAAAAAAGACACACAAAATAAAAAAGGTAACTGTCGCACCTGGGACTCGAACCAAGAACCTAATCGGAACCTGCGCTCTTATCCACTGAGCTAATCCCGCCTCATTGTTCTTCGCATTTTTATCAATATCATAATTCAATTTTAGAACTGTTGATATCATATTCAATTAATTCCCATGTATATTTTTTGCTGCTACCTTTCTATATTGTCTACAAGATTTTACCCGAATTGAATGAATGCAAATAAACTTGTATATCTCTCCATGTGTAATTCTGACATTGAAAAAATGAGAATGAATAAAGAGGTCGGGGACGCCCATTAAAGAGATGACATCATCAAGTGAAACGTGTAACGAGTTATGTCAAGTCAATCGTCCTGATAACTGAAGCACTGAAGAGGTTAATAAACAGAAGTGTATTGTGTGCGTAATAGTGCACCCCTAGTAAGCTCAATTTTACCCTACTTCTGGTAAAATTTATCAAAAATAAACATGTATTTGACGATCTTGACTACGATTTCAGAGGTCGCGGGTTCGTATCCAGCCGTGCGCAAATATAAACATGAATCTGTGTCATTTCACAAATAATTCAATATAAATAAAATATTGCGTACTTGCGACACGTTCCAGAGTGATAGATACTCTCAGTATCGCCCTGGTGATAGACAAACATTCAGAATAGAATCGTTGCTTTAAACGGCTTTACCTATGATCTGAATAGCCGGATAGTTCCCCGCCTTCCTCTACCGTATCTCCTTCCCCTCTCCCATTACCTTCAGGGTCCCAACATACCCCGGTTGGGGACGCTATAGTTACACTGACTACGGACAGTTGAGAGAATTTGCGTATATCCGGAATCTGCACTTTAAACCAGTGAGCTACTTAACTGCTACCCCATAAAAATACGGAACGAAATGGGGTAGCAGTAGCTCAGTGGATAATTGTGCAAGCCCCGGATAGACATTTTCATTTTGAGAGATGTTAATATTATTTTCAATGATTAAAAATATATTACAAAGAGGTTTAGAAGCTTCAATAAATTATTCTTCTATTAAATTAAATGTACCGACGAGGAACACAAGACAGACTGTAACATTTTCCTGCAACACTTACACAACCAACTATCAGTCTCATTCATTAACCAATAGGATGCATAATCTGGGCAACAGGTTTGGAGGTGTTGTTGATATATTTTTGCAGACTCCATTTATACATAAAGCGTCATCTATACCAGGACTTTGATGAATCCTACAATATGTAGTATTGCAGCTTGGATAATGTAGTGTTAATGATTTGTGGTATAATATTGCTTTGGTTTTCTATTTCATGTCAATGTTAAACGTTTTAAAAAGATTGTTCATTACTTTGTGGCTTAGAATCTCTATGTACTTGTAATTTTTTTATACGAATACCGCACAAGAGTCCCAACTGCTCCCAACCCTCTGGAGCCAGTGAGACTATGGCTTCCCCAATTGGGGAATGTTGTGAGGCTGAAGGGATTGAGGAGGGGAAGGAGAAAGCGAAGATGAAGGTGGAAAAATACATTTCTATTCAAATCTGGTCACGAAACACGGCTCTAAAAGCCATTTCAAGCAACGTTTCAATTCTGAATGGTGGTCTTTTGAAAGAGAGAGTACGAAAACAGTGTGCAATATAGTTGTGAATGATGAACAATTGAAGCAGGTCGATGAGTTTGTGTATTTGGGAAGTATGTTCACGAGAGATGGAAAGACTGATAGGGATATTGAAAGAAGGGTGAATGCAGGAAACTCCATTAACGGAGGACTGAACGCTGTTGGCGCAAACAAAAAGTTGTCGAAAGAAGCGAAGCTAGCAGTCCACAATGGAGTGCTGATACCAACCCTGATGTATGGCGGTGAGGCATGGAATTGGCAGAGGAAGGATGAAAGTAAACTGAATGCCGTAGAAATGAGATCTCTGAGACGAATGTGTGGTAAAACCATGTATGATCGTGTGAAAAATGGTGAGATTCGTAAAGAATGCAAGGCTGATGTAAGCGTAGTGAGCAAGATTAAGAAAGGGACGCTTAGATGGTTTGGGCATGTAGAGCGAATGAATGAAAAAAGGAGTGTAAGGAGAATATATGACGCGAATGTGAATGGAAGAAGAAGCCGGGGACGTCCGAGGAAGACATGGCACGATCAAGCGAACCAAATATTTGAGTCGGGCCATGTCGGAAGTCGGAATAACAGAAGAGAATGTGTGAGACGATGTATGAAAGTGAATGAAGCAAGAAGTGTATGCCAAGATCGAGTTGTCTGGCGGTCCGTCCTCTCTGCCTACCCCTTCGGGGAAACGGCGTGATAGTTAGTTAGTTAGTTAGTTAGTCTTTCACCAGGGCGATACTGAGAGTATTTTCCACTCTGGAACGTGCGCAAATATACTATATATTATTTTTAAATGAATTAATTGTGAAATAGCACAAATTAATTAAATAAAATTTACTGGCGCACGCCGGGATTTGAACCCGCCACTTTCGGATTCTTAGTCGAGAGCCTTACCCCTCGACCATGGAGGCCGTCAAAGATGTCCTATATAAATAAAAATAGGATAAATATATCCGAGACATTATCTAAAGATAACAAATGAATTCGGGTAAAATCTTGTAGTCATCATAAAAAAGGTAACAAAAAAAATGCACGGGAAATAATTGAAGATGATATTGACAGTTCTTAGAAATCGAGGATTGATACCGATAAAAATGACGGAACAGATTGGGGTAGCTATAGCTCGGTGGATTAAAGCGCAAGGTCCCGGATAGACCACGAGGTCCTTGGTTCGAATCCCAGCTGCTACAGTTAATTATCTTTTCGGTTAAACGTTTCAATTTGAGAGTTGTTAATATTATCTTCAATGATTAAAAAATACATTACAACGAAATGTGTAAAAAAATAACATTGATTCACCAGTTGATTTTTTTGTCCGGGCCCTACGAGTCGATAAATCTTATAAGAACAGTTTTCTTTTTAACAAGGTAGCTATCGATCACCCTTCCAGGAGTTTTCTGTTTGGTGATTTATATCGTATTGATTGAAACGTGTTAGTTTTTGGTCATAAAATCAATACGTGCTACGAAAGCAGTAAACAATGATTGACTTTGAGTAACCCGGTCTAGAAGCATTTAAAAATCCAACATAAATGTGACGTGATTTTCACAAAACAGTTTGTAGAACTCCCAAGACTCAGACAGGCCTATATAATTGTAGGTCTATTCACATCTCCCAGCACCGCGCAGCGCAGAACAGTACAGCACAGACACAGCACAGACGCGAGTACGACTGCCAACTGGACGTTAGTGTCCGCCACAACATGTTTGAGGATTTTATAATCCAATTCCCATATTTATTATTTTTTTATAACCTAAGTGTCCTGGCCAATTCAATCCATGTATCCTTGTCCATCTTCTTGGTTTTAGCAATGTCTGCGTCTGATGATGCCAACTGACGGGGACACGGTGCTAACGGTATGTATTCATACATTACTGGAAATATCCTACCCAAACCTTGATGTTGAAATATAGAAATCGCTGAAACCCCCTTATTCAAAACCTAGTTGGCCTCAGCACAGGATCTCCTAGTGAGGAGGACTATGGAAAAAATACTATAATATATGTATATCCATTTTTTATACTTATACCTTACCTTAAAATTTCAAAATTATATGGAAATTAATAAAATAAAATAATAAACTGCACAAACGCAGACGTCACAAGCGGCCACCAGCACGTCAAAACATTCTAGGGATACGTTATACGTCCACTGTACGCAGCTAATGTTGTCGTGCCTGTACTGTACTGTACTGTTCTGTTCTGGTAGATGTGAATAGATCTTTAACAAACACTTTAAAAGCAGTCAATTGTAAATTGTAATAATACCGAAACAAGAACTACCGACACTGCACCGTCACCGTCCGTAATCTGTCAGCAACTAGTGCTGCCGGTACCGAGCCCATTAAACGTAAATCGTAGGTGATTCATGGAATACCGCTTATCGATAAGTTAAATAATGTAAACAGTGTTTTCTTTATTTAATGGTGCGTCACTACGGATGGCATTATTTGCAAAGATAAGAGATAACAACATTTTGAAAACAATTTGTGCGCAAGGAAGCCGCGTTTCAGATAGGCACATGCAACACGGGTTTCAACATTGAAGATAATGAAAAAAATTACAAAAAACCTATCCCAACCTAATTAACCTGACCTAACCTAAAAAACCTAATTCACATAACGGTTAGGTTAGGTCCTAACCTAACGTAACAAACCTAGCCTAACCAAGAATAATTAACCTAACCTAATAACCTAGCCTAACCTAATCTGACTCACCTAACCTGACCAAACCTAACAAATCTAGCCTAACCTAACCTAACCTAACAAACCTAGACAAACCTAACAAAACCTAACAAACGCAGCCTAACCTAACCTAACCTTACAAACCTAACCTAACACCTAACCTAACCTAACCTAACCTTACAAACCTAACCTAACCTAACCTAACCTAACCTAACCTAACAAACCTAGACAAACCTAACAAAACCTAACAACCTAACCTAACCTTACAAACCTAACCTAACACCAAACCTAACCTAAGCTAACCAAACGTCTTCTAACTAGTTAACTATCACGCTGTTTCCGTAAACGGGCAGACAAAGAGGATATGCTGCCACCCGATGCCACTACTTGCTTCATTCACATTCGTGGATAGGCAGGTACTCTTTTCATATTTTGTCTATTGACATGACCCGACCCGAGGATTTTATGCACTTGTTTTGTTTTTGTTTCTGTTTTTTTGTTGTTTTTATTTTTAAATTAATTGATGAAGTTCTTCCCTACTTGCTACGCCAGCTTAGACCGTGTCATATATATAACCACAAACACAACATTTCGACAAAAACTTGTTATACTATGGTACTAAACTCTACAACAAAATCCCACTATCCTCTAAAAATCACAGCAGCCATAATAAATTTAAAAATCAAATAAAGCACTGGATACGTTACACAGGGAGATCTGAAATAGAAAATATATTAACACCAAACACCGAAACCACTCAACTGCACTTAAAACACCTCACCTTCAAATTATTTTTGTTTTTTTCATCAAGCACACCAATTAAAAATAAAGGACTTTAATGTTTTGCAAATGAAATCCTCAGGGTGGGAAATCCCAGTGAGGATATCATTATTTGTTATTTTGTTAAAAAAAAGGTAATAAAACATTATTATTATTTTATAAATGATCGTTCCAAGTCTTCCTCGGGCGTACCCGACTTCTTCTATCATTCACTTACGCGTAATATACTCGTATATTCTTCTTACAGTATGTAGATGCCTACATTTTCTAAGCGTCCCTTTTTAACCTTATCCATTACGCTTACTTTAGATTTGCAATCCACATTTTGACACGTTATACAATGTACTCAGGGATCTCATTTATACAGCGTTCATTCTATTTTCATCCTTCCTCTGCCAGTTCCATGCCTCACTGCCATGCATTAGGACTGATGCCCTTACCTTTTTAAGAACATTTCCCTACAGGAACACATGCTATCCTGGCCCCCTGGTGACAATTTGGCCCCGCAGCGATTTTCGAGCTAAAGATGTAAATTACGTTCTCGTATACGGCGCATTGTGGCAGAGCAAGTTTGGGCCTGTCTACAGACCTGAGCGGCATTAAACGGGGATCTTTCAAACGTTAAAAAAATGTTGGGGATTGGTCACTTGATGACAATCTTCTTCTTCTATACAAATCTACAGTTTTTTTTGAGCTTGATGAATTTTTGCACCCTTGACATTCTAAATAAGAGGAAGGTCACTATTTATATGAGATTTCGAAAAACCACCCCTTCCCCCTTTCCCACCCCTTAAAGCATAATTTCGGTGCTTCTTGGTGAAATCTTGACGTTCAAAATATGAGAAAAAATAATTGGTAGGGGTAGGGTTAGGGGTAACACATCACAACCCCAAAACTTTACTTAAGCTGGTGTACAATAAATTTGAAGTTTTGCGAAACTTCCCAATATTAAAATTATGACTTTTATAGTTTTAACCCCCATTTTTATACATTACTTTGTGAAGGTCGATGGTAGTACAAGACAACGTTGGTTTTTGTCCAGAATATTTTAATCGATTAATGTCCACCGAATCAAGACATTTTACTCCGAATTTTATTACTGTTCATTTTTAAAACACCCCAATACTACCCAACCAGCTTTCATGCTAATAATGAATTCGAAAAATATAAATAAATTAATTAAAAAAATATCGTTTGTTTATACCACTTTATAAATATCTACATGTTTCGACAGCAATGCTGTCACCATCGGGAATATATTCATATAAAAGTACATGTATAAAGTACTGTAAACAAAGTATATTTTTTTAATTAATTATCTAACAATGACGCCACAAAGTGAATACCAATCTTTTGAAGAAAATTTCCAAATTAACAAATTGCAATCAGTTTTCAACGCTGCAGCAAGACTTATCACCGGTGTATCTAAATATTCTCACATTTCAGAGGATCTCAAAAATTTCCACTGCATCAAATGTCCTGAATGAATCCAGTTCAAGCTCTGCTGGATGGTATTTAAGTCACTTAACGGAATGTCACCGGCTAACTTATCAGAACTGTGTATACCTGAAAATAGCATTGCATACGTAAATTGCTTAGCTAGGCTAGCCGGTTAGTGTGTACATCAACTCACTTATTGAAAGTCCACAGCCCGCAACAATGTAAATTACTAAATTAGTAAAAAAAAATGTAAATATCTATTAAAAACTTCTTTAAATTATTAAAGTCATTTTATAAATATTCTCCAGCCCTAAAAATTATAAATATTTCAAATATATACCAACTCTTCTTGTGACACCAATCTTCTAATAAATGTAATATCAATTGAAAAGGAGGATAAAATAGCAACTGTAAATAACATATCTTCTCTAAGTTTAAATTTCGTAATAAAAATGCATTTCTCTGAAGCGACCTGCCAGCTGCAGCTGCAGGTAAGTATGTTTTTCTGTATCTGTACATAATTAGATAGAGAATAGGAAGTAATATTTATACAGCGCCCTTGAGACGATTTTTCACAAAAACGGCGCTATATAAATCATTATGTTTCGTCGATGTTTCTGTTGACAAGTTACAAAAGTAGTATAATAGATTTTAAATGTCATATAAGGAAAAAAAATTAACGTAAACAATTTGTAAATACAACTCAAAAACACAAAACTCTTAATGTAAACTGAGTGTACAGCATCGTACAGAAGCGTGGGGAATTTTCTAGCACCGCACTCCGTAAGGGAAGGGTAAATTGATAATTAATTTAGAACGCGCTGATGTTTACCCGGCCTTGCTAGCGATTGTTATTTTATTTTTTTAACAAAGTTACGAAGTTGGGAATTCTAGTTTCTCGTTTGGGTGCCATAATTGATTTTACAGCGAAAGTAATGCCTTGTGACGACTATTACTGTCTCTAAATAAATAAAAAAAACAAAGGAACAATCTTTCGATTTTTTCTCATTCCTATTGTTCTTTCTAAATATTACGTAAATACTGACCCCACTTATAAAGGCACCATTTCCATTGTCTACGACTAGATTTGAGGCAATGTCTATGGGAGAGGGGGGCAGGAAGGCAAGATGGCGCGGGACGTGACTTGACACGGCCGACAGAGCCGGCAGTTTTTTGGAAAGGGAGTTAAATGTTTAAATTGTGCTGTGATTAACATCCGCCAACGAGCGTTTCAACACCATGTACTCGAAGTGGGTAGGATGGTCCTATAATTACGGATGGTGACTTGGAGTGACAAAAGTCCAACTGCGCGTGCAGGAGCGCTGGATTTCAAAAAAACCATGCCAATGATGACCAGGCAATAACGACGTTTGTACGGAGCGAAAGGTACCATCTTCTCGTATTGTTTATTGGATTCTACGGATGAAGTTTGCTGTGGCGGATGGCGCTGCCGTGAGACGTCCCAGATCTCGCGGATGGTGTATGGAGGAATCGACAATCATCAGGACAAGCGTGGCCTTCCCTGGTGCAGAAGACGAGATGCCATCCACAAGAGCCATCCTAAATATTTTAATACATTTCGTTGTAGTTTTAATCCTCCTCTCTACTCTTTTACGGTAACGACAATGTTACATTTAGTATACCAATAAACCTCATGTTTTATCAATACCAGGGTTTTATTTCTGTATCAGGAAATACATTCCGCTTCCCGTGCCTCATACATCAATTTCAGCCATGTATCCTGAGAGATAGAGTCGAGCATTTAAACATACTAGGGAATATGTAGCAATATATCTAAATAATAAACTTCTTAAGTAAGTACTTACTTGTGTTTTCATGTTGAAAATATTCTACCCAAAAAAACCTTCTTCTTTTGAATTTGCAATCTGTGGCTAACCAGAGTGGTATATTTATATAAAATTATTAATAATCGCCCGAACTTGTCAGACCTCATTAACTTTATGAACATTCACATACCATCAAGACCGTCCCGACAAACCGATTTTTTTTCATTTGCCCCCATGCAGGACCAATCTTAGGATAAATTCTCCAATTGCCCGTATTTGTGCGCAATATAACGCACAATTTCACAATATCGACATTCTTCACAATACCCTTTCTAAATATCTGTACGAAGTAATACGTACGACCACAAATTGAAGGAGAGCATCTCCTGTCCCGATCCTATCTTCCTCTTCCTCTCCCCCCTTCCTTATTATTTTGTTTTTTTAATAAAACATTTATACTTAATCACTGTTAGCACAAGAAACTTTGTTAGTTACCTTTTGTTAAACTTCCTTTGTAAATAAATGTGTATTTAAAGCTGTTTGTTTCTTACAAATAAATAAATAAATCTATGGACTAACCTCACTACAACATGGCGGGTTCGGTGTTTTTCATACTAATTTTAAAACGTTATAGCAACAGTTTTATATATTGGATTTCATTCAAACTACTCTATAAGTCTTCCCGGCACTAATAAAAACAAACTGCTGTTTCCAGCGAAATTGGTGGATTAATTATCGAGAAAATAGAGAACACACAGACAAACATTCATTTATATAAATATGTATAAAGATTGGTTTCTCCTAGCTGTAGTCCCGCATTGAAGATACCATAATACGTTATCATATTTGTAACGGAGATAACGTAATCCCGCCTGATACCAGAATGTATCACTGGGCACTCCCTGCCTCGTGACGAATGGATAAGAAAAGATGCTGTAACGACGCTTCTTCTTCTCACCTTTCCCGAAATCCTGTCTTCCTCTTCCTCTTACCCACCGTTGACGGTATCTGTGGTTGAGTGGTTACGATCCTCGCCTACAAATCCGGAGGTTGCGGGTTCAAATCCCGGCGTGAGCAAGTAAATGTTAATTTAATTAAATGAAACATGACACTTTGTTTTAACAACTTTTATTTTTAACGCCGACCGGTTTCGTAACAACTATCATCAGGGCAAAATATTTACTAAAGAATATTAAGAAATTAATGCAGAAGATGTATATGTATTAGGTATTGCAGTGGTATTAGTAAAGAGGGGGGTGGAGAGATAGAGATTGAGGGAGGGGTGAAAGGAAACATATTTAAAATGGGGTTGTAAGATAGGTTTTTGATTGTTACTAATAGACTTATTATTATTGGGGGATTTCTTAATTTCCAATTCTTCTAAATTATCTAATCGTTTACCTTCACTATTAATGTGAAGAATATTGATCCCCGTATTTTTATCAAACCTGTGATTTCTTGAAATAGTATGATAGGCGAATTCGGAAAAATGATTATTTTTAAGGCATCTTACGTGTTCTTTGATTCTAATGTCGAAATTACGGCTTGTTTTTCCGATATAAAATTAGGAACATTTGATTAGATTATGTTGTTTAACAATTTATTCCTTTAAAATAATTTGCAGTATATTTGCAGCACGTCCCAAAATGTAAGATACTTTCAGTATCGCCCTGGTAAAAGACCACCATTCAGAATCGAAACGTTACTTTACGTTACGTTGCTTTAGCCGTGTTTGGTGACCAGTTCTGAATGGCCAGGTACTTCCCCGCCTACCATATTCCTCACAACACACCTCAAACGGTAATGTCATAGTCTCACTGCCCAAGCGGTTGTGAGCAGTTGGGACTCTTGTGTGTTATCACATAAAAATAATGTCTCACAACATACTCCAACCAGGGGTGCCATTGGTTTCAGATGGTCGGGGGGCAATTGGAACTCTTATGCTGTATTCACAATTTAAAAAAACATCAATTTTCAATTTATGTCATCCAATTCATCTACAAGGTGTGTTCAAAAGAAAAGGTGAATTTTGAATTTTCGCGGGCTCTGTACATTCGATTATCGATTTTTTGTTATGTTGGTACACATATATTTATCATATGTCAGCATTATCAGCCATTTTGGATTAGTGGTTTGTTTTTAACAACTGGAAAGGTTAGTCACGTTTTTGTGTGTTCTTCGATTTTTTACTTTTCAAAAAATCGAAGAATATGTATTAAATTTTAAAAACGGAATAAAGTGCTCCAACGCACTTAAAATGTTGACTGTGTCATTCGGTGAGTCTACTTTGTCTCAAAAAGTGTTTATAAGTGGTACAAGCGCTTTACAGAAGGCCGAGAAGATGTTAATGACGATGAGCGTCCTGGAGTTGCAACCACGTCAACAAACGAAGAAAACATCGAAACAGTGAGGAAAATGGTTTGGGAAAATCGTAGAATCACTATTAGGGAAGTTGCAGAGGATGTTGGCATATCAATCGGCTCATGCCATGCAATTTTCTCGGATGTTTTGGGCATGAAACGTGTGGCAGCGAAGTTTGTTCCGAAATTGCTAAATTTTGAGCAAAAGCAACGTCGCATTAGTATCGCTCAGGAGTTGTTGAATGACGTCAACGACGATCCAGATTTGCTCAAAAGGGTCATACCTGGTGATGAAACGTGGGTATATGATTATGACGTCGAAACCAAGGCCCAATCATCCCAATGGAAGCGCCAGAAGAGCCAAGACCGAAAAAAGCACGCCAAGTTCGATCAAATGTGAAGGTTTTGCTCACTGTTTTCTTCGATTACAATGGCGTGGTGAATCATGAGTTCTTGCCAACAGGTCGTACGGTTAATAAGGAATACTACAAGGAAGTTCTGCAACGTTTGCGTGAAGCAATACGGCTCAAACGATCGAAATTGTGGAAAAACAAATCATGGATTTTGCATCTCAATAATGCACGATCTCACACATCAATGCTTGTTCGTGATTATTTGGCCAAAAACGACACCGTAATCATGCCTCAACCACCTATTCCCGAAACTGAAGAGACCAATGAAAGGAAAGCCTTTTGCCATAATTGATGAGATAAAGTCAGAATAGAAAAACGAGCTGTTGCTGATGTATTAACTATGAACAATAATGAGAAGAAAAAAAACTTTAAAATTTTTAAAGAGTTTGCAACATAGATCAAAAAACTGCCGCGCTGATTATCAAAAAAAAAATTATTCAGATTGACTAAAGTCAAATGTATAACGATCTAAAAACATAAATTAAAAACTAAAGACTAAAAACTAAATTGTAATATATTTTCAATCGTTGAAGATAATATTAACAACTCTCAAAATGAAACCGAAAAGACACATAAAAGAAAAGATAACGCCAGCTGCTGTGACTCGAACCCAGAACCTCATGGTCTCCCCCTGACCTTGAGCTCTAATCCCCTGAGCTACGTCAACTCCAATCCGTTAAATCATTTTTATCGGTATCATACTTCAATTTCTAAAAACTGTTATTATCACCTTCAATTATTTCGCATACATTTTTTTGGCAGCTACCTTTTAATCATGACTACAAGATCCTTCAAGAATTTATTTATGCTGTTCGAGTCCCAGTTGCTACCGTTATCTTTTCGTTTTCTGTGTGTTTTCGATTTCATGTTTCATTTTGAGAGTTGTTAATATAATTTTTTGTTTATTCAGTTTTCTTTAGAATGTTTTTGTTCCGTTGTTCGCCACCCTCTAGTTCGATATCACCCTACAGTAAAATACAGTAACGTCTCGGTTTGTCAATCCCAAAATATATATTAAATTAATTTATATTGTTTCACGAATAATTAGTTCAAAAATTATTACATAGTATCATATAACAGAACCGCGCTTTACTTTGGAAGATACCAGTATCGCTCTGGTGAAAGATCACATTTAGACATGAAACTTTTTTTTAGTGGATTTATTCGTCTTTGGTGACCAGATTTGAATAGCCAGGCACTTTCTGACATTCCACTTCTTCATCTGCGTCTTCCCACTATCTTCAACCTCAAAACATACTCCAATTACGTAGAGACATGCTTTTTTTATTGCCAATAAAATTTATAATTTACTATCTACAGAATGGAAGTGTCCAAACATATGGTCTTTAAACACAAACAAAAATATTATAAAAAACTGGATTAAAACCAAAGATATCAACCTTTTCCTAATATAATTGTGTATTTTAGCCATTTTCTTTTATTTATTTATTTTTATTTTCTTTTTCTTATTTAACTTATAATATTTTTTTACCTTAACATACTTAACTTCAACATCCATGTATTAAAAAGAGTAAATAAATCTAGTCTAGTGAGGTGAGGAGGACCAAGAAAAAATATTAAAAGGTTATGTAGTTTTAAAAATATAATAATTAGTTCACTATGTGATGGTAGTAAGAGATTCTCAAATATTGTCAGTTTATTCGTAACTAGGGAATATTTGTCTTTCTTTTAAAAAATAAAAAAATGTTTTAAATTATTATTCTAAGCGTTTTTATAATTACACTTTATTTTGTATTTTCATTTGCTTATTTAAATAGTCGCTAATCTCTATATATAAAAATGAATTTTTGTCTATGTGTCCTCGATTTTCTCGAAAATTACTAGACCGGTTTCCCTGAAAATAGCACAGTTTGTTCTGATTAGTGCCGGGAAGGTTTATAGAGTAGGTTGAATGAAATCCAATAAAATTAGTATGAAAAACATTGAACCCGCCATGTTGTATGGAGTTTAGCCCATAGGTATACCACTCTGGTTAGCCACAGATTACATATTCAAAATAAGAAGGTTGTTTTGTAGAATATTTTGAAAATTGAAAACACAAGTAGGTAACTACTTAAGAACTTTTTTTATTTAAATATATTTTGAAAAAATTAGTTTTTGTCATGAAATAAAATTTTCAAGTGACTTTTTTTCTTTATTTCTTTGTTTAGAGATATAATATCGCTACCATACAACCTCCAATTGGGGATGCCATAGCCTCACTGGCTCCAGACGGTTGGGAGCAGCTGGGACATTTGTGGGGTACTCACAATTAATTATTTTTAAATGTGTTTACCTTTTCTCAGCGTATCTCTGTTTCACTGTTCCATTGTTTCGTTATATATTTGTTTTCCCTCTTATTATGCATTGTATTAACAAGAGTTAAGAAACTCATATTGGGATCACAATATGCAGAACCTGCAAAGAAACACATTTTAATTTAAATAATTAATTAACATTACTTATAAAAAACACATCACACATATAACATTGTATAGAGACAATATAAAGAAACACATCACTGGTACATTATAACATAAGTGTACAGAGACAGTTATTATAAAGAAACACATCACTGGTACATTATATAGTTATACTTATTACAGAGGCACATCACAGCATTAATCCTTAAGGTATTCTTTCAAATAATAGAGTTTAAGCATCTTTCTTTGAGACCTTTCACATTGGCTTGCATTTTTAATATCGTTGGGTAATTAACTGTATTGTGTGTAAGCTATTTATTCTAAAGATTTTAGTCCATATTTTGTTGAGTGTATTTTTAATAAATGTAGTTTGTTGTGTTGTGTTGGTGTACGTCGTGATTGTAATTGAGTGTGGTGTTAGTGTTACTATTGTACTATGTGACGAGTGTTGACTTTAGCCATGTTTGGTGACCAGGTAGATCCGAATGGCCAAGTACTTGCCCACCTTCCTCTTCTCAATCTCCTTTCCTTCCCCATTTCATCCAGTCTTACAATATCCCCGAAATGGTGAAGTCACATCTCCGTTGACACGATCGACTGAAACGTGAAAACGAGATGTTACTGTAGTTCCACCCCTCAATCGGCAAGTCGGTATTGCTGATTCCTGCAACATTCATTTACCGACGGACCCACCCCTAGCTACATCTTGTTTAGTAAAGCAATTCAGTGCGATCTGTCAGTAGAGACATTGATTACAGAGACATGTTCAAAATTGACAAATTAATATTGGAGTGATCAACTTTTTAAAGGATTATCGCGATTCAAGAGGTATTTAAAAACTTTTTTTGTTATTTTTTCCGTTTTACAAGTACGACAATTTATAACAAGCAATTCTTTAATTTTCTACTCTCCACACTAGCGACCTATCTGCGATTCAATCGAAGAGCTAACTACATATCGCATCAATTAGACAATGTAGCACTGCCAGCCAGTGTAAAAACGTTTCTTCTTCCGATTTACGTGATTTAATTTCTAATTACGTACATTGATCGAATTTCGCACTATCAACTACAGTCTCTGTCAGTCAGACGTAAACTTTCTGATGTACCATATTCCTTTTTTACAAAATTATACATGCCTCAATTGATACACCAAACATTCTATCACAAATCAACTTGAATACAACAGCAAGAGAGTCAACAAGGAGGATAAAAGACATTTCTATACCAAAGTCTATCACACAAATATGGGATATTTCTTTCCTTTACTGTGGACATTAAGAAATTACAATACTATACACTGCTCTAATAATGAAATAGATGTTTTAATAACAAAATTAATCAATTTAATAAAAAAAGTTTTACCATTAATGTCAAACTGATAATGTGATGATGCCCTTTATTAAGTACCAAAACAGTGTACCATTAGCACAGGTGCCAATAAGGAGTTAGTTTATACTCCTAATTTATAATATGTTTTCGACCTTTCACTTATTTTTCATTCTTATTATCATTTTTGCGAGATAATGTTTGTTGTTGTTTATTGTACTTATTGATTATTATTGCTCTGTAAACATTCATGTATGTAAGTTTTGGGCATATTGCCTGTTTTATGTACTAAAATAATTTATATTCGTAAAATGTTTTATAACTCCGTTGACAGAATGAGTTAATTGTTAAGATCTTCATTCTGGGAGATTTCTTCTCTTTGCTGAGGATCATAACCCCTACTTCAATCTCCCTGGTGCACGAGGCTCCTCCACTCCTCGCGACCCTGCGATGCGTGGAGAGCTAAGGACACCGACGCATCGGTGACCTTCCTCCGCTTCACCTACCTTCCACTTTGCCAGTGACCATGAGCTTCTCGAGGTTGGAGTTCTCGGTTTGGCGAGCGATATGTTCAAAGATTCCGAGGATATGCTGTAGGCATCAGACAGTTGACAGCCTATTGTGAATGCCAAGCTCTACCAGAAATTATTTATTTGTGTCCCTGGTTGTCCATGGATCCTGAGAATTTTCCTCTAGCACCACATTTCGAGAGCGTCTATCCGCTTCCTTTCGCTGACTCTGAGTACCGTGTGTCCATACCGTAAAGAAATACGGGGAAAATCAGCACCAGGACGAGTCTCATATTGGTTGTCTTCGTTACGTCTCTGTCACTCCAAACCTTTTGCAACTTGCTTGTCATTCAAATACTCACTTTCACTACTGTTTCACCACCCCCTTCGCCACTTATAGACATGAAGTATGTGAAGTTATTCACCGTCTCTAAGTCTGTGAGAGCATTTGTTCTTACAGACCACATGATCACATTATTTATTTAAACGAGAAAATTAAAAAATTAACTCACTTTTTTAAAACAATCAGGATTGTCCTCATTACGAAAGATTTGATTAAGATCTACATGTCTCTCTGCAGAAAACATGTACAAAAGTTAATCACACTTGAAATAATAAAAAAGAAAACACTGGACCAAAATTAAAAATACACAGGTATATAAAGAACAGAAAAAATACATAATACAATATCCACAAAGTTAATATTAACATTAATAACAAATAAGTAAATAATGTAAAAAGTTATGGTTAACAATAATTTACAAACTAGGTACAAATAATTCCTTTCTACTTTTATTGAAATTTTCCAAGTTCAGATTATTGTCAAATACATTCATATCACTAAGTACCTGTTACCAAGCTGTGTAAGCGTGGAATTGGGGAATGCAAACTGTAGTTGGAACGGGATATACATATGTAAAATGTTAATGTTTGTTTTGTAGTTCGTTTAGGTACGTGCAGATTGATTAAGTGCAGGAGTTCAGAACAATCGAATTAACAATTTAATAATATTAATAAAGAGGTTACATAGTTATTTTTCCGTCTGTTTTCTAAAGTTGGAATGTTTAAAATATTCATTAACGATGATTAATTTATATGCTCTAAAGGTTTGAAATAAATTAAATGTAATTTTTTTCTTCGCAGCACTAAGATAAATTGGAAAATATTTATAATACTAGATTCACAAACAACTACATCTATAAAATTAAGTATTAAAAGTACACAGTGATTTATTTCTTCAAACAAATGTCTACACATTGTTACACAGCTAATGCTCAAGAAATACAACAACTAAAAACTAAAACTGTAAATGTAAAAATGACTGAATAAATGAATTAATTACTTGACCGATTTTGCTGAAAGTAGCACAGATTGTTCTCATTGGTGCTGAGAAGGTTTAGAGAGTAGTTTGAATGAAATCTAATATGTAAGACTATTGCTATAACGTTTTAAAAATAGTATGAAAAACATTGAACCCGCCATGTTGTATTGAGGTTAGCCCATAGTTACATAATCTCTGGTTAGCCACAGATTACATATTCAAAAGAAAGTTTATTAGGGAAGAATATTTTTAAAATGGAAAGCACAAGTAGTTACCTACTTAAGAATTTTATTATTTAGAAATGTTTTGAAAAAATAAATGTTTCGAATGAAATAAAATTTTCAAATGAATATTTCTTTATTAATTGATAAACTAAAGTTTTTAAGACAAGATTTTTGTGCTTAGCGCAAAGGGCTAACAATTATTTTTATAAACAATAATTATTAGCCTGAAACACTCATCCAAATTGAAAAAACCTTCCGAGAAAAGATTTTATAAGATAGTTTATCAATTAATAAATATTTGACAAGTCAAAGCATTTTTCACCAATAAAAATGCAGACTTAATTTGTCTCGACGCCATCTATTGAGGGATTTAGCCGTTACAAGCCTTTCTCATACTAATAAAGTTTGTTGTTTACAGGTGAAATATAATAAAAACAGTAATTGTTGAATGAAACACTAGTATATATTGATTAACTTGGCGGGTTTGCGATAAGCCGACGTTGCTCGACGGTAGAGCATAAAATGGGGCTGTAAGATAGTTTTTTTTATTATTAATAATAGACTCATTATTGTTAAGGGATTTCTTAATTTCCACGGCTTCTAAATTATAAAAGCATTTACCTTTACTATTAATGTGGAGAATATTGATACCCGTATTTTTATCAAACCTGTGATTCCTTGAAATAATATGATTAGCGAATTCGGAAAAACTATTATTTTTTAAGACATCTTACGTGTTATTTGATTGTAATGTTGAAATTACGGCTTGTTTTTCCAATATAATATTTTAGTTTGTCATCACGACCAATTGGCAGGTGACGCCGTGTTGCCAGCTTCACGTTTCTTCAGATGTCCTTAATATGATTTTACCGCGGTAGGGCGCGCACATTGCAGAACGGTGAAAAGAATGTTACGATGTTTTATGACATACTCGTAGGAACATTACCCAGTATTGAAGATTCACTTTACAAACTTGGACATTATTATTTAAGGAGTATAACCCATCGAACAATAATTTATATATCGATGGTAATTAATATACCTCTTCCTATTGATTCACAAATTCGTTTGCGGATTCGGGACATGACATGTCGATTTACTTCACAGGCACCTATGTAACAGTTCCTTATGGCACAATAAATCCGTTGATATTTTTCTACCCCGTCTAATGACATTTGTGATGTCATCGAGCCCATCTGTTTGTATGTGCATCCAATTTCCCGCCTTACTAAATCGATAATGTGTCTCATATTTGCTTTGGTAAATCGATATTTCGATTTAAAATCTCTCTCCGATAGTGATGCAAATGAATATTACAACGTCTTTTTTTTATTTTCCTTGCTCAAAGTAGAATTAGGAGATCGATATTTGTCAAACCTCACGGTATACTAGGGGGCCGGTCGGTATAAATCTGACAGCTACTTTACCCCCGTATACGGCCGGTATATGAATGCACCGATATTTTTCACTATTCCGACCTTATGCGCCCGTATAATATTTATCCTGCGATTATAAGTAAGATGGTAAGTTTAAATATTATGAGTCCCCTAGTCCTAGTAATGTTTGAATATTTAAACTGACAACACACTTCTTCTATTCTAAAAACTTTTGTTGGGTCTTCGAAATATTTTTTTCATAGTTTATTTTCTTTGTTTCTAATAATCCAACGGCCAATCATCTGCTTTATATATATCTTTACTTATCACCTCTGTCATTTATTTTTTTAACTAATGTAATTTGTTGCGGCGATTATTCGATTTCCCGATATTAATTATCAGGAAATGATGATGCAATTGCGAAATAAAGGAGTGTGATGTGGATGGAAAAAGGACTCACCGAATTCACTGATCACTCTCCCATGGCGGCTTGCGTGCTTGTCGACCGGGCAATTCCGGGTAGCGAATGCGTCTCAGCAACTGGTTGGGTCCAGACCTCAAGAGAGCATTCCTCGGCACCAGTAGTCGCGGCGGTGATTCAATTTGGAATGGACCGGGCAAGGCCGGGTGGCGAAATGCGTCTCGGCGACAACTCGTCGGATTATTATGTAGCGGCACTTCAGTAGTGGTCGCGACGATGATTCGATTTAGAATGGGGCTGGACAATTGCTCGAGTCGGGAAGCAGGAGCGGTGAGGAAGGGAATGAATGGGGGGGACTTCGCAATAGCACCTTGTCGAAGGTAGATTTAACTAAACTCGCGTGAACATAATTTGTAGATTAATAAATTTTTTTCGTCACTTACCTTGTCCATTTTTAAATCCATTTTCTCTCTCCTCAACTGTTATTTTTATTTATATTTTTTGCTTTTGTTCACACTGTTAGTTAATAGCAGATAATCCATTGTAATATACAACCCCCACGGGCGTATATATAGAAATAAAAATATTTTTAGGCCTAATTATCAAATTTTCAAACAAAAAACAGATGATTCTGTATTAATTCCCACTGCATCGCCTTAATGTTAAATAAAGTTTAGTAAAAACCTGAAAAGAGGGATTGATAATGTGAATGTTGATTTGAATGAGAGGATCAAATTGTATTAAAGATGTACAAACACATTTTTTTTAAATTTATTTATTTGTTAGAAGCAATGTGCTTTTATTACAAATATATATATAGAAAGGAAGTTTAAAAAAGGCAACCCAAGAAAGTTTCTTATGCTAACAGTGGTTAAATACAGATGTTTTATTTATGAAGCTAACAAGATAAAGAAAAAAATAAAATGAGAAGGAAGGGGGGAGAAGAAGAGGAAAATAGGATCGGGACAGGAGATTCCCTCGATACATTTTATACTCGTGCATCACAATTTGTGGTCGTTTGTATTACTTCGGTTTGATATTTTGAAAGGGTATTGTGAAGAATGTCGATATTGTGAAATTGTGTGTTATATTGCGCACAAATACGGGGAATTGGAGAATTTATTCTAAGATTGGTTCCGCATGCGGGCAAATGAAAAAAAATCGGTTTGTCAGGTTGGTCTTGATGGTATGTGAATGTTTATAAAGTTTTTTTTTAATTTAATATAACTGCATGTAAAATATTTAAAAGTAGATATATATCTTATTAGCTAATTACAAAAAAGTATAAATTTATTTAACAAAAAGTGCCCAACGCAATAGGAAAGATTTCTTGTGTTTGAGTTGGGGAGCAGTGCCATCTAGTGACATTAGTGAATAAATAAAAGTAATTATTATTATTTGCAAAGTGTAAATCAAATTTTTAATTTATATGCTTAAAGAATTTACGTTGAATGCTTTCGATTCTTTCAATATGGGCTCGGTATAAAGGTGTCCATATCGGTGTGCAATATTCTAAGTGAGGGCGGAAATACTCGGTGTAAAGGGAGTATAGAGTCTTTATGTTGCGAAAAGGTTTAAAAATACAAATTAATAAATCCCTGCATTTTATCGGCTTTATTGGTAACCTCATTAGTTTGTTAGATATAATTTAGTTTCACATCCAGTATTACCCCAAGGTCTCGAATGTTTATGTTGATATGACTATAGATATATGACTACATATATGACTATAGATATATATATATATTACGATATATGACTATAGATAGCGAAGAAAACGTGGTTGATAGATATTTTTTGATTTTAACTTTTACTTTGTAAGATTTTTCAAGAAATCGGTCACTGGTGTGTTAGACTATTTAGTACGTAGTCAAATAAGAAAGAGAGGGAAGCTGACGTATACCTATACCCATATTTCCAATGTATCTATTGCTTGGCAGAGAGACAGAAAGATAAAAGATAAACAGGCACTACGGACGGCGAGAATGAAGTGGATGATAGTACTTTACTGAGAGCGATCGATATGGGGCGCACAGTGGAACGATTTGTTTATAAATCTGGTAAAAAAAAATCTTTTATTTTATTTTCATAAGTGGCAATTACTTTGTGATCTAACATCATATTAAATAAAACAAACACTTTGTCATAAACAACTAATTTATTTTTTATAAAATAAAACAATAACTTTGTTTTACATCACTTTTATTTATACTTTAGCCGACCGGGTTTCGCTACTACCGTAGCTTCTTCAGGGCAGTATACAACTAAACTATGAACTAAGATGCACATGTGTTATGGAATGATACAAACAGGCTAGTGAAGGGCCAAGGGTGGGAGATCAGCAGGTACCTGCTGATCGGGAAGGGAATGTACTTTGTTTATTGGGAATAATTTAAAGATTGGACTTTTATTTAAATTTATTTGATTATTTATGAGTCTACTATTAGTGTTTTTTGCTTTCCTTATTTCTAATGCTTCTAGGTTATCTAATCGAATGCCGGTTACATTTTTATGCAGTAAACTAGTGCCTGTATTTTTATCGAATGTGTGGTCTGTTTCTAAGAGATGGTTAGCAAATTCGGAGAAACCATTATTATTTAGACATATTAAGTGTTCTTTTACACGGATATTAACATTACGCGACGTTTTGAAGCCGATTGAGAACGCCGGGCAATCATTACATTGAAGTGAATAAATGCCTGAGTGGCGTTACCGCTTCATATGAAAATATAACTAATTTATTGCATTTTTACAGCAACCGATTTCGCTTAGATTATGCTTCGGCAGGGCAAATATAACTAAAGAATGTAATACACAATTATCGTATATATGGGTACAGGAAAAGAGTGAGACAGGATAATATAAATTAAAAAGTAAATAACTAAATAGTAAGTACAACAGTTTAATGAGGAAATAACAATTGTATAATGATTTATAAAAGACAGATACATTATTAGAGAAAAATTCTCTTTTTTAGTTTCCGCGTACTTAATATTACGAATTACGTGGCGGAGCTGCGATGTCATTGACTCCGGACACACAAATAGCGGGTTGAAACCCGGCAGAGCAAATACTTTATTTTTAAATTAATTCAATGTGTTATTTGATATATTACGTAGTGTATACGAGTACATGGTTGGTGTAGTTTACACTCCCAATCGCATTAATGTTGAAGGACCAAAATCAAAACGTCGCTTGAAATGGCCTTATCCGATGGAGTGATGGAGTCTCACAGGCTGCTATATTCACATGTAACTTTTTTAGAGACAATTATTAATGTTGCGAGCTCTATGTCCATACTGAAATGTAGTCTCCCGACTCTAGTTGTTCCATATTTGGAACCAATTGACGGTCCTCATAATACCCGTTCTATCTCCCTTTCTCTTAAGGTTAAAACATGTGTTTTAGAAAAAGAGAACACTCACTTAACATCATATTTTATAGTCTGGCCTTAAAATATTGAATGTTCTTTACGGCACCGAACAGGTTAACCGATAGATATGTGTTTTGGGCGTGTCAGTGTGCCGGAAGTCAGTTCACTTTATCTTTCATCCGGTCAAATTAAAAAAAAATCTCGAACGGATAATCAATGTTTTTCAACACTGTTCAAATGCACAAATACGCTTTTCCCAGCGAAATTCTCCATCAAATTTCCGATCAACTTAGGATATCGATTTTTGTGGATTAAGTTCCCCTCAACAGAGGACTAGTTACATAAAGTGCCAACGGGGTGAACAAATGTCACTGAAATGTCAAACGTCTTTATTGGTTCGCCATCTATTTACCACGAATCATACTCGTATATCGAATGACAAAGATTTATTTTCGTTTTCGAATGTCAAAACATGTTTTATGTATTTTTTAAATAAAACTGAAGAGAACCTAACTTATTTTACTTATTATAAGATACGCATTGTCTTGTTTTTCACGGAGGAGAAACGTCAAATTTCGAATGTACATCTATGAAAGAGGGCGGGCACTATTTCACAGTTTACGAAAGTGGGCGGGTACCTCCATAGACAATTTAGGATAAAATGCGTGGAAACAAGCAAACAGAGCGAATGCTCAACAAAACACTTGGCTGATCGGTTCCTCAGATTGATCATTCGAAAAATTGGGAAGAACGGCCCTTAGTTCGAAATAGTTAAGTCTCCGCTGATAGCCTTTTAGTAGACGGCGATTTCCGGATCGATATGACAAGATAGGCAAGAATTTCTTCTGAGTAAATATAATTCTAAAGTTAGCCTCTCAGAAGCTGGTGTACTGCACAGAGCCCGCAGATACTGCAGATAGTACACAACTGCTGACCCTGTACAAATCGCAAGTACGTCCCACAGTCACCTCTGGTCGGGACCCCCAAAATATCTGGAAAAAACCTTGACTCTGTGCAGAAACAGGAGGTCCGCTGGATAGATTCCCCTATCTTAAGAAACGAATTGCAGATCGGAAGATGCTCTGAGAAACTAGCGTCATTGATCCCTTCGGCACCGGTGCATGGTTGGTAAACAGGCCAAACGCGCGCCCAACATTTGCACACGGTTGACATTTATCACATGAGAACGGGTCGCTTCTACCACGTGTTCAACAGCTCGGGTATGGAATGATTTGCCGGCCTCTGTTTTTCTTCCCTCCTATAATATATACCCAGGTATACTCCTTCTTATCATCTAAAAGACCCTCCACACAGTATCCCCAAAGACGATATAGGCCCTGAGGAAAATTATTGCCCTCAGGGCCTCCCGCGTAATGTGTCGTGTAATGTGGAGGGAGACCAAACAATTGATCTGTATTCCAGGACGCTACGAACCAGTGAGTTGTAAAGAATTATGAGGCTAATTGCACTTTTAAAAAGTTTATCGAAATATGGCCAAAGAACTTTAGATCACATGATTCCTAGCTGTTTAAATATGTTACCTGCTGAAATAAAAAAAACTGCATTAAAACTAAACAGTTAATAACTGAATTGAAAACTTGGCTGAAAGAAGCTATTTGTATTAGATACTAAGGAAATATTATGTTAGATTTTCAGAATAAGCAAACACATTGTGGATTGACATGATGTATTAAATAACGAGTCACTTTATTTTTAATCCACTTTTATTTTTTAACAAGTTCGGGGTTGAACTTAGTTAATGAACATCCTAAGTTCAATCCCGAACCTCTCCAAGCGAATAGCATTCGTAAAAAGTTAACAAATGAAAAATTAGTTCTAACGAAAGCCGATAAAGGCAATACAATAATCATAATGAACCGTTCTGAGTACAACTCAAACGTGGAAATCTTTCTTATTAGTGATAATTTTGAAGTGTTACGAACAGATCCTACCAACAAATTCCAACAAAATATAAAAAATTCATTACAAGCTTATGACAATGTTAAATTTCCAACAAAAAACCCTAAAGTACCTCGGCTATATGGGTTCTTCAAAATCCATAAACCTAATTCCCCGATTAGACCAGTGCTGTAATCATGCTGTAATTCCCCAACTTATAAATTAGCTTCCTTTGTAACAAATATATTTAATGGTGCTGGGGTGTTTTCCCCCAAATACACAATCAAGAATTCCCACGAATTGATCCGTGAATTAAAAGACTTAGTACTCCCAAATAATTGTAAACTCATTTCCTTTGATGTAGTTAATTTATTTCCCAATGTACCTGTATCCGAAAGTAAAATCATATTGTCCAATTTGTTGAAACAATCGGATTTACCAAAAGATTTCACCAATGATCTTACCCGACTGTTTAATATATGTCTAAATCAAAATTACTTTAAATATAATAATGTAATATTTCAGCAAAGAAAAGGGCTACCGATGGGTTTACCCACGAGTCCACTTATTGCAGATATATTCATGGATAACCTCGAACATAACTCTAATTCATCTCTGTTAAAAAATGTGTTTTTCTGGAAGGCTACGTCGATGATATCTTTTGCATTTGGAAGGGCACAGAACGTCAACTCAACTCAACTCCTTATCTCTTCTAAATTCGTTCCATAAACAAATCCAGTTTACAGTAGAAATAGCTACTAATTATAGCTTAAACTTCCTTGACCTCACTATATCCATTATTAATAATTATTATTAATTGATAAACTAAAGTTCTTAAAAACTTAAGACAAGATTTTTGTGCATAGCGCAAAGGGTAACAATTATTATTTTTATAAACAATAATTATTAATCTAAAACACTCATCCAAATTGAAAAAACCTTCCAGCAAAGATAAATGTCGCCGGCAGGACTCGAACCCGCACCCTTCTAATGTCCGGTCAGATGCTCTACCGTTGAGCTACGTCGGCTTATCGCAAACCCGCCAAGTTAATCAATATATACTAGTGTTCCATTCAATAATTACTGTTTTTATTATATTTTCACCTGTAAACAACCAACTTTATTAGTATGAGAGAGGCTTGTAACGGCTAAATCCCTCAAATAGATGGCGTCGAGACAAATTATGTCTACATTTATTGGTGAAAATTGCTTTTGACTTGTCAAATATTTATTAATTGATAAATAAATTAATTATTTATTAATATTGATAAATAGCATCTAACCGGACATTAGAAGGGTGTGGGTTCGAGTCCTGCCGGCGACATTTATCTTTGCTCGGAAGGTTTTTTCAATTTGGATGAGTGTTTTAGATTAATAATTATTGTTTATAAAAATAATAATTAATAATAAATTCAATTTCAATATCTACAGAAAACCCACCTTTACAGACACAGTGATCCATAATTCCTCTAACCACCCCGCCTCCCATAAACATTCCGCCTTCCACTCCATGGTCCACAGACTGGTCACCGTTCCGCTATCCGATAAAAATTTTGCTGAAGAGTTATCAACTATAAAATCTATTGCTTCAAATAATTGACACGACAATAATTTAATTGATAGAATCCTTAAGGCCATCCAACGACTAAAATTTTAACGAAATCACGCGCTCCTTATGCAGGTGGCGACAAGGTTGAAAATCCCGCTGTGCATCGGCCGCATGTTTCGATTTCGGCAAAAAAAACATCACCAAAATGCGTGTTTTATTCAATTCTGTAAAGCTCAGACCTAATTATTAAATTGTTTTACGGTCATATTCTAAAAAACTTCATTTACCACAATGAGCAATACGAAAATATGGGAAAAAGTGTTCATAAGTAGGAGATTTTGCGCTTAAAACATTTTTTTAATGTCTCATACTTTATTTTTTTCTAAGCTTATAAAAAGACATACCTAAAAAGTGCACGATTAAATGAAAGGCCAAGGTGTGATCTACTTGCAGTATTTAATTCAGTCATCTATGATATTTCTAGGCCAACAAATTTTCAAACCGAAAACACGATTTTGCATTACTTCCCATTGCATCGCCTTAACAAAAAAATACGACGTCTATCCACAAACAAATGTTTGTATAACTGCACTTGTATAACTACTTCTAAAAACACTAATAATAATCAATACCACTGGTGGCGCCGAATTCTATATATTAATAATTTTTCATCGCTCAGTACTACATATATTTTGGCGCTCTCGCAGCAGCCGGCAGCTTTTTATAAGCGCTCCAGTTTATCTGGGAAATATTGCTTAGTTCTTAATTTTTCCGGTGTTAAAGTAGCGTAAAATAACCGCAATAATTTATAGGTTACATTTATAAAAATCATATAATTTTAGTGTGGCCGTTTCGGGCTTAAATCAAGTTTATAATAAAAAATCAAATAAAAACCCAAATATTTTAAGTTCAAATCTGTCGCGTCGTTCTAAACTAACCCAAAAGCATCGGTCGGTCGAAGCGTTCGACACATGTGCTTATTAAAAGACCTTTTTGCTTGTTAAAAGTGTCCCAAAGTAAATGATTTACAATGTTATTCTTTGAACTGTGGTGATTGTAAACAATATCGTATACGAGCTAGACAACTCAAACTCAAACTTAATGGTGAATGTGCTATTTTGGAGCCTTTAATAAGCTGCAAAGATATCGCTGTATAACCTTGAACACTGTACCACAACTGCAATCCGCAAAATTAGATTTCGTGGCTACCGAGAAAGGCGCAATAGGAAATAAAAACATTTGACGAGAAGATCTTCTGCTGTCACGCCGACCTGAGTTCTGACCTCCAGTTCACGGAGCAGATCCGGTGCATCATGCGGCCCACGGACGTGCCCGAGAAGGCTGCTCCGCGGCCTGCTGTGGTCCACCCCCCACAAGGATACCACCGGCTGGGGCGAGAAATAGACGACACGCTGATGTGGTCTTTCCAGATCCTGAAGCCGGCCGACGAGCGCCACCTGGCGTATGGGCAAACCAACACCGAGCGTCCCGTTACGCAGCCCAGGGGCGTCACCAACAAAGACAAAGAAGATTGGAAGAAAGGATCAGTACCCCCGGCACCCGTCCTCACCCGCCGCCCAACTTCACATAACTCCTATCATTCGTATTAGCGTCTTGCAATATATCGTAAGGAATAAATACAGATAGCTTCTATTTTTTTTTTCAATTAAACATGTATGAAAACTTAGACCAAGCCGTATTTAGTTTTGATAATTTAACTGCATCCTTTATATGGTCTATAAATAATGTATAATGATAGTGTCAAAAAAAAAAAAAATGTCATAGATTTAATATAGGAATAATGTAAGAATAGGAAGTAAGATTTGTAAAGCGCCCTTGAGGTGATTTTTCACAAAAACGGCGCTATAAAAATCATCCGAATATTATTATTATTATTATATTTGCTACCGAAAATTCACCATTTTTAAAATATCTCGAATGTCCGACTTGTTACAGATTTGCATTTAAAGTGAGACGAATACGTTGAAAAATATTTTTAAAAAGAAGGCTAATTTTAAAACTGCAAAAGGACACTGGCAGATAATATCTTTTGTAGTGGTGTTTTGCTTTTCCATTTCACCTTTTTTGTATTAACGCCACATCTTTAGGGATGCTGTGTTGGGGGATTTATTTGTCACTCACTCGCTGATTGTCGATTTTCGTGCAATTCGTAAAAGTGGCAAAACGCAATTTAAAAAAATGGCTGGTTTATCTACACTAGAGGTGTAATGCCCTTTTTTATTTACATTACGACATTTTCACGCATTGCACGAACATCAGCAGTTGTTCTAAAGTTCAATGGAAGTTTAAAAAAAATTGAAAAGACGGATTACATTAATGGTTCATACTCATAATTCAATAAAGCTTCATTAGCGGAAATTTCGAAGAATCGTTATTTTTCAATGTTTTGAACATTTTAAGCTAATAAAGTAGTTTTGATGGGCCATTTATGACTTTTATATTTAAATTCAATACGTGGTAGGTTTGGTACTGCATTTATTGGAAAATAGGTTACCATTGAAAGTTCCGTCGTAACCTTTTTTTCTATTACGCGTCGTTTGTGAGAAAAGGGCCAAGTTACAAGGGAGCCAGTAAATTTCGCAAGTAAATTTTATTTGATTAAATTATGTTATTTCACAATTTTTTCATTAAAAATAATATGTAGGGTATTTGCGGCAGGTTCCAGAGTAGTAGATACTGTCAGTATCGCCCTGGTGAAAGATCACTATTCAGAATCGAAACCATTTGGTGATCAGATCTGAATAGCCAGGTACTTCTCAACCTTCCTCTCCTCAATACCTTCAGCCTCACAACATAATCCAATTGGGGATGCCATAGTCTCACTGGCTCCAGCCGGTTCGGAGGAACTTGACTCTTGTGTGAAATAACTTAAAAAAAAGGTTTCAATGTTACGCCCATTGTGTTGCACTTATTTCATTCGCGATTTGTGTTGGCATTTCATTCAAATGACGATGTTTTAAAACATTTGTGAACTGATTATAGTTGGGTCTACCTCGAAATATCAGATTAAAAAAATCATTGCATGTCGTGTCATGGTACCTCACAGTTCGAAAGGTCAGCTCTAGAAAAATAAACAAATTTCTATTTTAAATAAAGGTTGTATTCGTTACTCAATAGATTTTGTCGCAAAAAGGTCTTCGTCACTTTGTCTAGACACTTAAGTAGAAACGAACTCCTTCCTGTTTCATAAATAAATAACTATTTCAAACTTTTATTTATTTATTGTATAATATACGCCCTATATGGGCTTTTACACATAAAGTTAGTTATAATAAACAGGTGCAAAACACATCACAGTAGGTTCAAAGATAATATATGAAACAAATACAGGAATAACAAGTGTAAGTACCATTCTAAGTAATAAGTTCAAGAGACGAATACTCAAAACATACCTCACATTCACTGTTACTTAAGCTCTAGACACATATATTAATAATTATTGAGGATGTATGCAATAATCGTTTGTTTGTATTTGTATTCCGAGCAGTTGAAAATGTCTACTATATCTATGTATAGAATATGTATTACCCACTGTGTGGAGTCTAGGTACCAATGAATAACATATTAAATATTTTTAATCAATGAAGATAATATTATCTACTCTCGATATTATGTAATTGGAGTCTAGTATCTCTATAACAAAACTTTCACATTTTTTCAATAACGTATGTACATTGATAACAATAAGCATGTACCTATATTGTTCTATTATTGCGCTACATTTGTGTGATGATTGTTATTTATTGTTGTATTATATAAAATAGCTGAAATAAACTCCTGCTGACAAGTTACTTGCAGTGGCTTAGCGGATACAAGTTCCCATTGTATGTAATTAATATTATACAATAAAAAAGCGTTGTTACTTTTAAAACTGAAAACAAGAGCTTGAAGTTCGATTAGTACGAATATAAAGTGTCTTGTATTTTTATAACGTCACTGGTTGAGACAGGCTAGTTTAGATATGTATATTTTTTGAAATTATTTTATTCGTAACAATAAGGATAATGAAAGTAATTGGGAATATATAAAAAACCTGAAAGCCCAGAAAGTTAGACTTGGGTGAGTTTACTGGTTATTGCACGACCTTTATTGATGACAATCTATACATTGTTTCGTGGCGATTTTAAAGGACTTAAACTTTTAATTTGTCGGGTAAGTTATTGCATAATTTAGGCGCAAATTATCTGAAGTTTCTTCGTCCAAATGTGAATAAATAATAATCAGTTCTCTTGGGTAATTGTTCCTGAACGATAAAGCATCACCTTTGATATTGCATTATGCAATACTACTCGCAATTTCATTATTAAATGTTTTACCTCTTTAACAGTTACATGATAATTATCGATTACTTATGACCCAGTCAATAAATAGGTCACACATGAAAATACTAGATCAATCCAAACTATTCTACATTTAAAAAAAAAATTCTACGTCATTTGAATCATGTCAATAATTAATTAGTAGTTTTGATGTTTGTCATTTTTTAATGTTTTAACATCCATTAATTCAAACGGTTTGATGATTAGAAGTTGTTTATCAATATCATATCGCTGTCTCTAAGGCGTATTTTGTGGTGTATTTTTGTGAGAAACATAGTTTAATGGTTGTCATTTTTGTCTCAATCATTCTATTTAATGTTTCCCGGGTCTTGACCTAAATAAATATGTTCTTGATGTCAATTAACGTTTTGAAAATGTTAATTAACAACAACTATATGTACAAACAATGGCCATGAACTAAATAATGGAACCTAGAGTAGCTTGAGGTTTGGCGCCTCTTGTAAAAGTGTGACAATATGTAAAGTTTTTTTTTTAAAGAGTAAGGGCTGTTGACGTGGTTCTCATAGAAAGTTACATATAGAAAAATGGTCTAAGGTTAAATTTACTGGAACAACTAGAGATAAACAAAACGACTAATTATCCAAATATAACATTAATTAAAAGAAATATGAAAATGTATTTATTTTTCGCTTCTTAGTATTTTCACGAACCCTCAAGAATATAATTCCTTAAAATAATTCAGGGGTTTACCACACCCATTTAAATTCATTGTCTTAAATAGCATTCTTCTCACTAAAAACTTGTATAAAATGATTAAGAAAAACCTGCCATCATTAGAAGCGGAGCAAGCAGAACTGAAAGCAAGTCACAGAATAAAGACTTTTAATATCACAATTATTCTCTGAGTAAATTGGTTTTTACCGAAAACCAAATACAATTATATAAAAATTGGTAGCGGTAAATAAAATCATATAAGCGAGTTGTTTCAATGTGGCCTAACCACAGTTTGAAAATGACTAAACGTAGATACACGCGGTCGGCCCGGTCCTTTTTAAAGAAAGACAGAGACATTCAGTTTGCTCAAATTGGTGATACCAATGACAAATGCTCTTTCTAGTTGGAGGTTCAATGTTAAAATAGAGAAAAAAGGTACGCTGCACTACAATTACCGACTCAGCAATCAAAGTTTTCGGATCTCCCCTTTCAATTGCTATGTGGATCATTAATATACGAGTATAACTTGAAAATCAGGATATATAGCGGTACAAAATTGAGGAGATCATTTGGAATAATCCTGTTGTTTAACCTCTCTAGATGCAAGTTATATAGGTTAGTATCTATGTATTGATGGGATGTACAAGATTATAGCGTTTTATATTTTTTTTTATTAAATACCTATTTGTAAATTGTATTGCTTAGATCAACTAGTGAACTAATTAATTAAGTAATATTTTTATATATCGCCCGAAGAAATCTCGTGGCTAGATGAAATAGTCGATTGTTTTTTTTAAATTATTTTTTATTTGGGAAAACATGGATAACATTTTTATAGATCAACTTATTACATTGTTGCATTGACCAGTGAAGTGTCCGTTATATAATACCAGAATTTCTAATTGATACAATAGAAAGAGAGAAAAAGACATACAAAATTTTGTAATTGAATATGCAAAGAAAAATAACATAATAAAAATAAATGATTCAGTTTCTAAGAAACACTAAACAAAACAAATTAAAAATATGTATTTAACCTAAAATCCAATGACTAAACAAAAAGAAAAACATTTTAAAGCTAACAATATAAAAATAACGACATAAAGCTTGTATTGAAAGTTTTTCTTTTTCTTTTCTTTAAATACTTAATCGGGGTAGTCATAGGGTAGGAGTTGGGTAGATGTAGGGTAGGAGTGGGGTAGGTGTAGTGGTAGGGGTAGGGGTAGGTGAGGGGTGGGAGTGGGGTGGGGTGGGGGGTAGGGGTGGGGGGTGGGGTGGGGTAGAATTTGGGGGTGGGGGTAGGGGTGGGGATAGGGGTAGTGGTAGTGGTAGTGGTAGTGGTAGTGGTATGGGTAGGGGTAGGGGTGGGGGTAGGGGTAGGGGTAGGGGTAGGGGTGGGGGCAGGGGGAGGTGTAGGGGTAGGGGCAGAGGTAGGGGTGGGGGGAGAGGTAGCCGATATGGGTATCAAATTAGGCATATCGACCTACACAAAACGATTTGATCAGTAAAAATTAGATTAGTGAACTCCTAACCCCCTTTTACGAGGAAAGACTCACAGAACTAAATAGGAGTAGTAGTTGGGTAGGAGTAGAAGTAGGAGTAGGAGTAGGAGTAGGAGTAGGTGTAGGAGTAGGAGTAGGAGTAGGAGTAGGAGTAGGAGTAGGATTAGTAGTAGGGGTAAGGGTAGGGGTAGGGGTAGGTGTAGGGGTAGGGGTAGAAATATTTTTCGTAATATTCATTTTAAAAATTACTTCTAACACACACACATTCTTTGCTTCATCCACATTACAACATATTGTAAATATGTACAAACCAATTGCAGAACTGCAATAGGCAAAACCTAGTATAAAAATAATATAACACACAGCAGGGGTAGGGAGTTATAATTAACCTCGCGATTTATTTTTTTCTGATATGAATTTACTGAATTGTCTTGAGGATAAACGGAAAGAATCAGTGTCTGAGAAGATGTTTTATTTTGTGCAAGTTCTTCCGAAAAATGAGTTTTTGTGTAGTTAGTTTTTGAGTGTGGGATGTGGAATAGTTGATTTGAGCGTGTGTGTCGTGCCGGACAGTGGAAGTGAATGTTTTCCAGAAGGTATCAATTGTCAATAACGTTGTTAATGATTTTGTGAATAATTTTTTGGTCGGATATGTTTCTTCTATCTCTTTAGTGATGATAAATTATGGAATACTAATGATTATTTTTGACTTGAAATCTAAGTGCTTGAGAGCCTTTTTTAATTCTTTCTAATCTTCAATGTTTACATTGTATTGCGCATTAGAAATCAGTGATCCAAATTCTAATATTTAGCTAACAAATTAGCTAGCTAATATTTAGCTAATAATATTTTAATTACATATCGATAAGTTTAATAGGGAAATAACTCAAAATTTCTCGGTTTTGAGTTAATGATGGAAATTCTCCCTTTTCATATTTCAATAAAAAATAAGTCCAATTCATCCCAATTATGTAGTCAGATATTTTTTTATGGAATTATAATGAAATCAGCACATTCTTAGTTCAACGGAGAAACATGTCAAATGTTTCCGTTTGGAACTTAATAAATGTAGACATTTACACCTATGATATGATAGATTGATAAATTACTTACATGTTGCATCTATTGTTATGTTATAGGTGGTCAAATTTAAGTGTGAGCGGAAAGATATTCCGTAGTCCATTATTCTTCCTAAATATCTTACCAATACATCTTTTCAGTTTTACGCGATCAATTTTTTTTTGGAATATTTGAGGGTTAAGGATTTTGGTAAAAGATATTGTGTTGCATTTTTCCAGGTCAAGGAAGAGTTGGTTGTTCGCAATTATTGAGTGAAAATGTTATAGTTGGATGGAACAATATCTTGAGAATCGAATTAATCCGAGATATTTTAAAATTAGCTATTAAGGTCTATTCACATCTACCAGCACCGCACAGTGCAGAACGGTACAGTACAGACACGATAACATTAATTGCCTATATTATCTATGAATACATTCATATTACAACGTACGTAAGTGTAACGTATCCGCGCATGCACGGGCCAGCACCGGTTGAGATTGTCGGATATAATATTTTGACGTTGCCTGTAGCCGCTGGTGACGTCTGTTAGTTTAAACAGATCACGCCATCTTGGCATCACCGTCACTTGGCGTCAATAGATGCAGATATTGCTAAAACCACGAAGACCTACAACGAATAATTGATTTAATTTGCCAGGGAATATAAGTTATAAGATAATAATAAATATGGGAATAGGATTATAAAATCCTCAAACATGTTGTGGCGGACGTTGACAGTTCAGTTGACAACTCTACTCGCGCCTTTGCTGTGCTGCACGGTGTAATGTGAATACTCGCGTCTTTGCCGTTCCTGCACTGTTCGGTGTTAGTAATTGTGAATATACCTTTACTTGTAGCCATCTGTCGTCCAAGTTTAGACATAGTCCTCCCTAAGGTGTCTCTCAATTTGTCGATTATTGGATGCTATCACCTACCCGAAGATCATTAAAAAAAACCTTAATGGCACACGAAACATAATTCCAACGTCCCGTTTTCCTGTAAACTAAACACGTTACGGTCTTGGGTATGCATCAACCGGTACTAGTCTAGATTGCTCTGGTTAACCCGATACACTCCAACATTCAAGAATTCGCACTCCTGCCACTAGGTATCAACTTGCGAAACTTCGCCTGCATTGATGCTAGCAGCAATAAATTTAAGAGTCATCTGCTATCTGTTATCGAGAGGTCATAGACTCGCCGTTAGAGAGATTGCATTGGATTCTTTCCAAGTTTAATTGCCGTATCATTGCCATAGTGATATTATTATAATAAGCGACGGAGAAGTCGATTATTTTGATTTACACGTGTTGTCGTATTAATTATTCGATTACTGTATAATCGGATATCAATTCACAGCATGTGTGCCTCTTAATTATATTAAAAACCCATGAAAAACTTCCATTTTATGGATTACTATATTGAATTAACCTTAGTTTTTACTGTTTTTCTTGAAAACAATAATAATACAGTCGAACTTGGTTATAACGACCCCGCCAATAGCGAGTTCACTGTTATAATGAGCAATTACCCAATATATATCAGGCTTATTTTCATACAATCGTTGGCTATTATAACGGGGACGTTTTACTGACATACCGTATAAATAATTGTGTTAACACAATTTCTAGATACATACATAGATCGTCAAGTCGGAAAAAAATCAATGTTCGAAGTAAGTAATAATAGACAAAGGTGGCGATATAGCGCTTTGGCGAACGGGGAGGCGGCTTGTGGGAATTTTCGTAAAAATTCCGTTAGGGATGAATAAATTAATATTTTTCTGGCACTATCTGTGTAAGATCGTCGGTAATGTGAAACATTTATATCTATCGGGCACTATGTAAAATTGTCTTATAAAATCTGCGAAAGTAATGCGAAAATTGGGCTTTGCAATTTTGTTCCCTTTTTATATCTCCTTTCGTATTACTACTCATGGTCAATTTTTTTTAATCAATAAATTTATGCGAGTACCCACATAGGGTAAGTTCATGACAGAGATGCACAATTTTTTTTAGAAGAGGGGAAGCTTTATTTATTTATCAAACGCGGTTCGCACCTACAAGTGGATTTTTTGAGTAGGGATGGGGTTGAGGGCGAAATTCATGATTTCTCATTTCTGGGATTTTTTATTTTTATGTGATGCAAACCGATTTAACATTTTTTCCCGTTTAGAACATGCGGTACGTTTTGAAAAAAAAACATTTAAAAAAATCTTTCCCGGGGTTTTCAAGAAGTAGTAAAATATTTTGGTTTTTTCTATAGTCCGTATGGGCCGCGGGATGTGCATCATTGTGCTGTGACAAGTAAAATTTTACAATCGAAACTAATCAAAATTGGCAAGCTGATGATTTATGACAATTGAGGGTAAGCAACCGAAACAATAGGCGTAAGCTGACAATTATATAATCTACAATTTGTGATTTGTTTTTGGAAGCCTCGAACCAGGTGATGAGATTTATAATGTGGCGAGTGTTCTGAGAGGGAAATTTAGAAGCGTGGAAGCTAAATCTTTAAAACAACTATTGATTATAAATTTCTACAATAAAAGCTCATATTTTTTATTTACTAAGTAATACTTGTATTTTTCCATTTGATATTTTTATTAATTTATGCTTGTAAATAACTTATCATATATGACACACTGACTCGGGGAAGTGCAAAGAATATAGCATTAGACCAAATAGAAAAAATTACCACTCATCATTCAAGCACCGTTCTACACAGAATTAATTTAAATATTCAAATTACTAATTCTAGATGTCATTAAAATTCTGTATTACTACACCTCTTCCAACACAAACTTCACATTCTAATGAAACCTCAAAACACAACCCGGATTCTCAACAAATAAAACACTGAATATCCTGATAACACACATTTCACACGGGCAAAGACACTTTTTATTAGTATGCAATCAAACTCTATAATTGCATGCCCACAGCTCTAAAACAACTAGATATAAATACAATATCTAAAAAAAAATATCAATACATTGTTTTTTGAAGAATTTTATTCCCTATGTATATTTGTTACTTAATTTTATTTATTCGTTACCGGTTTCGGTAAAGTTCTTCAAAACAAAATGTCTAGAATTTGTTACATAGTCAATGCCCAAGAAATACAAAAAAAAATACATATCTCAGCCATATAAAAAATCAGGGTATATACTTTATTCAAAACATTGTAAAACCAAACCAAACAAACTCAATAGTCCCTTCCATCTTTTTCCATGTAATATAATTTTATTTTATTAAAATCACTTGATAGAATATATTATAGCATTTTTCTTCATCTTCTTCTATCAAAAAAAAAAATAACCAATACACATCAATACTTGTACCACATTTCACACTTGCATGTGTACATGTACACCTCAGCATAGATTCTCCTAGTGAGGTCTTTAAGAAACATATAATTTCCAATTCACAGTATCATCTTTTACGGAGTGGTTTGACATCACAAAAGGTGTTAAGCAAGGCTGCGTAATGTCACCGTGGTTATTCAATCTATACATGGATAATTGTATGCAAGAATTGAAAATGAGTAATCTAAAAGTATGTTGCCTGTTGTATGCGGATAATGCGGTGCTGATTGCTAACAGTATGGAAGATTTACAGTCCCTTGTATCTAGAATGAATGAAGTATGCATGAAGAACGAACTAATGATGAATGTAAGTAAGTCTAAAGTCATGGTGTTTGAAAGAGAGAGTAAGAAAACAGTGTGCAATATAGTTGTGGATGACGAATACTTGGAGCAGGTCGATGAGTTTGTATATTTGGGAAGTATGTTTACGAGAGATGGAAAGACTAATAGGGATATTGAAAGAAAGGTGAATGCAGGAAACTCCATTAACGGAGGACTGAACGCGGATGGCGCTAACAAAAAGTTGTCCAAAGAAGCGAAGCTAGCAGTCCACAATGGAGTGCTGATACCAACCCTGATGTATGGCACTGAGGCATGGAATTGGCAGAAGAAGGATGAAAGTAAACTGAATGCCGTAGAAATGAGATCTCTGAGACGAATGTGTGGTAAAACCATGTATGATCGTGTGAAAAATATTGAAATTTGTAAAGAATGCAAGGCTGATGTAAGCGTAATGAGTAAGATTAAGAAAGGGACGCTTAGATGATTTGGGCATGTGGAGCGAATGAACGAAGAAAGGAGTGTAAGAAGAATGTATGATGCAAATGTGAATGGAAGAAGAAGCCGGGGACGCCCGAGGAAGACATGGCACGATCAAGAGAATCAAATACTTGAGTTGGGCCATGTCAGAAGTCGGAATAATAGAAGAGAATGTATGAGCCGATGTATGAATGTGAATGAAGCAAGAAGTGTATGCCAAGATCGAGTTGTTTGGCGGTCCGTCCTCTCTGCCTACCCCTGCGGGGAAACGGCGTAATGGTTAGTTAGTTAGTTAGTCAGTATCATCTTCTAAAACCTGCCTTACACGCCACTATATATAAAAAAAAAAAAAAACATTATTATTATACCGTCAAAATATTTTTTAATGATACTGTATAATGTATGGATATAAATAATTAATTAAACTTGCTTGTTAATTACACTTGAAATTGATCATAATTCTCATACCAAGGTACTAATAAAAAATAAAATAAAAAGTAATCTGTTTTTGCAAGTTCAGGTTCAGTGAAGGAAGTGTTATCAGCAAGTTTATTGCATGTTTTGAGTTTAAATCAAACTGATAAAGAATTTTTTTATGAAATGGCTAGTAAAAAATAAAGACTATGTAGATTAAAAAAAAAATTATTATAAAAACACCTCTCATGACACAAACTTTTTAGGAAAATGTGTAATGTGCGTTCCTTTCTCGAATTTATCAAAAGATAACGATTTAATTTACAAAAATACTTTGTGTATTTTTGTATTTTTTGAGCCAGGAGACTATGGATATCTCCAATTGAGTTATGTTGTGGGGCTGAAGGTATCGAGGATGTACTGGGATTTGATTATGCGACCTCCGGATTCGTAGCCAAGGATCGTAACCACTCAACCACGGAGACCGTCAAAAATAATACAGTTGTGTATAGTAAGATGGATCATTTAAGTTGTTATTTACGACCAATTAGCATTTTTTTGGAAATCAACATTTTTACATAATATCATCAAAAATAAAACCATTTAAGTATTTCCTCCTTTCGACTTTACCTGTAACAAGACAATAAATATAAAAAATAAAATAAAATTGTGTCAGTAAAAAAACGTTTTTATTAAATTTTTTTTATTTGGTTTCAATGCATATTTTTTTCATCTAGTTATTAAAAATTTACAAAGCTAATAAGACAATATGAGATGTTTTTCTTAGTCCTCCTCACTAGGTGAAACCTATGCTGAGGCGGACTAGAAACTGATTGTTTTTAAGCTCCCATGATTTTAGGTATGGATAAGAATCATTAGGTGACTAATCTGCTCATGTGCAATAAATACGTACTAATTATTTAACTTACTTCACCAGTTAAACCAAATTTTTCTTATTTTTAATTTCAATAAAATTTATTTTTTTAATCCCAATCTTACACTTCTCCATTTTTTTTCCCGTCACAACCTCATTTAATTTTGGAAAATTTAAAAAGGGTGATCTTTGTATGTTAGGTTCTGAAATGATAATGTGTTTGGTTCCTACCTTATTTGCTGTTTATCCAGTCCTTACCTTCCTAAAACCAAACACAACGTTTTGAAAAATGGAATACAGTGATCTGACAGTAATTGCTTGGAGTGCTCTTTTGTTCGGGAAAGAAAAATTACTTTCGAGGAGCATGTTCGTTCTTGACTTCATTCGGTAAGTGTTTGGTTTTCCTTGACCTTTTAAACCTTAAAACTGTCCCTTATTACAATCAACCAAAACCATAATTATTATTGTCTTTGTTATTTCCAGTCCACAACAGTTTTACATGCGAAACCCCACATTCTCGTTTAGGTAGTTAAGCTTGTAACATTGTATAACAATGTATAAGAACATAAAATAGTGTAAACTAGGTGTGTCGTGTACCTGGCGTCGCTCGGCGTTTTGGATTATTTAGATTGGAGAAAAGTTAATTTAATCCTTTTTTTACTGATAGGGTGAAGAGTTCTCCTTTTTACAGACAGTGGTGAAAAAAACGCTACTGCAATCTGGTAGTAGAACGGTGAACAAAGTTAATGAAGGTCTCCTTTTACCGACATTTTGTTGAAGCATACATCCAAATGTACATATAAGAATATCGTTCAATGTATTCAATATGCCTTTGGTATTGGGCTACATTTCATCCTAGCTCCATGTCCCACCCAACGGAAAAGTCCTAGAATTATAAATATTACTATTGACGACTCTTGAAACATTTGGTAGAGTTCGTGGTCATTCTGCTTGTTCGACCTTGTCCGCCAGACACATTTTACACATGTGGCTTCTAAAAATCGATCTAATATTCTATAAATTCAAAAAAATATCCAATACCCCTTCAATTCGCTTCTTGAATGCCCAGTAGGTTCGGGACCATATCTTCTTATTTTCTTTGGACTTGCTCTTCCTTTTGTTAGATATATTATGTGTCTTTTAAGATTTCCTGTTTTGGGTCAGGTCATGCCATCTTTCCTACCAAATCCTTTTATACCATTCACTCTATCTCTGTTTCAACATGCTTGATGACCTCATTTCTTTCGATCTTCACTTCAGTAGGGTCTTGTTTTTGATTTCTATCTGTTTAAATATTAAATATGTAATCATTAACCAATTGTAATATTTGTTTTCCAGGCAGAGAAAAAAGGCTGCGTGGCTACGGAGTACGGCCTGGTGTTCGGAATCTTCGAGCTGGTGGTGTTCCTGGTTAGTCCTCTGTATGGTACTCACCTCAATAAAATAGGGCCTAGAGTACTCTTCAATGGAGGCATTTTCACCACGGGGACGTGTGCCATCCTTTTTGGGTAAGAACTTTAAATAAATATTTAAAGAACTATAATGATGCTGTATCACAAATTTATTAAATGAAACATTCTAATTTAACCATTAATTATTATGATCAATTATCCACGAATAGAAGACCGATATATATAATCAAAAGGAAAATATAAAGTCACTGTGATGAATGTATGTTTAAGGATATGAAAGGGAACATGAACCTGACTTAGCAGATCATATATAAGCGAATGAATGGATGTCTCGTCCTTCTTTGTTCTTTAAGACTCACCTTGTAACATTACGACTAATAATTATGCTCTAACTACTGATACTTTCACTTGTCATTCCACTTCACAAATCCCATTATATTATAGAATTATACCCAGGACGTGTAGTCATCACAGTCACGTGGTTAGTACACTGAGAAGAAGCGAAAGCACTTGCAACCGGATAGGCTGTAGAAACGAAATGTGTTCATCATAGTAGCGGCACGTCAGAAACCCGCTACTGAAACATAGACAAATCTTTCCAGTGCGAAAACACCGTATTTATTTAAATGCCTCTTTAGGTACTGTTTGCTATACGGGAAATGAGGATATTTTCAATATGTATTCCAGAATGTTGGACAAAGTGGAGGGGCACTACCCTTTCATCATCCTGAGTTTCATCATCAGGATAGTAGAAGCCATGGGCAATGCGGCCTTCCTCACCGCCTCCTTCGCCATTATCGCCAAGGAGTTCCCCGAGAATGTTGCAACTATGTTTGTAAGTTTACTTATTTTCAAATTGATATTGTTTAATGGCCTCATTGATCGAGGGTTAAGGTCCATGAGGGTTCGAATCTCGGCATGCGAGAGTAAATTAAATTGAATTGTGTTATTTAAAAAATAACTCATTCTTGCGGCACGTTCCAGAGAGGAAGATCCTCTCAGCATTACCTTAGCGAAGGACCACCGTTCAGAATCGAAACGTTACTTGATATGGTTTTAGCCATGTTTGTTGACATATTTTCAGAGATCAGATTTGAATAGCCAGGTACTTGTACACCTTCGTCATTCTCAACTTCTTCGACTTGCCATAATTTCCCTTCAGCCTCACCAAATACCCCGATTGGGGATGCCATAGTTTTACTGACTCTTTTAGGGAACTGTTGGGATTTTAGTTCGGTATTAACATTAAAAAAATCATGAACAACAGAAATTAAGTAAAAACAGATTCCACTGCTTAGGAATATCAGATGACTTAAATCACACCAGAGCTCAGTAGGTATTAGAGATTCATTGCTTCTACAGAAACCAGACTTCTGTTGTATTCTTAGCTTAAGATGTTTTTGGCCTGTTTCTGAGTGACCTCAGTCGACCACTCTTTGACTTCTTGTGTGTTATCTGAGGGTTTATTTGAAGCCACAATAGAGACATTTCGCAAGGTATTCTTAAGCTGCCATTTTATGTTGATTTATGAGAATTCGTTTCCGATGATCAGAATTATTAATTTTATTCCAGGCGTCTCTGGAGACATTCTTCGGTCTTGGTCTGATTGTGGGACCGATGGTCGGAGGAGCTCTTTACTCCGTGGGTGGCTACTCCACCCCCTTCGCCGTGATGGGTTCTGTGCTGTTCGGAGCTGCAGTTATGACTTACTTCGCTCTTCCGAAGCATGATGAACCAGAGGAAGACTCGGAGAACGGAGGTAAGTTGTATACAAAATCTGGCTATCAAAAGATGGCCAAGACTCTAAATGACTTTCCACCTAGTAGACAACGCAATGTCAAAGTTTCTCTAGGCATAATGGCCATATGCCCATTGATCAATGTTCCATGTTTTACCTCATTCCATTGACGGTACCCAGTTCCTTTGGTCACACAGTTCACCAGGATCATCATTGAATTTGGCTTTGTTTCCTGGTTCCACATATTTGCTCTTCAGATATTTGAGCTTTGTTTTTATCTTGGTAGGACTTTTCCATCAGAGATGAAATGGTGTTATGTCATCCTATTTCTAATCCCACAACTATTGGTGTTTTCTTAACAACTGTAATATCGCCTAAAGTGGCAGTGTCCTGTTAATAGACTGACTAGCTCCATTTCAAATTTATGTTCTTAATTGGTACCTAGTTTTGAAAACCATTTTTTTTGAATATCTATAACTCTTTTGACAGCTATTACCTATTAGAGAACATAAGTTTTATTGCTTTCTTATGAAACATTAGTGCAGAGAAGAACACAATATTCAGTTGGACGAAAAAAGTGAAGAAATTTTCTCAAATACTGATATTTCTATTTATCATCTAGTCAATTAAACAAATGTATTGATGAAAATAATGAAATCACAATAAAGTCAACTTTGCACTCCAGCTGTGGGTTAACGAATCAATTTTTAGCTTGCTTTTTTCGTTCTATCATTCGTTGTACTTTGTTTACCATTTTATTTATTGTTTGGTCACTTTTATAAGTTGCACGGCGACGGCGAGGCATAACGGGGAAGCAAAATAGTTTGTATGAAGACACTTTTAATTTACCGTCTGCGAAAACGGCAAGCCATGGACGGCAACAACTTGCCGTTGGACACATAGCTCCCCGTAAAGGCGTGGCGGCATATTTGAGAGTGTAGCGTGTAGTTACAAGGATAATTTGATGTGTGAGTAAGTCTCGTGCTCCGAGAACCTGCCCGCCCGCACCCGGTTGCCCTCTCCCCGCCGACCCCCCAACTTGCCAAGCGTCTCTTGCGAGCTGATGGTGTGTTGTTGCTTCTTTTATGAGAAGCAAACACTGCACAAATGCCGTTCATGACTACGGCGTAAATAATAAAAACGATCAACGGTATGGCTTGCCGTGGACGTCCACAGTTGTGCCGTGCAAAATTATAAATAATGCGCCTGTCTCTTTTTGTAAATATTTTTAAGTTCTTAATATATTATGTAAGACAGAGGAAATTTTGCTTTATAACTATATGATTACAAACACCATATACGTACTGTGACTTACCTGATATTATATTAGTTTTACTTTCATAAAAATGTAATCTTTTCTTAATTTCAGTTTCCATGATCTCGTTACTGAAGATCCCATCCGTGATGTTGGCCTCTTTAACTATCATCATCTCCAGCACCAGTATTGGATTCCTGCAAGCCACGCTGGAGCCTCACCTTCGTCAGGTAAAGATACTACTGAAAATTTTATCTACACACAGTGGCGCCCCGCCCCTTTTTCAACGTACACACCAAGCGTATAACTTTTACGGCTTAGCTTCTTTGATTTTTGTGTAGCTTGGCGACAGTTAGCACATTCCTTACCATATCTCCATTTGTTTCGATTATCTACTGGTTTAATTCTTTTACGGCCATCTTCTGACAGGTATGTAAAATAATTAATGTTTCTGCTAGGATATTTACACATGTCGAGGATGAATAGCAAACAGACGAGATACCTTTTTTATGAGTATACTAATATCATGATTTAATCATAGATAATAGAAATAGCAAAGGGAGATATGGTATGGAGGCGTGTCGACTGTCATTAAGCTACAACCAAACTGCACGGGATATCAAATCGGTACAGCCAATGAAAGTTATGCATTTGCTGTGAAGGTTGTTTAGAGATATACAGTGTAGAGCTTATATTATGGCAATTGAGGAATGTGTGTAATAATAAGAACTCCAGCACATTTATAAAAAAAAAACTATCTTAAATACCACTATTTATTTTAAAGTTCATTTTCGTAGTAAAATTACTTCTTAAATTCAGTTTTTTTTAAATCCCCCCATAACACCCCAAATTCGAGCGGCAAGTAGTGGTGACCGCATGACGTCACACAAGTGTCATACGGGGTGAATTTAAACACGAAGAATTTAGGTGACAAGAACCGCGTGACATCGTTTCAATGGTACCAATCAAACAGAGCATTTTGATGAGATGGTTTTTTATCACTTTTAAATAACCATTTATAAATTCTACGTAAAAAATACATAATAAAATTTACATATTCTGAATCGGCGTTTGTTGAACTATATCTATATGAATATAATATTTTTATTACTTTGCTTACACCACTGTTTTTAAAATATAAATATTTACGTGTTTCAGAAGCAAAGCTTTGCTCATAAGGATATTTTATTTCAGTATATCGTTTATTTTTCATTCATTTTATTACTAAGCTTTTCTTCTGAAACATGCAGATATTTATATATTAAAAACACAGGTGTAAAAAATATTTCTTTTTTATTATATTAATAATGACGCCACAAAATAATTACACATCTTTCTTTCGAAGAAAATTTTTTTTTTTCACAAGTTCTTTCCTCAGAAGGTGGTTTATTATAGAAATATTACATTAAACAATTGAGATCAAGATATAAAGGATAAATGTTGCACATGTATGCAAACAAGGTGAGGAGACGTGGCTCGTTGAGAGTCGCAATCTCGTTGTTTTTGGTAGATGCTTCCGGGATTGTTTTCAGAGAGTGACGCTAGGTGCGATCGTGTGTCATATTATGTGTTTTTGTCTGTGGCCTGGAGTGGTTAATGTAGAAACAAAGAAGGAGCTCCGTTGTTCGTAGATATAATTTGCAGTGGAATGTTGGCGACACTTTAATAAGACTAATGGCCCATCTCTCTTGTTTGTATTATCTATGGATTTAATTTCTGTTTCCAGTTTGACTTCACCCCCGTGATCTTGGGCCTGATGTTCATCATTAACGGAGGGGTGTACGCCGTGACGGCTCCCGCCTGGGGGTGGATCTGCGACCAGCCCAATTTCAACCCCAAGTGGATCAGTGTGCTTGGCTGTGTCTTCGTGGCCATCGGCTTCTTGCTGGTGGGGCCGGCTCCTTTCATCCCCAGCGAAACGTGAGTTACTGAAAATGCTACCTTTTGCTTTTTCTAAAATATCACACAATACTTTTTAATGTATTGTATTCTACGTGTTGCATCGAATAGATCATCCCTAGCTATGTGATCTGTATATCACTGTACCGATTTTAAATAAAACAGATTTCATTAATGTACACAAAACCTGTTTGACTCTTCAGACAGGCCAAAAATAGGCCTTTGGAAATATGTGTATATATTTTTTGAATAAATTTGATCATTGTTTTTTCAGGTCTGTTACAATTGTGATTATTGGTTTGGTGTGTCATGGCTTCGGAATGTCTTGTCAACTTGTGTCATCGTTCACGGATGCTTTGAAAACTGCTTTGTAAGTATTAATCATGGGTGCCTAATTGTTTACCTATATTTCTTTTCTGATCTATCGTTGGGTTATTTTTCAAAAGCCTTGGTGAGACTTTTCCAGATGTTATTGTTATGTTATCCTTTTGTTATTGAATTTTGATGTTTAACTGCTGTTTTTCCTTTTCCCTCTTGAATTTATAATATTTTTTCTTTTACCTACTGCCAATAAGAGCTCTGTCGTAACCTCTCTATCACTTCTGAGGGATCGCCTTTATTGGCTTCGATGCCCTAAAAGAATATAATCCATTTGCTTAACAACCTACAAAGAACTGCAGGGGAAGACACCAGTCTATTTATCTGAACTATGTGTTCGACAACACCCAAGTGATAGACAGCTTACTTTGAGGTCAGCAGATCTTAATACTGCTAGCTGATTAGTTGAACCCTCTCGGTCAAATGTACTTGTTACTGTGATTGCATTTTTCATATATCCGACCCGGTCATTTGGAATACACTTCCCCCAAATATTCAGAATTTAGCAGAGTTTAAGCGAGAATTAAAAACTAAGTTGTTTAAAAAATCCTATATAATATAAAACACAACTTCATGCACATAGAAAGAAAATTTAAGCTATTTTTCCTTTTAATTCTCCATAACTTATTTACTTGCAGTTTTCTCCCCACGTGTATCCTTGTTATTCAATGCCCTTAGTATCTAGTGAAAATTGTAATATACATAATGTCAAACTGTTTCCTTGCTCTTTGTTATATATACTCTCTATATTAGATTATTTACAATCTTAGCTTATTGGTATATAATATCTAAAAGTTCTTAGAAATCGAAGTATGATACAGCCAAAAATGACGGAACGAAATGGGGTAGCAGTAGCTCAGTGGATTAGAGCGCAGGTCCTGGTTGGACCACGAGGTTCTGGGTTCGAGTCCCAGTTGCTACTGTTATCTTTTTCTTTTCTGTTTCTTTTCGGTTTCATGTTTCATTTTGAGAGTTGTTAATATTATCTATAACGATTAAAAAAATATTACAATGAGGTTTATAAGCTTCAATAAGTTATTCCAAAAAAAAATTTATATTTATAATTGTATTTTAGTGGCCATGGATTCCCCAATACCATCGAGACTTACGGTCTGGTGTCTGGACTCTGGACGTCGACGTTCGCTCTAGGAGCCTTCATTGGGCCCACAGTTTCTGGTTTCCTGTTTGATAAAGCTGGCTTCAGAATGTCCACCCTCTTCATTTTCATACTGCACGCAGTATCGGTAAGAATTTTCGCTGTACAGTTTACACCCCTTTGGAGGGATAATCGGTGTAAGCAAATATATGCCTGCAAATCAAAACAACCTCAATCCTGGCCAGAACACTGATACAAGTTGGCCGGCTATTTATATAAGATTCTCCTATACTTTTGTTATAAGCTATTCTACCTTATATATAATAACAATATATGTTTTAACCCCTCGAGTCTTTTTGGGAGATATTTCCCCTAGAAAACAAATAGCCATAGAGATATTTTCTGAGATGATTCTACGTCATTTTTTAAAACAATTCAACAATTTATCATTTAACGCTTTGCTAGGAAGATAATTACACTGAAAGACAAATTTTTCATATTTCTCAAAATTTAAGTATTGAACCATGTTAGATGTTAGATAAATAAAAAATAAAATCAAATTCACAGATTACAGTTATAAATAAATATTAAAAAAAAACTTTAAAAGATCGAGTTGCAATGTTTCACCTCGTTTCTTTTAAGAGAACTACTATCAAAATCGAATGTAATTTTTTTTTTACGTGAGGTACAAATTTTAATGACCAACTGAGTAACTTGGTGGCACCATAGTATTGAAGAATTTAACTTTTTTAAATGTCTGAATTCTATTGCCAAGCTAAAAATGCATTTTTCTACCTAGACTATCTTGAAAACTAACTATTTATCAGGAAAGGAGAAATTTTCATAAAAATTACGTAACCTTTTTAGGTAAATAACAGTATTTTTCTTTATTTTGAAGGGAGTTGTGATGCTGCTCTACTTGGCGTTCGGCGAACAGAAGTACGGAGAGTTCAAGGCTCCCGGAGCGGGCGAAGATGATGCAAAGAATGAACCACTAAGGGAGAATGGATCTCTGAAGAGGTACGTCAATTGCAAAACAGTTACTTTAATTCAAATTATGGTATTGGCGCGTGAGTTCGCGTTATGGTACTACCACTCAATCGCCCGACGTTCCAACTCCGAACTCCATACTTTCATTATCATGGAAGACGTCAAAGTTTTAGCTGCATCCGCATTCCATCTTATCAGTGCCTACAATTATTATGTCGAAATATAGAGACGACACAAAATAAAATAAAAAACTTGGCAGAAACGAAGATGGTGGATGTCAACTATACATCGGAAAACAACAAAGTAAAATATTTTTTTGTGTGATATTCACGTTGACGATAATTGTACAAATTATCACATTATTATTATTTGCACAATGCATATGTGAGTATTTTTTAGGCGTTAATGAACGTTCAAATGTTTTTGCACCAATATATACATATTTCAATCATTTGTAATTGCCGACTGCATACTCATTGGCCGATGTGTGGAGGACCGGTTCGTGCGAGTTACGTCAACTCGCACAAACCGGCCAAATGAACAAGTGAGACAATGGCATCTCCAAATATGAGGAATTTTAGGAGGCTGAAGGAAGTTTGGAGAAGAATACTTGGAAGAGGAATCTTTCGATTCTGAGTGGAGATCTCTCACTAATGTGACACTGAGGGTATCTGCCACTTTTGATAATCTAATAATCTGTTTATTTTTCAGTTCCAGATCACAGATGGCTATATCCATTGAGAGAGTTAGACCATCAGGAATGAACAGTCTCATAGCTTGCAACAGCTTCAAAAACAGGTACTTATGTGGTTTTAGTACTTATCACATTTGTGCTATCCGTCCCTTTTCAGGAACATTAATAAAAATAAAAATTTGCCAATCACTATTTACTTTGTTCGTTACAGCACTAGTCCCACCAATGTCATCTATATTAAATGCCAAGACAAGATAGCCAAGATGGTCGCCAATCTTTTGCTTAAGTTGTTTTTTCTTTCCCTAAAAAGATGACAGCATTGGCAGCTAAATATATTATGGTATAAATATGTATGTACATTCAGAAAAAGTACTGTGAGCACTTACCTAGATCACAATATATTATTTTATTGTAAAATATGTGAACCTTTAATCCTTCTTGATAGTTATTCATATCATTTCGACACAAAGCACCGCAAAACTCGTGGAAATAAAAAAAAATGTATTTCGAAGAATTGAATGTTATTGTATTGTGAACTAGTTACCAATCATGAAACACAACGCTAATTTATACGTAATTGTATGTACATTTGAAAGACTGCCACGAAATTCAAAATGTCATGCATCTACCACCAGGGGCGCTACTAGTCGGCTGGCCTTTTGTATAAACCTTTTTCATTATTTCATGGATTTTACTAATATTTCATTGATCTTTTTTTTTACAGGAGGAATGCTTACTCCAAAGCTAACGGCAGCATCGGAGGTTATGGCAGATCGTACGGCAGCGTAGAAACAGACCGATATCGCCTAATATAAATACATTTACACCAAGTTTCTTAGTTAAAACCCACTGTAAATAAATTAAATAATAGTTTTTTAAGTTAACGAGTTCATGTTGTTTGGTTGAATTTTCTTTGGCCATGTTCATGTTTGAAGTATAAAGGCTTCCGCATGTTTTTCCATCCAATGACAGCCTCAAAAAGACGCCAATGGTCACCATAATAGATAAAAGAAACAAGGGAAATGGACCATGAACCATAAACAGCGCACGCAAAAGTAGTGTCAATATCGTTTACTGAGGCTACTCTTAATCACACAGCGTCGCCCTGCCTTATTTTCTCTCAACACACAAAATGCATCACGTTTTATAATCCGTGGAACTTAGTCATAGCTCGGCGACAGTTGGCACGCTTCCATGCTGTATATCCCTTTGTTTCTTCAATCTGTGAGTTAAACCTCTTAAATAATTAAACCAATCATTAATTGTGCTTGGACTCCCAAAGCATTAGAAATTTAAGTTTTAGAGAATATTTTAATAAGTTTTTTATAGAGTATTTGTAATTCATTTATAATACGTCACATTTATATTATTTATACTCATTTTTGCTTTGTGGTGCCTAATTTGTAAATGTTTTATTCCCAATTTGTACCTGTTAATGCATATTATCAATTTGTTTTATATTAAATTTTAAATATAACTGCTTGGACAAAATCAAAGCACACCGGAACATGGTTCCGGTTCGTGAATCATTCCGGTTTGTGAACATACTCAGTTAAGCTGCTACGAATCAAAATCACCTCAAAACCAGGCTTACTGAAGCTTACCTAATTAAATAGGAGAATCTAATAGAAATAAGAGGCCGACCTGATTCAGTGTCCTGGCCTGGGTTGAGGAGGTTTTGTGTGAATTCCAAATAAGGAAGAGGCAAGTTAGCACTCCAGCGGAAAAAATGTTTTAATTCATGCAAAAAAATGCCTACATCAAACGCTGAAACTGGCCGAGAAATGATAAAAAAATCAATTTCACAGATGTAGGACCACTTCAACCAAAGTGTTACCGATACTAGAATACAAATGAATATTCTAAAAATAAGTAAAGTTAACCATTCAAAATTTAATCAGAATTACTAATTCGTTCACGAAAAAATAAAATAAAAATTGAATTGTTTATTTTGTTTAATTTATGTTAAGTTATTTAGTTTTATTTTTAACACATCTTAAAATATTTCCAAAATATTTTTAAATACCTCAAAGTTATTTGATATTTTATTGATGCAAAGAATTATTTGTTGAAATTATACTTTATAAATATTTTGTCCGTGTATATTTTTTATACATGCGAATTTAAGTAGGTAACAAACAAACAAAAAATACCTACACGCATTTTTGAAAATAAGTGTTTTGATGTTATGAAACTATTATAAATATTTATACGAATGTTTCTTTAATAAAAGCAAAATAAAGGGAAGGCATTTTGTAAATTGTTTAATATTATTTTCACAACAAGAGTTCCTTGAGTAGGTAAATAAAATAAAAGTCTACAACCATCCACATTAAATTTGTGCAGAACAAAACAGAAACCAACAAAAATAATTAACGATGCGGCCAAAATAGGAACTAATAATTAAATAAATTTGTTTGCTCTGTTATGCGAATATTCCCAATACATATATAATATTAAGATATACGCCCTGATTACACAGATAAGTATATTGATCTGCAGCCATTTTTTTAAATGTATTTTTATCATAATATTTAAAATATATTTAACGAAGAATTGATTTATTACGTATACTCCATTTTTGAAGAAATCTGTTTTACCGACTTCAGCAAGGAATTTTAATATTATAAATAGTTCGATTGCCAATGCACAGATGTCAGTCATGTGTCGTATTTTGATTGAGATGCCTTTGTGTAAATAACTTTCAGTAGACGGTTTCACAATAACAAATTAATACTCCTGACATTCCTTTCTCTGTCCGTCCACACTCATCGATCTGGAATTCTTTTCGGATTATAATTCGTTCTAACATGTTTTTTTTTCACACATAACCAACAATAGTGGCGGTTCGTGATTTTTTTTAAATTGTGTACTGGTCCTGTTGTCCTGAGGCGAAAGGTTCAATACTGATAGTCCCATAATTTAAATAAAGTTTGTGGAATGGGTACTATAATTACTAACGACATTTGTCGAAACTTTCACGTCTTATCTAAAAAAAGGATTGAATTTTGAATACGAAAACAAAGGCATGCATTACAATCTATTCATTTTACCAGTAGATTTACAAATGTCATTAAAAACAAACGGTTAGAGAAATGCAGGAAAAATAAAATGAAATAACAACTTTTATTTGCTACTAACTATAGAAAGCAAAATAATAATGACCGATAAAATAATAATGGGCCATCTCGGTGACACTCATAAAACTTCTGAGGTGACGTGTTTTCAAACATTCTTATCGCTGCGCGCAAACTTTGACAGGTTGGCTTAGGTTATTTTATTACACCGTCAGGGGGATTGTGATGTTTTGTTTTTTTTTTGTGTAAAGTTTTTGCTTATAATCGCCAGTCCGTATGTGCTGAATCCATTTAGCACAGCACCTGGGAATATTGGAATAATAATGGAACATTTATTTTGGGCGAAAATGAAACTTAATTTGGGTGAATTCAACCTCTATAATTGTAGTTCAATGTGAAAAAAAACTATTATTAGTGAAATAAATTAGAGTATTCATTAGCAAACCAATTATAAATACGGATATTGTGATAATATTAATGCTCAACACTATTATTATTCTTTGAGTTAAAGTTTGTAAAAAGGTTATAATTTTATTACTTACGCTTAATTATGGTTTACTATGAATAGAATATAAAATTATGTACGGTAAAGCTCATCCTTGTTTTGACATTTGACATTCTAACCTCAAAACTATATAAACATACTCAAAACATGATTCGACCATACATACTTCTTCCCATTCTCTTTAAAATTAAAATAAAAACTTCAAAAACAATATTTGTATCGAAATCCATTCATCACAGTGTGCAAATTAAAAAAAATGTTAACCCACTACAGGGAAAAATAGCATAAAGTATCTGGGTGTTTTAGTAGACAGTCGACTAAAATGGAAAGCACAAGTACATAATACGGTAGCCAGAGTAAGAAAACTTATTTACATATTCATTAGATTGAGAAACATCCTATTATCCAATATGATAAAAACAATATATTTTTCCCTCGCGCAATTCATTTTACAATATGGTGTAATCGGTTGAGAGGGAACCTTTAAAACTAACCTCTTACCTGTTGAAAAGATAGAGGAATTGATTTTGAAAGTCATCCTACGAAAACCATCGACATTTCCAACTACACAGCTGTTTAACTCTTTTATAATCCTCAGTTTAAATAAAACCTTAAAAAATAACACATAGTTACAAATTCACAAAGCCCATTTCAATTCAACAATTTCCACAAACATAAATAACCTACCAAGATCACGTGGCAACTTAGAAATCCCTAAATTTAAAACTAGTGCTTCTCAACTCCATTACGCCTATCAAGGTATAATTTTTTTTCAATTCCATCCCAAAATCAAAACAGAAAAAAAAAAATTCTTTCAAATCAGAAATCAAACAATCTTTAGATAACTCCAACAGTGATCACAAGTTTTCATTTCTTCCGTGAATTTTATAAAACTGTTAATTGTAAATAATGTATGTAAATTAGAAAATATTAATAACAATAAAAGAAAAAAAAATATCTTCTAGAAATATTGGATCAGGCTTTTTAAACATGACTAAAATCAATATGTATTATGTTTATATCTTGTATGCTCCTTATTGTTGCATTTCTATTATCATGTACTTTTACTATTCTATTTTGTAGATAATGTATTTTTTAGTAACTATCATGTTTTAGTAACTATCATGTTTTAGTAACTATCATGTACAACAAAACAAACTGTATCTGTACATGTAAATATACATAAACTGGTATACATTTAATAAAGTGGTTTTAAACAAAGAACTTTTTTATTTGAGAGGAACGACTGCTCGCCCTGTTTCATACAAAACTTAATTTTGGATTTGAGGCTAGAATACCCACCCCAAACCACATGATCTTTTTAAAATAAAAGGTATAGTAAATATCTAGTATGGATATTAAGTATTTTATTAAGTATTGTTTTAAATTATGAAATACATGCCATTAAAGAAATCAAATTTTCATAATTTTAGAGACAACTTTAGAAATTATTTGCGGGTTAAGATGAAGAAAAAAAATTTGACATATTAGCTATTTAAATATGATTAAATAATATATTTTTTTAAAAGGCATTAAAAAAATGTTTTTTTTTTGGTCGATATTTTAAATTATGCATGACAGATTTGTAGACCGATGTAAATTGGTCGTTTTTAATTTAAATTTAAGTCCATCAGAAAGCTTTTTTTTTTAAAGAAAGAAAAACATTCCCAGGTTACGAATACATAAAATATTTGAAAATCTCCTACTACCATCGCAGAAAGCGGAAGATGTTGCTTGTGTGGTGATGGAGGACTTAGTCAGCCGATGAATTGAATTCACAGCGCCTGGGTGAGACTCAGACGCGATGTCAACTCAGCCGCTGCTTATTTAACACTTTTTTATTTTATTTTTCATTGTATTTTTATAGTAGACGGGTTTTTTTTAAATCACCGTCCCCCAAAATAATTGCTAATGTTGTCTGTTTTATTTTATAAGTACAAAAAGAAAACTTCATATCCGTACTTGACATTTTATACCCTTTGATGAAAAAAAGATCAATCGGCTTAGGTGAGTATTTTGGCCTCAAATCCAAAATGAATGGAAGGATTTCTAGTATGTATTACCCATTCGTGGTGACAAAACATTCGATGCATCATAACCTTTCCAGATGCTTCCAATGAGTTATCCATAAAAAATAAAAAAGAATAGATTCCTTCTATCTCATAAAAATACACAGTATTTCAAAATGCACTTCAATTACGTCATTATATTGGCATCAGGTAAATACATAAGATAAAATATTATTAATTAATCGTTCCATTACATTTGAATCTCTCATAGCAAAAAATCAGTATGTTTATATATATTTTGCGAATGTTATGATCGTGAATACAAAACATTTCTTTGTGTCCATACCGACAGATTAAACAGAGGATTAAACCCATAAACACATCATCTTCCCCTCTCAATTAAACAATAAATGCATTTGCATAATTTAGTCTTTGGTCTAATTTAATTCAGAATACCATTATTATAAAAATAATCTTGTTCTAATGTAATTAAAATATGTTTTTTAAAGTTTCACATTTTGGATGTTTTATTAAAATTATGGGAAAATATGCAAAAAAAAACCATGTGCAGAGATGCTGCAGGAGTTACTCCATTCGGAGGACCGTTTTTGGTATTTTATATTTAAATATAGAATTCGCATCATAGTCTGATAGCGAATTTATCGTTGGGTTTTCGTGGCCGGGTAATCCGGCATAAAATTGTTCAGAAAGTGATTTAATTAGTTCCTTTATGAGAGGAATGTTTGTGTCTTTCTGTAGAGTGTTACCCTGATCCACGAAGGAGTATTCAGACTTTGTTTTGCAGGGTTTGTAAGGGTTTTATGTGTGTTTTTGCTGCGTTTCCCCAAATAGGTGCAGCGTATGAAAATATTGTTCTGATAGTGGTTTTGTACAGGAGTATTTTATTGTCCGTGGCGTAATTGAGTCTATTTCGCTGTAAGTGTAAATTTGATTCCTTTTCCGTAATTAGTGCCCATTTTAGCCATAAAATACTTCAAAATTAGAAATGGTCGAAATTCTTGCCGTTTCTTAGAAACCGGTTGGTTTTTAAGGAACTTTTATTTGGAAATAGAGAAGATTTTTTTTTATACCTGTTCACGAAAAATCGCCTTTATACGTAATTGTTTTCCATATAAAGCGTTAAATAATAAAACAAGTTTAAACATAAAATTATATTAGAATGTGATGTAGAATCATCTCCTTCCGGAAAATAATACTAATTTCTGAACACCGTTTAGTTAGCGTAAAAATATGTACTTCGACCATTGTCCTTTTTAAACTTACACTATTCTTCCGATGAGTCATATTGGTGTTGCAATTTAAAACCTTTTAAAGGATCGCAGCGCCCTCAATTTTTGTTCGCTCTTAAATATCACACTGTATGTGTAAATTATCATATTATCAAAATAAGAATCTTTTCGAATCCAGAAAAACGATAAAGCTCATACCTATTACTTATGTAGGCGAAGTCGATGCGACGACGACGCGGTGCGACGTGGCTGGAATGGTTGGAATCTCTTGGAAGCGTCCTACGTGAAAAAAAAGAAGCGACGAATGGCGCGGTGCAGTGACGCGATCAGTTGATTTGATATTTTCGTGTGAAGTGGACACGACGGTGTTTGCTAATTTTCAACATGGTTGAAGTAGAATATCTTTATGGGCCAAGTTAATGAAGTTTTTCTTAATGCCAATAAAATATTAAAGGAAACGACAAAATATGATGAAAAAAATGACTTTTAAAACAAAAATGAATAAAAGGACGTAAATAATATTAAAAATGATGATTACATGTAATACAAATAAAAATGTTTATTTGTTAAGAAATTGCTATTTTACACATTTTATTATAGCACATAATTTAGTTTTAGCAATTAAGGTGCATTTATGAGTGGAAGGGGATGCATGGATCAGATTTTCTCGTTGCGTATGCTCACAGAGAAGTTTCTGGCAAAAAACCAGAAACTTTTCTGTGCTTTTGTAGATCTACAAAAAGCATACGACCGTGTTGACAGAAAAAAGGTATGGAAGGTGTTGTCCAAGTATGGAGTGAATACAAATCTTAAACAGGCAATCGCATCTCTGTACGAGGGAAGCGTTGCATGTGTTAGGGCAAACGGTGATTTTACGGGGTGGTTTGACATCACAAAAGGTGTTAAGCAAGGCTGCGTAATGTCACCGTGGTTATTCAATCTATACATGGATAATTGTATGCAAGAATTGAAAGAGGTGGGCTTGGGCGCAAAAATGAGTAGTCTGCAAGTATATTGCCTGTTGTATGCTGATGATGCGGTGCTGATTGCTAATACTATAGAAGATCTACAGTCCCTCGTATCTAGGATGAACGAAGTATGTATGAAGAATGAGCTAATGATGAATGTAAGTAAGTCTAAAGTCATGGTGTTTGAAAGAGAGAGTACGAACACAGTGTGCAATATAGTTGTGAATGATGAATACTTGGAGCAGGTAGACGAGTTTGTGTATTTGGGAAGTATGTTTACGAGAGATGGAAAGACTGATAGGGATATTGAAAGAAGGGTGAATGCAGGAAACTCCATTAACGGAGGACTGAACGCGGTTGGCGCAAACAAAAAGTTGTCCAAAGAAGCGAAGCTAGCAGTCCACAATGGAGTGCTGATACCAACTCTGATGTATGGCAGTGAGGCATGGAACTGGCAGAGGAAGGATGAAAGTAGACTGAATGCTGTAGAAATGAGATCTCTGAGACGAATGTGTGGTAAAACCATGTATGATCGTGTGAAAAATGTTGAGATTCGTAAAGAATGCAAGGCTGATGTAAGCGTAGTGAGCAAGATTAAGAAAGGGACGCTTAGATGGTTTGGGCATGTAGAGCGAATGAACGAAGAAAGGAGTGTAAGGAGAATATACGACGCGAATGTGAATGGAAGAAGAAGCCGGGGACGTCCAAGGAAGACATGGCACGATCAAGTGAATCAAATACTTGAGTCGGGCCATGTCAGAAGTCGGAATAACAGAAGAGAATGTATGAGACGTTGTATGAAAGTGAATCAAGCAATAAGTGTATGCCAAGATCGAGTTGCTTGGCGGTCCGTCCTCTCTGCCTACCCCTGCGGGGAAACGGCGTGATGGTTAGTTAGTTAGTTAGCAATTAACAAAAAGGTCACTGCTCAGCTATACATTCCAGAGCACGGAGTGGAGCTGGTTTTCAGCAGTTCCTACAATCATTAAATAAAATTACAAATAGGTTTATAAATTTTTAATGAAGTTACATAAAATGTATTAAATAAAATGAAACGAAAAATAAAAAAAATCAAAAATAAAATTTAAAAGATTACAAACATTTTTTCACAAAATCACGAACACGAGTATCCATTTTATAATTTATCAATTATGGTGTGAGGCTGTCTGTGCAGTCATAAACCATTCGTTGTTGACCTTCTTGAAGCACTGTAGCGATGTCGACCTTCGAATAAACAAATAGATGACGGAGATTGTAATAATGCATATAAAAAATGTTTTTCCGGGGAAACTAACCGAGTTTCCTATATTAAAGCTAAGAAAATATTATGAATACAATAAAAACTAATATTAGTTTCACTTCTTTACTGTAAAATTTTGCATTTATCATAGGAGTTTCAAATAAATAAAAAAAATTACGTCTGTCTACGATTAATGGCGGCGACTGGAGTAGCGGAAGCGGGCGATGCGTGGACACGTAGGACAGCGTTGCCGCTTCGCATCTCTTCGCTTTAAAACGCGTCGCAATCGCGTTTACGCGACGTCGCCCACACAAGACGGAGGGTAACACATTTTACCAGGCGATTATTTTAATTCCATATTTGAAATGAGTAAAAAAAAAATAAGAAAAAGTTTTTTGTGATTAGGTAGTAACCTATCTTGATATTTCAGAGAATCAGGTGAGGTGGATAAAATGTGTTTTTGAAATAAACGATTGATTCATTCTTTTGTGAAACAATGTTGATTCAGCCAATAATAAAGTGATTGGTTTTACAGTGAAACCGTTGGCCAGGTGTTGCATTGTTTGACGATAGTGTTGACGGTAACACCCACGAGCAAATTCAATATTTGCAGCAGTCTGGTACTTAAAATTAATTCACTCATGCATTATAGCTTGGGTATAAATGTAGACATTTAATAAAGAGTAACATACATTAATTACTATGGCAACACCAAGTTACTAAATTTCTCTTTGAAATTTTGTTCTTCAGATTAAAAACTTTCCACATTCGAATTATTTGACAATTAATTTTAAAGCGACAATCCAGAACATCATAATTTTTTATTTAAATTTTGAATTTCTGAATTGGATTTATTGATGTAAGTTCTAAAACATGGTTCTTTCGATACATGTATTTCAGAAACACAATATATACACTACCCTGCAAAGCGTTAAATATTAAAAAAAAGTTTTAAAATAAAATTGTTATTAATACCTACCATTAATTTCTGAATACTGTTTGGTGAAAGTAAAAAAATAAAACACTTTGACTATTGTCTTCTTTTAAACATACAATAATTTTCCTATGAGTTATCTTCGTGTTGTTATTTAAAACGTTTTTAACGATCGCAGCGCAAGAATCATCGATTTCGCAAACCTTATACCGATGTCCGGAGCCAGTGGGTCTACGGCATCCTCAATTAGGGATTTGAGGCTGAAAGGACTATGGAAGGGAAGGAGTTGGGAAGGGAAAAGATCAGAAATACCTCCCAAATTAGACGTGCTGACTAAACCTTTGACTTTGTGCAGAAACGGGCGGTCCGTTTGATAAATTTCCCTCTCTTAACAAATGGATTGCATTCTCTAGAGCGCGGACGTTAGCTGGAAATGCTGTACTTGTTCTACCGGTATTTCAATGGAAGATGCTTTAAGGCGTTATTGATCCCATCTACACCGGTGCATAGTCTGGAAATACGCCAAACGCGCACCCAATATTGTGACCAATGTCCGGTCATTTCTAAGACTCGTTCTTGAGTCCAACAGACCGGCTATGGAACGATTTGCCTCTCTCTGTGTTTCCTCCCTAATACAATAAGGCTCTCTTCAAGACCAATGTTCACTCCTTCCACTCCCCAAATCCAGCATCCTGAAATATGACATAGGCCAAGAGAGAAATTATTTTCCTCACGGTCTAACGCAGAGTTATCGTAAAAAAATACTATTAAAACAATTTCAAGCGACGTTTCGATTCTGAATTATGGTCTTTCACCAGGACGATACCACTCTTTACAACCTAATAATAACCGATAAAATAAAAATAGTAAGTACCTACCCAAGTGTTCCTTTTAAACGTGTAAAATTACATCTTGTCCTGGCGTAACGAATTCGGGTTTAGTAGAGGTCAAAATAGTCTTTAGCCATTTATTTATAGGCCATAAAGAGGCTTCGTCCATTATTACGTTGTAAAGTCTTTCCTATGCCCAAATACCAAACTAATAAAAATGCTAATTTCCTATGAAAATTCGATGGGATTCGGGTACTTATCAAATTCCAGCTAATTATATAACATTTTTATTGGGAATCGTATAAAATTATACAGTTCGTTGGTTGTGAATACCTATTTTTCAAAACATCTTCAAAAAATCTCGCCTCATTATTTTGTAAGTTGCATTCCTGGATATTTTAAAAACAAGCTCTTAGATTTTTTTTTGAGTTTGCTCAACAAATTTGTTTGAATCCCTTTGCTATGGAATTTCTATGCGCTATTAATATTAATGTTCTCACAACTGTCCCATTCCGATGTTCGAGGCGGAATTACATATTTTATGCTTATTAAACCTTTTTTTTCGTTATGTGAAAACTGCGCAAGAGACCCAACTTCCCGGAGACTATGGAACTATGGCATTCCCATATTGAGGAATGTTGTGAGCGTGAAAAGCGGGAAGAAGATGGATATGTGGAAGTGGAAGGTTGGTAAGAATCTGGCTAACCGATCTGGTCATGCCTAAAACAATTTCAAGCAACTATTGATTCTGAAACATCATAATCGGGTGAAATGAAAATAAATACAAAAAGAAATATTAAATTAAATTAAACCAAGTAAAAACTTATTTTTTGACATTGTTCGATTTTTTTAAAAAAAATATGAATACCGCACAAGAGTCCCAACTGCTCCCAACCGTCTGTAGCCAGTGAGACTATGGCATGCCCAATTGGGGAATCCTGTGAGTCTGAAGGCATTGGGGAGGGGAAGGAGAAGAGGGAGAGGAAGATGGGGAAATACCTGGATTTTCAGATCTGGTCACCAAACACGGCTAAAAGCCATTTCAAGTTTCAATTCTGAATGAAATTCAAGTCTTTCACCAGGGCGATACTGACAGTATCTTCCACTCTGGAACGTGTGCAAATATACTATATATTATTTTTAAATGAATTACTTGTGAAACAACACAAATTAATAAAATAAAATTTACTTGCACACGCCGGGATTTGAACCCGTGACCTTCGGATTCGTAGTCGAGAGCCTTACCCCTCGGCAGTCAAATTATTGTTGTCAAGTTTAATTTGTAGAACTCCAGGTTTATTTAAAGTTTTTTATAATTTAATAATAACTATAAATATTCAATTGAAAAAACGGTCTGCTACACGTGACAGCTGTTTCACCTTCCGAAGGCATTATAAAACTGTGTTGAAGCCACTCACAGACGATCTATTTATACTATTTTTGGCTTAACCTTGTGTTTTACACCTATGTATATCTTTGTTAAAAAGGATATTTGTCTATTACAAATAAATAAAGTATGAAATTATTTCTATGTACAGAACCGACAAACAATCTCACACTAACCAATAAAATCCATGATCTTGGGGCAACAAGTTTGGAGGTATTGTTGACATATTTGCGGACTCCATTTATACAATAAAGCGTCATCTTTACCAGCAATTTGATTAATCCTAATTGTTTAGCATTACTTTATGGTTTAAAATTTCCATGTACTTATAATTGTCGATAGCTAATTATATTATTTTCTAAAAATCCATGTAAAAATGATGGACGTATAATCAAATAAACACATTAAATTTGATATAAATAATACAAAATTCAGTTGTGGGAGACGATCTCATTGTCAATCGTCTCAAAACTATTCCCATAAATGCCGATAACATAACCTGCCGATAAAGTTTTATTATTTATTTTAATTAAAATGGAGCCAACTGTTCAAGAAGAAATTTATATTTTTTCCTGGATCTAAAGGAATTTCATCATATCACTGCACAAGAGGTTAGCGACCTAGCAATAGGATACAATTTGACGATTCATTTAAGCATCTGTGGCTAATTAATTTAATATTATTCATTGCGATAATTACGCTCTAACTACATACTGTTATATTGTACCTGCTTACTTCTTTTACACTTTATTTATTATTTTATGTGTACATTATTGTACTCCCGTATAAAACTAGGTGATAAATGTATCAACATGTAAAAGCCTTCTAGGCGTCAATAAATAAATAAATAAAAAAATGTTTTAAAAAAATGTTATAAATACGAAAACCACAATTTACTCCAGATAGCGTTTTTTTTTAAATATAAACAGGGAATATATTCAGCAATTAAAACATTGCGATCGTAGAAAAAAATTTATCGTTTTTTGAAAAGTACTATTCCGTACAAATTTGATATTAATAAATCCCATAGTCGCTGCGCTGGGGCTAACAGATTACCAAAGTATTATTAGTTTTTTTGTTTGATTCGTGGAAATCCATTATATTTCCTTTTTATTTAATAATGTTATTATTAAGTTCTGCGGTTATTTCAGTTTTTTTTTGTGATACTTGCAGAACTTAATAATGAAATGATTAAATTTTATTTACAACAAATAAAAAAAAAATAAGGATTCCTAAAGGATTGCACGCTTCCATGGTTTACCATTGAATCGCCACGATTATGGGATTCTAAGAATTATTTCTTAGAACAGAAAGTCTTATAGACGCTGAATTGAAAACGCACGTATGGGATTCGTTTCGGACTCGCTCTCCGGCAGTGGAGGCAGGGAGGGGTGGATTTTTTAGCACGGAATTCGAATAACGTGCTGTTTTAAAAAGTGATAAAATTATAATAATATTATAGTTTGCCTTATTATGCCTACCCTAAGAAAAACGAACCATAAATTTTTTGTTAAAATACATTTTATCAATGAAGTTTGATAAGGAACTTACACGCCACAGTTCAATTGGCCACAACAATCAGTCGAAGAGAATAATAAAACGTCCATTTTCAAATATTCAGTATACATTTCATACCCGAACTTGACAGAGTCTACCTTTGGTCGTTGGCCAATGCACGCCACTGGTGTATAAGTAGGTATACGAAAAAGTGAGACAACACATTAAACAGATTGCCAAAAAGAGAAAGAAATTGAAGCGTATGAGGTGGGAAATTTTATGTATTTAAAAGGAAACAATGCGAATTTCTTATATGTGTCAAAGGCTTGGATTCTCAGAATCGATGAAAGCATTTATGCAGGCTTCATGACACAAACCCGCCTCTGGGTAGCGTAGTGTTTTATAAAAATGATTCACCTGAGTAATAAAACCAAACAAGCAAACATTCTAAACATTCGTCTCAGAGCATTGAAGCTTTAAGCCAGCATCCTCCTATAAAATATACTCGTTTCTGGAATGACGTAATTTTGTTACCTACGAGTATGTTACCAGGTGCCTTGCTTCAGTGTTTAGTTAGTGGGGTCCAAGACGCAGGAAAGTGAACGAATCGACTACTTCCTGTTGTATTTTGAAGGAAACACTCCATGCGTGAAATAAAGCCCCTCTATGGCGCTTTGAAAGTTTTTTTTTCTTGAACATCCGAAAACAAAGTGACTGGACTGTATCTGTTCTTCGTTATAATTATTGATAAATAGCCGCATTGTCCATTGTAAGGAACTATGATAATATTTGGGTGCATTGACCGTACAATTTATTTAAAAAATAAACTATTAAATATCGAAGTATTGTTTGATATAACGTTAGTTAGATAATGAACAGATTTGAATACGAAGATTTTTCCGAAATTTCCTCTCTTCCTACTTCCTTTAACCCAGTGATGCACAACCTGTGGTACGCGAGCCTATTTTTGAGCCTTATCGTACGGCCCGCTTGACTAAATGAAATATGAAAAAGATTGCGGTATGTATGTTTTTAGTGGGTTCCGTATCCAGATGTTGTTTCTAAAAATATGTTAGATAACGGAAGAGATTTAAAAAAATCTAATTATTAAATTGCTAGCAATCGTTCAGAATTTAAGAATTTGATATGATGAAAGATTTATCGTTTATCTATTCCGTTTTACAAAGCACGAAAGGTATCGCGACATACTTTTGTTTTATATCAGCCGCCTAAAATTATAAGCATTTCTTCAATAGATTTATAGTTTTTTTGTCGCGTCATTATCAATAAATTAATAAGAATTACTTTGTTTACACCACTGTTTTTAATACATAAATAACAATATTTTTCTAAACGTAGATTTCCTCATCAGGATACATACCATAGTATACTTAAAAATAATGACGCTTAATAATTTAATAATTATTGTACAAATTAACCATTTTTTACATGGTCTTCAATATTTCATCATGATAATAACCGAGAGCATTTATAGGTTTGGTTTTGGAGATAGAAAAATGTCGCTTAGCATGTTTATACGTATTTGAAACGCTCTTTGAAAAATATGTTAAAAGGTACCATTTTAGTAGATTAGCGACACCACCGACTGTAAATTTTACCATGTCAAACTGTATGTACTGCGGGCCACAGGGAGTAGGGTCCCTGTGGCCCGCGAACAAAATGAAAATTGATAAATTGAAAAAAAAAGGTTGTGCATCACTGCTTTAACCCTATAATATTACCACAATGGTTGATGTCATTATAACATTGGATTCGGACAGTCTGTGGTATTACTTTTTTTCGTATTTGCAAGATTTTTTTACAAATAGTTTTAACGTCTTATTTACGTACAATACGAATATAAATGTAATATCGACTCCTACGTAAAGTATCGTAACTTTACAGAATAGTGGTTTAAAGAGACAGAAGATTGGTGTAAGTTGAGCTTTTAATCGTTTTGAATCAAATTTGGCACGTAATTGACAATGAAGGTCCCAAATTTGGTGCAAAACAATAAAAAACTCGACTTTCACCGAACTTCTGTCTCTTTAAACCACTCTCCTGCAAATTTCCGATTTTAAATTACGATACTTTACATAGGAGGATTCGATATATATTATTAGATATGTTAGAAAAATTATTAAAAAAAGTCCCATAAAATTATTCATCACTATTAATAACAATTTTAGTAGATAGATAATAAAAATTTGGGATGGATTGGGCATGTAGAGCGAATTAATGAAGAAAGGAGTGTAAGGAGAATATATGACGCAAATTCGAAAGAAAGAAGAAGCCGGGGACGTCCGAGGAAGACATGGCACGATCAAGTAAATCAAATACTTGAGTCGGCCCGTGTCAAGAGTCGGAATAACAGAAGAGAATGTATGAGACGTTATATGAATATGAATGAAGCAAGAAGTGTATGCTAAGATAGAGTCGTTTGGCGGTCCGTCCTGGGGGAAATAGCTTGATGGTTAGTTAGTTAGATAAGGAAAACAATAAATGCAGAAAATTACTGAGGCATTTGGTTCCTTAGAACAGGCAATCTGGCTAGCAGGGAACTAATATCGACTTGACAAGACATAATAGTACTTGTACACATATTTATTATTCTCAGTTGATTAAATATTCTCAATAGTCATTAATTATTATACAATAGTATATATTTTCCATTAAGTTATTAAATAATAAAAAAAGTTTTTTATTTAAAACACTAAAGTAAATCAATTTAACAGCGATATATGTAGTTAGGTACCCACCTCAAAGCACTTTTGACGCCTGAATTTTCTACTTTCAATACATTTAAGAATCGATAATTAATCGAATTAATCGGAAATGAAATTGAATATTATACATTGTAAGTGCAAAGTTTTTCTGTTTGAGATTCTGATTCTACATAGAATAAAAATTAAGACTACGTTCACATCATAAAATCACTTATACGGGCTTGTTGGAAGTTGGTCTGCCAGCCACGGACATTATTTGAGCCCGTATATCTACACTGGCCTGTGCTCAGTTACTAGTTACCGTTCGGGCAAAATATAAGACAGTTTAACAATGCTTTCCGAAGCCGAAATAGCTGTCATGCAAAATAATAATTGAACGTCTTGTAAAAGAGTTTCAATTTTTCTGTTTTATAACGAATCTCCAGTCTCTGAAACTCTAGATTCTTACCGCTAATGCACAAGTTTATTTAAAACATGCAGTATCTATGTAGTATTATTTCTTGTGTTTAATAACATTGCTCGCTTCCGCCGAACGTGAGTGCTGAAACTTACCATTCATACCAAGTTACCAATAGTCGCCAAGTTGAACGAACCTCCAGTGGACACAATCGAGCCAACCCCATGCAGAAGTAATTTATTGAATAACAAAATCCACAAAACCTTATTGGTTGGACAATAATCCCGTCATGGCGGAGTTCGGGAGGTAGGCATTACAAAAAGTAAGTAAATAAAACACACTTGTATCATAATTTTGTCACACAAACAGCGCCCCGTTCAAATTCGTTGCTAAAAAATCCACCCGTCCGTAAAACGTATAGCCTTAGGCTGCTCTCTGACGGTCCGGTGAGGAATGAACATTTCACTCGTTACTGCAGACACTGCACAGAAAAGTCAAGTTTGCTAAAGTAAGGTAACGGTTTGCAACGCAGTCCATTGTGGCACTTTTCTGCGTGTCTCCAGTAGCGAGTGAAAAGTTCGTTCCTCACCGGACCGTCAGAGAGCAGCCTAAGTAACACCGCCCGAGAGCGCGTCAAAAATGAAATCCATATATGCGTTACGAATTCAGCGCCTACGGGGCTTTCCGTCCTAATAAATAGTTCATACAATGTTCTGAATCTATAAAACCACCTTGAAGTTATATGAAGATTTGTTGAGGCTATGTTTTAGATTAAGTGTTTATATAATTTCTAGGTTGTTTATCACAAAATAAAAATATGTTTTAAACAAATAATATGTTCTTCTAAATACTGTCGTATGAAAATATTATAGAATATTTAAAACAATTGCGTAAAAAAATATTTACAGAACCTCTGACAATATTTAATCATTGCAGAAGGTAATATTAATATGACCTAAATGAAACATGAAACCGAAAACAAAACAACAGAAAATAAAAAGATATCAGTCGCAACTGGGACTCGAAACCAGGACCTCTGTCTTTCCGGGACAACCGCTTTACCAACTTAGCTAATGAGACCAGTTCAATTTACGTCATCTTCATCAATTTCATATCTCAATTTCAAGACTTTGTCAATATTATCCTCCATTTTTTTTAATCCCATATTATTGGCAGCTATCTCTAAGATGATTAATACTAACTAACCTCTAACAATAGTTTAAAGTTCGTATATATCCTTCAATTCTAAATAGTATGAAATAGTAATTGGCAAGAATCAATAGATTTTAATTATTAAATAACATAAGTTAATTACCAAAGATGATGAACAAACAGTAAAATCTCTTACGTCAAATGTTATTGTCGACATTTTATTATTCATTGGCACGGTCGTTTTAATGAATAGCCGAATTGTTTATCGTTGCTAGGTCGCTAATTTCTGGCGCAGTGATATGGCGAAATTTCTTTAGATCTAGGGAAAAAAAGGAATACATTAGTAAAGTACGGTAACATAGTATTTTTTCATACAGAAGGAAATTTTATCTCACTCTTTAATCTCAGATTGAACTCCCATAGAAATAGGCCACGAATCGCCACTGTAGATAGGCATATAATTTTTACGACTACTTGTTTGGACCCCGTCATATTTGATATTGTCATAAATCTCGGCCCGTCAGCGTTTGAACAAATTTTAACGTAGGATTTTTTTTAAATTTTATGAGCACACTGCACAAAGGTCCCAACTGCGTTTAATTGTTCGTAGCCAGTGTGTCTATGGTTTCCCCAATTATGATATTTTGTGGGGATGTACTGAGTGGTGAGCAGAGGCATGCCGTCCATATTGGCATATAAGCACTGTCTTCCCCACCTCACTCGCATAAATATATGATTAATATTGAAATTCATAAAATTATTGCGAGAAATAAATCTTCACTTTAAAAAATATTCGAGAAGTATCAGCCACAAAATGCTTCACTGACCGAACCGCCATAACGTGTCAAAGGCAAGAAATTATTTTGCAAAAGGATGTTCACGTCAAAATACTCTATATATTTAAACGGACATGTGTGATGTATGCGCAATGCGCGTCAATGCGACCCGTTTTGTTAGAGACTAAAAAGCAGTGCTTTTCGGAAATTCCAGCAAATGTGGCAATCAGTGCCATCTGTTGGTACATCTATTGATTGGAACAACTTTATTGAATAAATACCAATAATATTATATTAGCTTTCTTTCAAAATAATTCATCAATTAATTAGCTGTTTTTCCTCCTGCATATCCTGATTACTAACTTCCTGCACTCCATTTGTGAGGAGAGATAGGATATGGGTCGAGCAAGGTAAAGAAGTATCTGGATATTAAAGTCGATTCACCAAGCACGGCTGAAGTAATTTCAAGCAATATTTCGATACTGAATGGTGGTCATTCACCAGGGCGCTACTGATAGTAACTACCCACTCTGTTTGTTAATATTTTAGATTCCTCAGTTTCCCTGCACCCGATGACTCACCTTCATTGACGGTATTTCCTCTAGAAGCTGCAGCTGGTTGCCTTTCGATCTTTATAAAAATGCAAATGTTTTGCAAGTCAAGGATAAAAATCGAATAAATTCAACCCACATATAAATAATAATATATTTGCATATTCTGATTTATTCATTGCTGCAATCTCAGCAATTCGTTAAAGAGTATAATAGTATAACAGATTTTGTTCATACAAAACAAAAAAAAATATTTCTACACATTTCAAATATAGAATTAAAAAAATCGTCTTGTAAAATATATCACAGGTAGGTACTTTATCGCTTCCGAAGAGTGCGCTGTAATAATTTTTTTGAATAAGGTAGTGAAATAAAAAAAAAAAGTTTTTAAAATCTAGTCCTCATGTGCACACCAGTTGAATAATTCTCCTTTCAGTGAAATACTATTTGAAAAGAAGAGACTGTTGATTTAGATCCGCGTTCGTTGGTAAAGCTACCTACTTCTAAAAATTTCGCTTTAAAAATAATAAAACGAATAAAATCGTGTTCATATTTCGATCGGGTTCCGATAAACCAACGGGCCAATGGCCAAAGTTTTGAAAAATGAACACTTTAATACTTTTGATTGTTTGAACATGGTTTGAACTATTCTTGGGTGACGTGTTGAATGTTTTCAACCCTAAAATGACCTTGTGGGGTTGAAAAATTCTAATACCTACAATATACAGGTTGGAAATAAAAAAAAAATTGTAATTTAATAAAGTGGAACATTTTTTCATTACTATGGTAACACTACTCACTTTGTTTTTGAAATTTGTTATTTATGCTAAAAAAAATTCACATTGGAGTTTGACAGCTCTCTATGATGAAACAAGACTAAACACTATAACTCGATTATATTAACGTTTTAAAATTTTATAATTTTGATCGGTGAATTACATCTTGTTTTATTTTGTTTTAACAACTATTCAATGAGTACTTTGATGCATACATTTCAGAAATACAAAAAATGTCTCTCCCTGCAAAGCGCCAAGGTACAAAAAAGATTGAATATAAAATTGTTTTAGAATATGAAGAAGAATCATCTCCTTTCGGTAAGTACCATTAATATCTGAAATTCGTTTGGTTAAACTCAAAAACATGCCCTTGGACAATTGTGCTTCTTTAAGCTTACTATTCTTTTTTCTATGAGCCATTTTGATGTTGCCATTAAAAACCGCTTTAACGATAGAAATACCCTCAATTTTTGTTCACTATAAAAAGTCAGACTGGAAATTATGTTTTAGATTTAGTATAGGCATTTTTATTTATTTATTTATATAGGTCCAAATGGGCTTCAACATATTAGGTTACATTATCATAGCCATAAAAGAGAAAATGTTTTGCTCGTACAAACAGAGGAATATTTATATTCATGTTTATTGATGAGATATGATATTATAGCCGTCCTGTATTTTCATTCCGTGTAATTCCTGACTGAAAAACTAAATAGATTTTCGGAACGAGTTTTTCTAGTCGGTACGTGAAAGCCAATAAGATTTAGTAAATCAGGGCTGTCTGTAATGCCAATATTAAAGATAACTCAAATAAAATGTGACGTCTGAAGGTCTGAGGTCTGGAACTCACATTCAGAACTTTAAAAGCAAATTAAACACAATTTTTGTTTAAGGGTGTAATGTTGACTATGTAAATCGTCCGTGATGTGATTTATCACTAAACGTCGTCATATAAAGTTAAATAAACTAACCACTTATTTTGTAAACTTCGGATTTATTTATTTAATGGTACATTACTAAAAATTACCCTTTTTACTGTGCCTGTCTCGCTAGGGATATCCTTCGTTGAGACAGGCTAGTTTAAAAACCGATCCATCCTACGTAAAGTATCGTAACTTCAAAATCGGAACCTTACAGGAGAGTGGTTTAAAGAGACAGAAGCTTATTGTAAGTTGAGCTTTTGATCGATTTGTACCAAATTTTTGTCGTAATTAATTATGAAGGTCCCAAAATTGGTGCAAAACAATAAACAAAAACTCAACTTGCATCAAACTTCTGTCTTTTTAAATCACTCTCCCTTAAATTTTCGATTTTGAAGTTACGATACTTTACGTAGAAGGGGTCGAAATGTTATATTTAATTACTTAATAAGTATTGGTAACAATAAGGATAATAAAAGTAATTGGATATATAGAATAAACTTGAAAGTTAATTATCCATTGTTCCGTGGCGATTTTAAAGCGACTTTTAATTTATCTTATCAGGTAAGTTATTGTATAATTTAGGCTAATATAATTAAGTGTTAAACTTTTAGCAATCTGTTAGCGTTTGTTATTCTGCTACATCCTATAGGAGACTCTTGAGGCTTTGTCCCAAATTTCAGAGAAGCTCATATGAAGGTACCTACTAATCTATAACATTATATTTAATACTGAAACTGTTTTATTAATAGATAAATCACGCGTTATTAAAACATACAAAAAATAATTATATTATGAAAGGTAAACACAGAAAATAAACAAGAAAGCTTCTACTTTTCGGGTGTATTGCTATCACACCAACCTTAAAACCAGCCATATTTCTTGACCACTATTTTTAATATAAAGATTCTTTTAACGCTGTCACCGATGGTTCAAACCATGCCAAATCGCAAAAGATAGTTTCCGGGTTTCACATTACTTTTCACTTTATTTTCGAAATAATTTTCAAATACCTGCTGTTTGGAAACAGGTATAATTGTTTATTTTTTTAAAATAAATTATATTTAATAGATACATTTTAATTATTTTATAACTAAATCGGTTTTACCGGTAATAAATCATTTTAAATACGTCCAAATTAAATTTCGGAGGGGGTAAATAAAATCATATAAGTAAGTACTGTACCTGTATACATATCAAGCAAAAATTTTACTATTAAACCTTTTATTTTTCCCTTCGAACAACTCAATTACCATTTTACGAGTTTCACAATCATCGTCATATAAGACGTTATGGATAAATATTCTGAGAATTTCATAAATTTGCTTTTAAAATACGTGTAAACATTTTCAACAAAAGTTATAATTACTCGAAAACATTGTGAAAACGATTTCCATGAAAACTAGTAACTAAATTTTAATGCATTCCTTGAAAACCTCATTACTGTTACAAATTGTTTATCGGTAAATAAAAACGATTAACCCATAGATAATAGAAACTAGGGAGATGGGCCATGCACCATTATTAGTTTGGGACCGCACGCATAAAGTGTTGTCAACACCGTTCACCCATACAACTGAAGTCGCAACTACGCATAGCGGTGCCCGCCTTTGTTTCTACCTACACATTAAACACAACTTTTTCATATTCCGTGTAGTTTTCTTCGTGACAGTCCGCATGTTTCTATCCGATATACCATATATGTCAGCCCACGTGGTCGAGAAATAAGGCCTTCGACTACGAATCTGTAGGTGGCGGGTTCCAATCTCAGTCTGCAAAAGTAATAAAAAAAAGCGAATTGGGTCAATTCACATATAAATCATACAAAATAATATATAGCATACTTGCGGTATGATCCAGAGTGGTAGATACTCTGGTGAAATGCCATAATTTAGAATAGAAACTTTGCTTGAAATGCCAAGTTTGGTGACCAGATCTGACTACTCCCTACCTACCTTCTTTCTCATCTCCTTCCCCTTCCCAGACTCACGACATACCCCAATTGGGGATTCAATAGTCTTTCTGGCTCCAAATTAGCAGGAAGCAGATGGAATTCTTGTATGGTATTCACATAAAATGCATACGTATATCTCACCTTGTTTCTATTATTAGTCTCATTTGTGTCATCATAAAATTTAACGATAGTTATTCATTATCCAGTCTCATTTTGAATAGCTTAGGTTAGGTTAAGTAGTAGACATGTAACTATGTACTTATTATTTGGTAAAATTCGAAAAAACCCCTTTAACCTTGCATAACGCAAGTATTCCGATCAAACGATTCTGTATAGGTACACAACATAATTATTCGATCTAATACAATAAAACAAATTAACATTTTATATCGCGATATACACACAATACCTGCGTTAAGTAATGAAGCTTTGATAAGAATCAACCAACAATATTTAATTTGGGGTCACCGCCCACCCGTGCGCGACTCAAACCTGTCATAAAACGCCGCATCCGCTAGAGGGTTACTCGCGCAGGTATAACTTTTGACACAACTTCTTCGCAATAACCCCGGCCGGCCAAAGTGGGGGAACGCGGTACCTGCCCGCTCGCCTCTCGCCAGTTCGCTGCGAGCAGCCGCCGGTAAATGTTATATTTAAAAAAAAACCACGCACGCGTTCCAAGGATAATCAAAAGTGCCCCTTCACATATTTGAATTAAAAAAAAAAAAACAGGAATTATTCTAATCCAGGTACTTCGTGCCTAATTGTGTTATTCGTTCCAAAGTGTTAATTTAAATATTTAGTGATCGTTAAATCAGTGAGTTTTTAGTGAATGAGGATTATATCGACGAATGTTTACAGGTGGGTTATTTTATGTTTTTTTTTTCGTTTGGAGCGGCCATATTTTCGAATATGAAACTTTTAGAATGTCGACACGTTTCAAATGAAAGGTGATACGTTGATTCCTTGTTACCGTTTTATAATGTCCTGTTTAAAAGATATTCGATATTATTATTATATTCATTATATATCTCTTTATTTTAGTTGATTATATTCTTTTATCTCGTTGAAAGTCCTTGGAACTTTGAAAGTATCATTAAAGGAACATTGTTTTCAGTATTAATAAAGGATTTTGTAACATATTGGAATCTAAAAAGACATTTTAACAAAGGATTGTAAATGGAAATGTGTTTTTTTTAATCTTCTTTTAAAATTTGAATAGCGTAAAGAACATTTTGTATTCTAGATTTTGTGCTGCGTTTTCGATTTTGGAATCGAGGGTTCAATATATGCGGATTACAAAAATATTTAAAATTTTAATTTTTTTTACAGGTATGTTCGTTATTTTCGTACTTTCTATCATGGTTTATACCTCATTTTAATTCAGTAATTAATACTTTTTAACAGGTGTTAATATAAGTGAGTGTTTATAGAAAACATTACATAATTAGGTACAAAGCTCGAAATCTGTTCGCGTAAAGTCTTAATCAATCAACACTCCTGGGCAGTGAGCTCTGGCGTCATGAAATTAACGCATATTTTTCTGTGTGGAATTTCTCAGTCAAAATCTCTATTTCAGGTCGCCTTGTTACTTCGATTATGAACTAATGAACTTTGTAATTGAGAGTCATCCTTCTGGAAATAAGACAGGACGGTTCATTTTATTGTTGAACCCGGAGAGTAACTCAGTTAATTTTTATGTGAATATCGGACAAGAGTCCCAAATGCTCCTCACCGTCTGAAGCCAGTGGGACTATGGAATTCTCAATTAGGGTGTGAAAGAGTAGGGAAGGAAATGGAGAGGAGGATGGTTGATAAGTACTGGGCTATGCAGATCTGATCATCAAATATATCACACAGTAGAGACCATCCTTCGATAGGGCGCTCGATTAGCAGTCGGACGAATCGAGTCAGTTCTTTTTGACACGAGTTATGCAAAGTGAAAAGGTCCGTAGATAATTACTATAAATCGTTCCAGAGTGGTAGATACTCTCAGTATCGCCTTGGTGAAAGATCGCCAATCGGCATCGAAACGTTGTTAGTAGTGGATTTAGCCGTGTTTGGTGACCAGATCTGAATTGCAGGTACTTCCCAACCTTCCCCCGCGCGATCTCCCTTCCTCACACTTCCTTTAGCCTCACAATAGTCCCACTGGCTACGGACAGTGGGGGCAATTGGAACTCTTGTGCAATATGCGCACAATTAAAGAAAAACTTGCATAATAGTCAGGACACAATATTATCTTTTTACCTGTCTACATTATACAATAATTATTTTAATGTCACTTTCCTCAGACAATATGATTTGAATTACTCAGTGGGCCAAATCGTGTCTAATCGCCTACAGATTAGTTTATAGGTTAAAAATCATGCGTGGGTTTATTACGTCTGCGAAATAATATGCATTGGGACATACTAGTCATTGTTTGACTCAAACACAACGCATAATGACTCTAGAAAAGGACACAAGACACCTACGGCCAAAAATATAGGAACTTCCAAAATGACAGGGACGGTCTTGTCTGTCATTTTTCAGAAAAGGTGTTTTCAGTTACTTTCTGTTCATACCAAGATATGCATATTTACAATTGGTTGCTCAAGAATACTTTAATTTCTGTTCTTAATAATAGTTTTTTTTTATATTAACGGGGAGAGGGACTTGGGAGAGTTATTATTTATTAATTCAAAATAATGATAATATTATTACGCAATACGATAAACATAATGTTTTTAAATAGAAAAGTATTTTTAAAATTTACATATGCTTAGCATTTTCCAAAATCTAATCAGAAATATTACTTTTTTCTGACCGTCCCATTGTATGTTTTACAAAATATTTAAAATACGAATATGATTTAGTGGAGAAAAGTATGTTTAATCCTTTATGGGTGCGTTTTTGTAAAAAAAAACTGTTTTTTTTGTAATGTGGATTACAAATATTTGATTTCGTTTATTAAAAACGTACAATGGAACGGTCAGAAAAAAGTAATATTTCTGATTAGATTTTGATAAATGCTAAGCCTATGTAAATTTAAAAAATATTTAATATATTTATCGTATTGGGTAATAATACTATCATTATTTTGGATTAATTAATAATAACTCTCCGACGTCCCTCTCCCCTTTAATCAACAATTATTAAAGTCACCCAAATTAAGTTTAAATTTCACCAAAGCTAAAAAAATACATGAGTAATCTATCTAATCCAATCAATTAGGCTCAGCTCTGAAATAATTTCTCAGTTGTTCCCCCCTCGTATATCGTCATTTTTTTAAGACCCAGATTCCTTAAAAAGAAAATAAATCATTATTTAAAAGTGAATAAATAATCATCTCATCAAAACATCTTGTTATGTTTGTACCATTGTATTTGGAACATCTGTCGTCACGTGTGTATTCTGTTAAAGTTTCTAGAAAGGTACATAATGTTACTACTTATGTTTAGTTATGGTTTACTATGAATACAATATAAATTTATTACATTTGACATTCTAACCCAAAAACCGACCGGCCATAGATTTGGAACATTTTGGCGGGCTTTGAAAAATTGAAACTTTGAAAATTATTTTCCATAGAAACAAACTTCAGAAAAAAACGAAATATTCCGATATTTAAGTTTGAACGTCATTAATAATATATAAAAAAAAATTAAAAAATGGACTGGCGTTCCACAATCAGAAATGAGCACGAAACTTGAATATTAAATGATCATTTTGGATGACTTCTAAAAGTCATTGATAATACCCAAAACAGTAATATCCGAGAACCGTTCGTTTTTGTATGCAAAACTGCATGGAAATTCAATTGATTCTCGTTAATTTATTTAAAACTCGCAACATCGCAAAAAACTCATACGGGTCTAAAAACAGAAAACACACCTGTACCGTACTTTAAGAATGGCAGTTGTCAAATAAAATATATACACGTAAAGCAAAAAAATGTCACTCGTTTACATTATATATTTATTTATTGTTTTTTCACCAGTGTGAAAAATTAAAGCAAACCAAAACGTAATACGGACCACAGATGGCGGTAATTTAAATATTTTTGAAATAAACACCGGTGTGAAAAATTAAGGCTAAACAAAACGTAATACGCACTCACAGATGGCGCTAATTTAAATATTACAGAAATAAACAATTTTAGCACGCGGTGCTTTTAAAAATTAAAATGAATGTGTGAAAAATTAAGGCTAAACAAAACGTAATACGCACTCACAGATGGCGCTAATTTAAATATTACAGAAATAAACAATTTTAGCACGCGGTGCTTTTAAAAATTAAAATGAATTGTTTGTTCGACAAACAATTCATCTCAATATTTAAAAGCATTAAGTGCAAAAAAGCGTTTTTTTTTAATAAATTATAATATATGAGCAGCGCCATCTGTGAACGCGTATTTCGTTTTGTTTTTCCTTAATTTAATGCAATGCGTCAGTTATCTAAGTGTATATAAAATAACTTGTTCCAGCTAAAATTAAAGGAACTAAATAAATAAAATGTATAAAATTTTAATACAATATTCAGGTAATCATTCTAGTATGTGAAAATGTATTTTTTTCTAGTATTGTTAAAAATAAAACTCTCTCCCTTCAATCGCGTTTCGTTTAACCCCACAAATATTAATAAACCAGAAAAGGTCACAGAAAATAAAAAAAAGGTAACAGGAAAAAAATGCGTTTAAAATTGAGTACTAAAAAAAATTATATAATTGACTAATATTGATAAGATTGAGTTACTTATCACTCAGCTTTATGAGCCGAACAAGAATAGCATTCGCACCTGACGCCAGTGCTGTAAAGATTGCAATCCGTTTGATAAGATAGAGAAATCTATCTAACGGACCACCCGTTTCTGCACAGAGTCAAGGGTTTTTTAAGGTATTTTGGCACTCTAAACCAGAGGTAGCTACAATAGTTCAATTGGTAGAAACACCAGTTCTGGCAAGACTAGAGAATTTGGGTTCGAGTCCCTGTTGTGACCGTCAAATTTTTTGTTTTCTGCGTCTTTTTCTGTTTCACGTTTCCTTGAGATTTGTTAATCTTTATTAATATCTTCTTCAATGATTAAATATTAAAATGCGTATTATAAGCTTTAATAAGTTGTTCCAATAAATTGAAAACATTTTAATTAAGTTGACATCGATTAATCAAGTTTTATCAAACAATTCATTAAAATACACCTGCGTAATGTTTTGGCGCTGAAAATAAATTTCTTTTCTCTTTAGAAAACACCAATTAGATTGGTAGTCAAGTTTTTATTGAGAAATTCGACCGATTATTATCTGAGATTATTATTTGGTGACTAAGTCCTCCATCATTGCACAAACAAAATCTTCCGCTTATAATGGGGGTGATAAGAGTTCTTCAAATATTGTCAGGTTATTTATTATTCATAATCTGAGAAAGTTTGTCATTCTTACGAAAAAATCAAAAGAGTTAAAGTAACATTGAGATGGCATTGAGTTCATTTTACAATAAAATGTCTGACTAACCATCACGTCAATTCACCGCAGAGGTAGTCAGAGAGGATGGAATTCATCAAAACTCTATTCCGGCTCTTGGCGTGCCCCGAGTCAAATATTTAATGTACTTGATCGTGCCCTGTCATCAATAGTGGTCTTACACTTCTTCTTTCATCTTAACTCGTGATGTATATCCCTAACACTCTTTTCTCTGTCCATCTAATAGATATACACCCCAATTCATGTAATCATTTCACTATTTTTAAAATGTGATTTAAAAAAAGTATAAACTGCCTGGAGTAAGTGGGACTATGTCATCCTCATTTGTGGTGTGCTGTGGAATAAGGGAAGGATGTAGGAAAGAGGAAGGTTGGACCTGGCTATTCAGATCTAGACACCAAATACGGCAAAAACCATTTCAACTAATGTTTCGATACTGAATTATAGTGTCTCGCGGAGCATAAGTTATAGTAGATGGAGAAAATAATAAAGATTTTAGGGTACCTACCTACATTCTAATAATTATTTTAAAAAAAAACAAAGTTGATAAGTCATTAGTGAATGAAAACTTCTGGCAAATAGTTATGTTTTAGCGAATGTATTCCCGCTCATCCTCAAAACAAATCCACAGACAAAGCAGTTTGGTAGATATCTAACATGTTTTATTTTCTCTGGTCCGCCGGGGCATTGTTTTGTTCTGACGTCACGCTCCGCCTAGTGAGGCGGCCAGGTTTCTGTTCGGAATATTTAATGGCTCGGAATTCCCAATTCAAATATTTAAACTCGCTCTGCGTTCGAATCTTTCAAAAACAGAACGTGGAATGAAAAGCATTTAAGCTTTTGCTTTCGTTTGGGATTTAAGTACCGACCTATACACATCAATATATATTATTATCCGATTTACACATTTTATTTTACTTTCGTGTGCAATATTACTTTTATTTCTGTTTTCTTATATAATATAATATAATGTAGGTGCACGAATAATTAATTAATTTATAATATGTTTTCTATTGATATTTTTACACTGTTTTAAACGTTTTGGCAACCTTTTATTGTTTGTTTATTAACGGTTCCAAATTAAAAAAAAAATAATTGTGACCCGATTTTCGGAATATGTTCACTTAGTCATGCCATGTCTTACTGGAAGGTCCCCGACAAATATTAAATCCATCCAATCGCGTGTATTATCATTACTATCAAAGTAGTATTTTCCATCATGAGGTATGTAGCTTTGAAATATCATTTAACTATTCAAATACCAAACTAAACGCCATATTTTTGATAGTTTAACACGATAAAAAAATTAAAAAGAAAGACATTAAAGAGAAAGAAATTAAAAAAAAATTCCCGGGATACGAATAATCTAACAATGTTGAAAATCTCCTGCTACCAACATAGCAAGCAGAAAATGTTGCTTGTGGCGTGATGGAGGAGTTAGATAGCCGAGGAATTGAGCTCACGCCGCCTGGATGGGACTCAGACGCGATGCCATTCCTCCATTGACCGGTCTAACGTTTCGAGAAAATAGACAGTCTTTCATTTAAAATCAGTAGCGGTTCGTGGCCTATCTCATTGGGAGTTTAATCGGAGATTAAAAGAGTGACAAAAACCTTCCCTTATATATGAAAAACCCTATGTTGGCTTATTTTAATAATAATATTAAATAATTTCTTCAAATGATTGATAACTTTGTGGCATCATTATTAATTATATAATTGAAAATACACTTTGTATATACCACTTTATTTAAAATATATAAATATTTCTATATAAATAAATATATAAATATTTCTATATTTTAAGTAAAGTGGTATATACAAAGTGTATTTTCAATTATATAATTAATAATATTAAACATGATAATTACACTAAAAAAGTCTATTGATTCCTGAAAAATACTATTTCGTACAAATTTGGTGTTAACAAATTTCATAGTCGCTGCGCACCTGATCAGTTAGTAGATCCTCAAGGTTTGCAAGTTCGCGCGGTTTACGGGCTGAAGCGACACTAATACGTTTTGTATGAACTATTTATTAGGACAGAAAGTCCCACAGTCACTGAATTCATAATGCACACATGGGATTCATTTCCGTCTCGTTCTCGAGCTGTATTAGAAAAAGGGAGAACAGTGGAAAAATTATGATGCAAGGTTGTCATATTGTCATATCTTTTTTATAGGAGTTCACTGCACAGACTCACTTTAGAGAAAACTGCCACGTAGCTATGCTGATGCAAGAATTTTTCGATTTCTAATGGCGGTCCTTCAACCTTTGAACAAGGCGATATTAATAGTATATTGCCTTGAATAAAATCATTATTATTATATAGAAAGTTTTCGTAATTTGTTTAGATTTCTATATGTGCTTTGAACTTGAGCAAACGTAATGCATTCAGTTGACCTTTGAACGAAATAAAAATGTCAAAATATTAATAATTTACTAAATATTACCTGGTTATAACAGAGCCTTATTAAAAAAATATCGTTTTGATGTTTATTTTTTTACATTTTAGAAAGTTGTACGTTTCTATAAATATTACTCATAATTTGCATCTTTATGGCATTATAATAATGAGTCGATACATATTAAAATTCCATGAAAAGTGAAATACGAGAAAAATTGTCTTTTATTCTGTCATTAGCGACAAATTCATTATTTGAAACCGTAAACTATTGATTTTAGAATATGATTTTAGTTTATAAAAATAACATAGAAAGCATGAATTAATTAATAAAAAAATATTTTAATTATGAACTTGATTGTCTGATGTATAATATATGAACTGAAATGTATATTGATGGACTTGTGTTTAATTGATTTATATGTTGATGGACTTGTGAGAAATTTAATTGGATATTGATGAACTTGTGTGAAATTGATTTATATATTGATGGACTTGTTAGAAATTTAATTGTATAGTGATGGACTTGTGAAAAATTAAAATGTATTTTGATGGAGTTGTGAGGAAGTGAACTGTATATTGATGGATTTATGATGAATTGAAATTTACATAGATGAAACAAAATGACACTCGAAATGGCAGACATTTTGAATTTTTCTTTGATCCTTTCTATGACTTTCAATGGACTTGATATATCGAAACTAATTCTATGGAAAATTATAAATCCAGCACCGTTTATTTTAGTTTAGATAGGGATGGACTTACGAGTATTTGATATTTATCGACTCAGATATTACCTACTGATAGTAATATAGACACAACAACATTATTGTATTCACGAGATAAAATTGATTAGATTTTTCGTATAGGTCCTTTTCAATAAGTGGAGGTACCTACTCAAATCTGGTTATTAGACTAATGGTTCAAAGCGTTGGGTTCCCATCAAGGTATTTTGAAAATTTTGAGATTTTCACGTGTTACCATGCGTTGATTTTTTATTTAATTTGATATTCGTTCACGATTCAGTAGAAAAATACGTATGAAAATCATACCGATGCAATGTTTAGATTTCTTCTTCAAGCATTATGTTTTTTTAATTATGATTATCGCAAAAAGTCCCAACTGTTCGGAGCCAGTGAGACTATGGCATCCTCAATTGGGGTATGTTGTGAGGCTGATGAAAGAGGAAGGTTGGGAAGTACTTGGCTATTCAGATCTGGTCACCAAATACAGCTAAAGCAATTGCAAGCATATCGATTTTAAATGTGCTTCTTTCACCAGGGTGATACTGAGACTATATACAACTCAATATCCAGTGGAGCCATTTTATCTCACTTTTACGACATTGAATATTGAAAACTCTTCAAATATTTGATATGGCTATCGTTCTCATATGCAATTCGATGGCTCGATATGGCCGTTCTTCCCAACTTTTAGAATGATCAATCTGAGGCACCGATCAGTCAAGTGTTTTGATGAGTATTTGTACAGTTTGCCTGTTTCCAAGCATTTTTTATACTAATTTGTTCATGGAGGTGCCCGCCCACTTTCGTATACTATAAAATAGTGCCCGTCCACTTTCATAGATGTGCACTTGACGTTTCTATTTCGCTAAAAACAAGACAAAACGTAATTTTAAATAAGTGAAATAAATTAGGTTCTCTTTAGTTTTATTTAAAACATCTAAAATGGAATTAAATCTTTGTCATTCAATATTTGGTTCGCTATAAATAGATCGCATACCAATAATAACGTTTGACATTTCAATGCCATTTTTTCACCCTATAGACACTTTTTATAAGTAGTCATAGAGGGGAACTTAATCCACAAAAATCGACATCCTAAATTGATCATAGATTTGATGGAGAATTTCATTGGGAAGAGCGTCTTTGTGCATTTAAAGAGTGTTGAGGCAAAATTTCTGCTCAAAAGTTGTTCGTTTGGGTTGGGAAGAACGGCCGTTAGTGTTATAATCACAAAACAAACTTTATGGTTATGAAAAAATAAAAAGTAATTTCTTGTTGGATAGCAATATGATATAATTTAATAAAAATATTATCTCAAGTATTAAGAACACTTCCTTAAACTTAACATTTTAATTTTTTAGAAAAAAAAACTTGATTTTAAGCAATTTCCTAACAATTGCCATTTTGTAGTTACATCGTTTTAACTTTAAGCCATCGATATATTAAAATATAAATCAAATGTAAAACCGCAAAGGTTATATTTTTTAATGTGCAGATGAATTGCGTAATCACCTTTTACACCTGAAGAAATTTTGTATTTCTTACGCATAAATATTTTTGATTGTTTCTCTGATAAAATGCCAGCACGTGATTTGGTTTTTATTATTCTATCAATCGATCGCAATAAATAAATTCATCGAGACTTATTTTCCTTCTCAGTTCGTGTTTCTTATTTCTCATTTGCTATTAAATATAAACATTTCGTTTCGTAATCAGAACATATTTATAATTCGTAATTAGAAGATATTTAAAAGATGTTCGTCCCGTTTTCAGAACACATTTGAAAATATTAATATTTTTTAATTAGAAGGTATTTCTAAGATGTTCGTCTCGTTTTTAGAACATATTTTAAAAAAATACACGTTTCGTTTTCAGAACACAATTTAAAATTTTAACATTTCGTATATAGAATATGCATATTTGAAAAGATAAAAGTTTCTTTTTCAGAACAGATTTGAGGGAGAAAAAAAGTTTCGTTTTCAGAACATAATTTAAAATATTAATATTTCGTATTTAGAACATACATATTTGAAAAGATACAAGTTTTTTTTTCAGGACGGATTTGAGAGAAAAAAAAGGTTCGTTTCAAGAACATGTGGTTTAATGTTAAACTAATATTTTGCCCGTTGTATCGAACGGCGGGGATTAAATGTTATTATTATTTCTACATACAAATTTATAAGTTTATGCTTGCAAATTGATAATTCAACTAACTTTTTAATTAAAAATAACTATAAAAGAATAAGGTTGATATAAGAACTTTTTTAATTGTTTATGTAATAATAATAATAATAATACTTGGATGATTTGTATAGGGCCGTTTTTGTGAAAAATCACTTCGAGGGCGCTGTACAAATACTACTTGCTAGGGTTTATTTTATTATGAACATATACAGAAAAAATACTTACCTGGTAGGGCACTCCAGATTAAAACGTTAAATTACAGTGTTTTGGGCTGAGATGATATGACTTTGCATGCACAGGACAAATATTAGAAAACACTGCACATTGCATGACATTGAAGTTACTGTTTAAATGGTAGTTCGTATTTACTCCGCTAGTTACACAAGTAAAGCGATATATCTCAACGTTAAGTGAAATCTTACAAACAAATATATAATGCAGAATCGTAATGAAAGTGTTGTTTTACAATGTTTAAGTAATATTTTCAGGATCACCATTTCAACTAAGCATAATTGCGAAAATTTATGAAGTCCAAGCAAATATCTATCTGACTGGAGTGCGAAACATATGAAAAAGCCAATCAAATTCGAATGATTTTGAAAAACTTAATCCCGAGGCTATACAAATGCGGTTCACGCAGTAATCGACCCTATTGTATTACGAGATGTGAAAGAACATAAGTCAAAATCAAATGATTTAAAAAATAATTCGGTTGATGAAATTATACTATTGATATAAAAAAAGTACTTCAATCATAACTTAAAGAAAATTACATCCGGGTTTAAATATAATGAATTAAATGTGTACCAGAAAAAATGTTTAATTTCACGATGACGCAAGTATTACTTCCATTTCAAACTTTAGTCTCGATCAATACTAGTAAGATTTTTTTGTTGTTAAATAATATATTCATCGTGAACGGAATATTTATATTTTATTATATGAATCAGCAAGAAAAGCCACAATGGCGAGTCGTAGAAGATTGCAGCGTAAACAATTTTTGTTTCTTTATGATGTTCACTCGAATTCTTTTTGGTTATATTTTTAAATCTTTTAGATTGTTGACGATGAACTGAAAAAAAGGAAAAAAAAATAGTGAGTGCACTTAGTACAGTCGTGGTTGTGTTTAAAATGTGTACACTGTACATCATTTGTGTTTGTGTCATCTGTACAGTTCACTGGAATGGATGGGTGTTCATATTGAAACACTGTGACCTTTTTTAAATGGTTACTTAGCAGTGTGTTCATAACGTTTCCGAAACGATGCTCGCTTCTTTATGAACAATTAAATATTTATGCAGGAAGGTATTGTGTTGTTTCTGAAATTATTTTAATAATTGTTAAACAAACGATGTTCACAGTTAAAAGGATATTTCAAAGCTCTATAGCTAATGGTGGAAATGACGTTGGAAATTTAAAGTGGGATGACTTAGATGAAATTTTAGCAACGATTCGAGAAATGTTGGTGGTTTATATCAAGCAATTTTTCAATTACACTATGTACTTATGTAAAATGATTAACATAAATAAAAACTCGAAAATGGTAGAAGAAGTCGGGGACGCCCGAGAAAGACATACTAACGTCGGATAATGTCAAGAATCAGAATTACAGAAGAGCATGTACGAGGCCATGTTTGAATGTGAATTAAGCAAAGAGTGTGTCTCGAGACAGAGTTTTGGGGCGGTCTATCTGCCTGCCCCTGCGGAAAAACGGCATGATGGTTTGAGTTAAACATATAAAATTAGGAAAAACTATAATAGCATAAACTCTGATCATAAATGGGAACAAATCAAAATTTCACAGTTGAAATTCATCAATTTGGGATGCCATAAAAAATATTGATAAAATTCATCCTCATCGAATCGCAGGTCATTTTCACACGAAACCCATTGCACCGGCGATGCCACCGAACAAAAAGGCCCATAAAGAAATAGCACCTCCTAAATAATGGCCATCCACGCCATTTTCCCTTTCTCCTTATTTTCAAACCGGATCTTTCAGACGGTGCATTATTCCAAGATGGAGGTCGTCCGAAACTCCGTTATGTCTGCGAATTAAATTCTTTGTAGTTTTTTTCTTGGTCTGCCGGAGCTCGAATTGCGAAACGGCTACCCATGGGATCTTCTTTCAAGTTCAACAGATTTCACGGGTTATATAAAACAAGTTCATAGAAAGAAATATAATAACAAAAAAACATTCTGAATGGGTCTTTGGATTTTTAAAAATTAAATTAAACATTATTGAACATTAAATTAAACTTCGATTGTGTACAATAAGTGCAATAATTTTTTAAGTATCTCGATGGTGGTGGATAGTCTCAGTATTGCAATTATTCAGGTATTTGGTGACACGATCTGAATAGCCCGGTACTTCCCAATCTTCCTCTTTCCTTACTTCCCTACACATACACCATTTGGGGTTGCTATAGTCAACATAGCATATAATACATAGAGATGCCCTAACACGTTAGGGGAAGAAACCAAAATAAGAGTGGCGGGGGCGAGTTAGGCGTGTCGCCAATTTGAGTAAAACAGCAATTAAGTAAAAATGTTTGCCTTGTTCACAAAAAACGAATATTTTGATTATGGGACTGACGTCGGAATGAATAGACCTGCCTTAACGTAATTTCGCCGGCTGGAGGCAAAAGTCACGTGATACCCATTTTGGCACCAGCTTAGTCCATGTTTGTTTCGCGTGATTTTGACCGTAGTGAGCAAAGCAAAAAACAATTATAAAAAGAGTCAAACTAAATACTCGGTTTTTGTAAACAGGCCGAACCCTTTTACTTATTATTTGCTGCTTTATTTAAATTGGAAGCACGCCTAGCTTGCCTCTCACATCCCTAATTTTGGTTTCTTCCCCTTGCATGTTAGTAGCGCACCTCTATGCATTATTTACTAAGTGTAGAACTAACAATAAATCTACATTTTTATAAAGTTTTTTTATGAAATTTGAATAACTAAATTAAAAATAATTTGAAAATCTCAACCGTAAAGGACAACACATCTTTTTATGACGTTGGTACCGAAATCTCTCGGATATTAAGCTCTGGCCTCATGAAGTTTGCAGAGATTTTCATCTCACAGGGTGATTACAGTGATTAATGTGACGCCATTTTGTTTATTTTCCATGTACGAGTATATTATGTATGTATAATATTTGGAAAGAGGCTCCGTCCAAAATGTAAAGTCTATTATTTTTTTTCCCTCCATAAAATCAAATAATCAATCTCATTCCGATAATAAATCACTACCTTCATCAACAATATTTTATTGGCGGCAAATATTTTGACTGGAGACTTTTGAATTGGTTGGAGAGCGTCCATTAACAAAAATCGCGCATCATGATTGGTCGCCCGAGGCAAGATGGTGCCCATCGCTATTTGATAGCGCGTAATTAAGATTTTAACTAGTTCCAGCTAACGAGTATTATAAATTATAACGCATACTTGTAAATATTCACGCTACTATATGTTGTAGGTATAGTTATATTCACATTTCTATATCTTTGCATTGAACATATATAAAGGCTATTCATGATTATATTTTGCCGTATTCGTAAAGCCTTTCATGGTTGAAAATTATTAGCAATTATTTCTAAGAAAGGTATATCGCTTAACGAATTTTATTTCTTATTAATTTACAATCCCTTTTGTGAGCTTTAAAAGCTTGTTCTTCGATTCACACGACCAATGTATAAATTTACCTTCCTTAAAATGTTCGATCGCAATCTATAAAAAATATTGAAAACAAAAAAAATAAAATTGCCAGAGTTTCTGCAATTACTCTCTTTTAAAGTATTTTTGCTATTTTAACAAGCGAAGTATATGGATTATATTGAATAGATTATGTATGCTATGTTTATGTGTATTAATAATCTATAACATTTTGATATTGTGTGTATTATATTATTGACATAAGTAAGTTTTACAAATAATGTTATATTTATGGAATTATTGATAAAGTTATTCCCTACTGGGTACGCTAGCTTGTGCCGTATTCCATTTCGTTTCGTACTAATACAGAATAATATAATATATGTGTAGTACACCTTACATTACATTATTTAATATAAAAACATAAAGGTTTATATGGTAAAATTAAAAAAAAAACATACTAATTACATTTACAGTCCAATACAAAAATAATATGGGAAAATGAAAAAAACACACGATAAATCATTTTAAATAAATTTACGAACAGACTAAATAAATCTATGCGGTTATGTGCACAAATATAAATAAATAATTTTTAACAAATCAAGGCATATTTCAAAAATGTATAGCTCATGATGGAAGTTAAAATGTAAGATAAAAATAGTTTAATTAACTTCTAAATTTCAAACAAAAGAAGCACTGCTAATTTCACGATGCTAGAGTTCTCCGTTCAAGAGTTTTTCCTACATCAGACAAACCGTTTTCTCAAAATTTGATTTAAAGCAAGCGAAAGCAAGTACATCTAGAAACAGTTAAGTTTGACTGCAAATTTAACCAGGTCAAGCTGTCAAAAAGATATTCAACGGATTTCCGGAACTTTTAAACGCATGCAAATAGCTTCTGGAGAGTAGATGAGAACACTGTTTAGTTTGTACGTACAAAAAGGAATTTAAATGATTAATTAAGTGGTTTTTGTAAATAAATTGTTTAGAAAACCAATGTTCTTCTATTTTCTTCTGATTCATTGAAGAATAATTTAAAAAAAGAATCATAACATAGTTTTCAAGGAATAAATGCTTATAAATATTATAAAAAAATAGAATATTTGTAGCCAATCTTTGATTTCAAGAAAACCCAATACTGTGACAACTACATTGGCGATTCCGACGTGAATATTATTCTTTTTTTAGTCACCCAGAAATAATTTCCAGAAACATTACTCAAAGATGAGCAAACAATTTATATCTTTTTAAATAAAGAATGAACGTGAATTTTTTTAAATTATTTTTAACGGATATCGCACTTCTGAGTCATGTTTTCTGCACAGCCGTCTTTCAACAAACACTGATCTTTTGCAAAGATACCGAGAAAACCAGAAGGTTTCCTGTACACTTTTAAAGGTTAAATGATGATTTCACATTATGACCGGTCAATGATATAACTATCTTATAACTTTGTACTCAAGGTCGTCCGGTTTTACTTAAACCCCGATTAACGCTAGAGTTAAGTGAGATTTTTTTTATTAATTTACTTAAAAATTATGTTTTTATTTTTATTTAACCCTATAAATGCCGATGTATGATGTATAAGATTTTGGCAGCATATCACTTATGCGACTGTCGCAAATATTTTTCATCGCGTTTGGAGCTTTTGGATAATGTTGGGAGGCTAAAGAATGTCGAAAAGAAAAGAGCCTGGCTTTACAGAGCTTGTAACTTAACACAGCCAAAGTAATTTCAAACAACGTTTCAATTGAAATTATCCTCCACTTTTGAAAAGAGAAGCAATTTTACTATATTTTAAAGTAGAGTTTTCTGCAATATGTATTTAACCACAACGTAAATTTAATAACACGGATATGTGAAATTACCAATTTCCCGATTTCAAATTTTATCCAAAGGCCAAGTATCTGTTATTTAACGTTCTAAATATAATGCATAATCATTGCATTTAGTCGCTAAATTTCACGACATTCCGGAGTTTTTTGTCAATAGTTAATATTAGAAATATCGATAAAATCTAATGTATTTGATATTTACATTCTCTCAACACGTAATTTCTACTTCAACGTGTTTTATTCGGAAACATTTCCTTGTTTGTAAATTTATTGTACTCAATGCCATTAACAGAGATTATATTTAAGTCAGTCTGTTTCCGGTAAATGCTGCAAAACAATTGAAAATTTACAGTGATTAAACACTGAAATTATATTATCGATTTCAAAAGGACATTTTACTCTTATCTAACACAATATTTCGAATTGCAGTAGCTTGCATTCCATAAAGGATGAAAAGCTGTGCATATCCTTAGAAAAATAAACCATTAAAGGTTTGTACTTTTACCATGAATTTTGTAAGGAATTTGTACGCTTATTCAGTTGGCTATAACCATAGAATATGGAAGAACGCAAGGAATGCGATGTGGGCGTGGTTCGTGATTAAAAGTCTGTACATTCGTGCCTTAAATTTTTAATTAAAAAAAATATATCATTTCGATCAAAGGAAATGGCATAAGGAGTGTTAGAGAGACAAAGCGTTGTATTTTCGTTGCCTCTCTCGGGGGCTAGATACAAAAGATAGCAAGTCACATCGGCATCAAGTCAAATCTACGTGGAAGGCACTTTTAGTAAGTATTCTTCATTCTATTGCCATAGCAATCATCGGATGATGATAATAAAACATTCAATACCCCAAATTGAAAAACTGAACACAGCGTACCTTTGGCCATAGAGCAATGCACGCCACTGCTGAATGTTTCATTTAGCTGGAGATTCAAGGGGCCGAAGTTCATTTCTAGAAACTTATAATAAGCCGTTAATATTGAAATATTTTTGTGAATAATTTTTAACATTTTTTTCGATAACACGCTGATTTCAGATACAAGCTGTGATGAAACAGGATTTTCCTTTATCAGAGACATGTGACAAATGTATTCATTGTTAATTTATTGAAAGCACCCAACATTTTCCTTCAAGGAATTGCAGTGACGTTAAACAATTATATGATTTTCTATTGTTAAATTCAGCTTGTTCCAAAACAATTACGTAGATTCTTCACGCAAATTAACGTGAACATATTTACAATGTAACAACGTGTCTGATTTTTTTTTGTAAAAACAGCATTAGCCCAGAAATCAACGGAGAAAGCAACTAGAAAGAAAAAGCTTCATAAAAACTTGTTTTTGTATAGGGTTTTTACACTTGAGCATATTTCGTTACTCTGATGCAACCAAAAGTTAGTCTGAAGTATTTGAAGAGATCTAATTGGTAAAAGTGTTTCAATTAGCGCAGGAAATTATGTTTGTTTGCTTTTCTTTGATTTCAGATGGTAAATTGTTAAGAGTTAGTACGATTCAAGCGATTTCATTAATTAGTATTGTGCCTAATCGGTTCTGTGTGTTTGGAAAGTTACGATTCATCATCATTAATGGAATAGCCATGACTGGACAGGTGTAATTTTAATCTTAGATCAATCAAATAATAATTCAAGGTGTGTTGTATTTGTTCTCACTTTACTAGTTTCAGGAAATATAATAATTAGAACACAATTTTACTATAATATTTTTCTTCTTAGCAGTCAGGAGTCGGACGGTTAATCTCTTAAGGCTGTTCTTCTCAATTTTTCGAATTATCAGTCTGAGGCTACGACCATCCAAGTGCTTTGTTGAGCAACGCTCTGTTTGCCTGTTTCCAAGCATTTTTTATCGTTGAACATCCTAAATTGTCTATGACGGTGCCCGTCTACTTTCATAGACAATAAAATAGTGCCCGCCCACTCGTATAGACAAAAAAGACATCAAATGCCGCGAAAGTACATTATTCGATTCGTACATTTGATATTTGACGTTTCTCATCCATGAAAAACAAGACAAAACGTAGCTTATCGAAAATTTCGTTGAGAAGAGTGTATTTGAGCATTTGACCAGTGTTTGTTTATTTCGGCTCAACAGTTGCTCAGTAGGATTGGGAAGAATGGCCGTTAAAAACGTACTGAATTATTTTTAAGTCAAACAAACTTACTTTTGGGACTTAAAGCCCCTGAAGTATATAAATAGAATCTACGTTCCTTGCAATAATATATGCTAATAATTGTTTCAAAATCGTCAGAAATCTACAAAACGTTGTTTGAATAGGTATGAAATTAATAATATTTTTTAATAGACTATACTACTTATCAGTTATTTCAAATGTTCGTTCGTAAACATCGTCTAAGTTGGACACTAGTTTCCTTGCTCGAAATTCTTCTAACAGTTTAGAAATATACTTCCCTCGGTCCACTGTTTACTGGTTTATTCATTTAAAATAAATTGAACTATTAATAAATAACTAAAGTAAAAATAGTGATTAGTGATAACAGTTTAATACGGATTTTTGACAACCGACAACAAAATGTTGCCATAGTAATGAAATTGTTTTCGAAAAGAATACAAATCTTCAATAAAATGCCAAGCTTTAGGTACTGCCTTGCTTGCTTTTAAGCATGGAAGTGTTTTGGCATTGAACTATTGTTCAAGTGTCGGTCCGGGGATTGAATCCTTGACCTTTATTACTTTGGACCGTAGGAAAGTTACCCCACCCACTCGGCAACTGTGTCCGTCCAACACCCTGTCATCGACCACTTTTAAAAATCCATGTACTTAAATAGACACGATATTATTAAAAACTTGCTCCACTGAAGTAAGGTATTCATAGATTTTTTCAGAATGGCCTTTGGTAGTGTTCTATGCCCGAAGCAAACCATTTTTTTTAATTCATTGATAGAAGTTTTTTTCTAGGATCGGTACTTCTAGGCATTATCTGTTCATTGGCCAAATTTAAAATCAACGCTAATTATTGCTAGGGACTTGAAAATGTTGCGTTATTTTTGGGAAAATAGGTGTATTTTTTTGTAAAAGTTTTAAACAACTGTTTTCTAACAAAATAATAAAAATAAAAAAAAAACAAGTTTTTTACATGAAGTTAGCTGCGTTCTTTTTTATGACTATTAAAGTGTGCAACAAAATTTTATTTGATTAAATAGTGTTATCTCACAATTTATTAATTGAAAATAATATGTAGTATATTTGGAGCACGTTCCAGAGCGGTAGATACTGTCAGTATCGCCCTGGTGAAAGACCACAATTTAGAATCTAAACGTTGCTTGAAATGGCTTTAGTCATGTTTCGTGACAAGATCTGAATATCCAGGTACTTCCCTGCCTTCCTATTCCCCGTCTCCTTCCCCACCTTATAACATAACTCAATTGGGGATGCTATAGTCGCACTGGCTCCAAACGGTTGGGGGCAGCTGGGATCCTTATTCAATGCAAATCAAATTTTCAGGTCTACTAAATGGTACTTAGAATCAATGAAGGTTTTCTAGTGTAAAAAAAAACTACCATACATATTATTCAAATAGTCTCACGTCTCCCGGGGATCATATTCATTCCTCATTCATCTCACATTACCGTTCATTTGATGTCTACTACCGAGAGGTAAGATACACCGAAAAATGAATAATCGTATCGTATGTCATTGTTTTACGAGCCATTGTTGTTTAATTAATGTCGGCAATTGACGACTTCCATGGCCGAGCGGTTAAGCTTCTTGGCTTCGGACCCATCGATCGCAGGTTCGAAACCCGTGACCACAAAAAAAAAGTGTTACGGTTATTCGAAACATGATTATAATGCTACGCGCTCACAGATGTCGTTAAATATTTGAGAACAAAACACTTTAAGCGTGTAATGCTTTTAAATATTAAGATGAATTGTTAATTGGCGAGTGTGCATACGGAATGAGAAATGGAATACTGTATGTATTAAGGCGGGATTACTACGAATGTTTTTTGAAACATTACACAAAAATATAAAAAATAAAATAACTCTGTTTTAATTCCACTCTATTATTTTTTCATCCAACCGGTTTCGATTCAACCTGAACCTTCCTCAGGGGTGAATAAAAATATATTAAACATAATACAGAAATACATGATATTTAATAGGAAATTAGAAGAGAGAGACAGAACATCAACTTAGGTGGGGGGCAAGGAAGGAAGAGCTTCAGAGGGAGGGGTGAAAGTGGGCGGAGGTAATGGAAATATTTAAAAAATGGGGGTGTTAGACAAATCTAGTTGTTTATTAAGAAGATTGGTTTTATTGATTTTTAATAACTTTTTTATTTCGAGGGCTTCAAGATTATTAAGGCGTAGACCTATCCCATTTCTATGTAATACATCTATCCCGGAAGCTTTATTAAATGAGTGATTATTATCGATAAGGTGGGTGGCGAATTCTGAAAATCCGACACTGTTTAGACATCTCAAGTGTTCGACCACCCTTATTTGAATGTTTCTAGCCGTTTTACCGATGTAAAAGGCTGGACAATCGTTACATTTGAGTTTATAGATGCCAGAATGGCTTAAGTTATTTTCTTTATCTTTAGAATTTATTTATTTATAAAATATTTTATTATAATCTCGTTCAGTACACACGTCCTAAAAACCAGTCCGATTTATGCTGTGACTGACGAAGTATCAAAATTATAGACAGACACGCACCGTGCGATGGTTATTAAAGTATGAAACAAACCCTACCCCCCCCCCTTCCCCTCTTTATCCGCGAGAGAATGTTTTCCATCGGTAACGGAAAGAAAAAACATTGTGTATGCATAGACATATGTGTACGGTAACCGTCCATTATTTAGTGTTTTTGAGTAAACGTTTTCAATAAACATTCACAGGAGACCCTTTAGTGTGATAATAAAATATTGTATTTTTATAAGTTTCTTGAAGGAATTGAGCTTTAAAACCTGCAAAAACATTTTTTTCCATTACATATTCCTGCCAATAAACAATCCATCTTAATATTTAAAAGCATTACGTGCCAAAAGTGTTTTTCTTTACTAATAAAATTAACGCCATCTGTAAGTGCGTAGCGTTATAATCATGTACCGAATGCCCTTAACTCACGCTGGTATCCCAAGCAGTGAAATCTATACCAAATTGAAAGAAAACTGATGTCGCCAATTTACAACTACAATCTTTCGACTCCCCGGGCCCCCCGACAGGTTAACCAAATTTAATGTGCGTTCAATAAATAATTTGTTCTTTGAAAATCTTTGTTTAATTTCACGAGAAGTAAATGGAAATTGATTTCACTATGGGCACACGGAAACGTCCACTATTCACTACTTTTTTTTGGTTTATTACGTCAGCGGTTTGTTGCGATAGAAAAAAATTCTCTTTTATAAATGCACGATAATTGTTTAGATAAAGAAAGTGCACAGACGCACATCTCTTGCCATGCTCAGAAAGGGCGTGATTTATTAGTAATTAGGTAGCGTTCGTTGGTGGCTTGCATGTCGCTCTTGCCTCCCGCACCACACTTCATTCCTGACAACATCAGGCACAGAATAAGGACGAACACAAGAAATGTGATATGGGCGTGTTTTGTGATCCAAGGGTTATTAATATTTCAATCACACTAAAAACTTTTTTTTTTATTTAACATTATTTTTCATACAATGGATATTTGTACCTGTTAGGCCACTGCAAGTAGCTTGTCAGCAGGAATTTAGTTCACAAATATTATATAATACAACAATAAATAACAATCATCATACAAATAGTAGCCCAATAATAGAACAATATAAATACATGCATGTTGTGATTAATGTACACAATTAAAGAAAAAAATATTAAACAATTAGAAAACAGTAGAACAGTTTTGTTATAGTTATAACAGACTCCAATTACACAATAGCAACTGACGGCCGTTCTTCCTAACTCAACTGAGTAACTGTTCAGCTGAAATTTTGCTTTAACACTGTTTAAATGCACAAATACCCTCTTTCCAACGAAATTCTCGATCAAAACAGCGATTAATTTAGGATATCGATTTTTGCGTATTAAGTTCCGCTTAATAGAGGACTAGTTATTAAAGTGTCAACGGGGTGAACAAATGTCTGTGAAATGTCAAACGTTATTATTGGTTCGCGATTTAAATATTGAATGACAGATTTGTTTTCGTTTTCGAATATCAAAACATGTTTTAAATATAACCGAAGATAGCATAACTAATTTTACTTATTATAAGCTACGTTTTGTCTTGTTTTCCACGAAAGAGAAACGTCAAATGTCAAATGTACGTCTATGAAAGTGGGCGGGAACTATTTTATAGTCGAAATTGGGCGGGCACCTCCATAGACAATTTATGATAAAAATGCCTGGAAACAGGCAAACAAAGCGAATGCTCAACACAACACTTAGCTGATCGGTGATTCAGATTGATCATTCGAATAATTGGGAAGAACGGCCTTAAATAACATAATAAAAATTTCAAGAAATCTGCCAGCATCACACAAGTTGAGATAAAAACAGTAGTAAAGCTTTGTTACAGTAAGAATAGACTCTTAATATAATAGTATAACATAAATAAATTTAAAGATACAATGGAATGACAATACAATGGAGCCAGTGCAAGAGAGAAAGAGAGAGAGAGCGCTGTATTTTCATTGACTCTCTCGGGACTAGAACCAAAAGGTACTAAATCGAAGGCTTTTCTAGTGTTCCTTTTTATTCTATGACGGTAGAGAACGGTCTTTTGTATTTTGTAAAACTATAATATCAATTAGATACTTAAGTAATTTATCAAACTTTAATAACAATGCATTTATCACGTGATTATTTTATCATTAATATAAAATTATTACCAATAATAGAATAGCATTTTTTGTGGTCCCTCAAACTGGCTATATAATAATAGACCAGGTAAACAAGAAGAACAGTTGTTGGTTCATGGTGTCAATTTGACGCATAAGGTTACCAATTATTACGAATTATGATCAATTTATTCCGTTTTCATGACAGACTGCTTAAATTGCGAAGTTGCTTCTTTAACATGACCATAGTTGTTGTAACATTAAAACTGTGTTAAATATATTTACCTAGAAATTTAAATAATTAGAGACGATGTCAATTCAGTTGTCAGCACCGGAAAGGAAAGGTTAACATCATTAACGTTATCTGCTAGGAGACAGTAGGACAATGAATCCCTCCATCTAACCCTTCCCTTACGGTGCTAGAAAATTCCTCGAGTTCCGGCGCTGTACACTCGGTGTACAGGGTTAGAATTTTTAATTTTTAAGTTGGATAAAATAAGTAAAATATTGTGTGTATGTGCTGAAAACGGAGAGAAAACTTCGGCCACACCTAACACGCATGATAAGTCCGTTACAGCTGGTAGATCATTGGCTACTACTGACGACTGCGCATCGTGGCACGGCGAGTGAAACCCCGTACGACTTTCGCTTACTGCCGCACCCCTCGTAAAGTTATCAACGCACGCAGTATATATGAACAATTTTTTTTACGATTTTTCGAAAACAACATTTTTTTCTGTTAGGTTAGGTTGTTGTTCAATACTTACATATTCAAATTATTTTATCCAATACGTGAATGAATTGTTAAGGAAAACCTGCAATATGAACTCCACGTTCAGTATATTTATATTTAAATAATTAGAGACTTGTCAATCAGTTGACAGCACCGGCAAGGAAGGGTTGGTATGTTGTGAGGATGAAGGAAGTGGGGGGGGGGGTATGGAAAAAAGGTTTGAGATATTCAGATCTGGTCACTATCCATGGCTAACGCCATTTTAAGAAACGTTCGGATTACGAATGTGGTTTTTCACCAGGGCGATACAGAGAGTACGTACCACTTTGGAACGTTTCGAAAATATAGATACTATTTTGTTTTTTTTTTAGAAACAAGCATTACATGTATAAAATGAGTGGCGTACAAATTACACAGTTTTAGAAAATTATTACAAGGATCGGTACCAACGATATGTCTCTATGTAATAAATAGTAACTGGTTATTTACATTTTACCGGGCGGGGTTAGTACAATGCTAGGGAATGATACATGGTAAAGATAAAAAGGTATATGAACAAAAGTGTATAGTGTATAAGTGTATGTGTCTGTGTCTGCATATGTGTGTGATCGTGTATGTGTCTGAATAGTGCTATGAACTGGAGAGTTGTGATTGCACATTGATGTTACGAGTAATATTTTTCTTAAATGACGGTATGGAGTAAAAAAATGTGTCTAGATTTAGGTTGGGACAAAGATTATTAAATGTTTGAAGGACAGGGAAATTGGTGAATTTTCTGCATGTTTAATGTGTAAAATAGTTTGGTGTGGCGAGTACGTGTCGATGGTATTTTAAGGTTAATTTGAGATAGGAGTTCGGGGCAGTCAATTACATTATTAAAGATTTTATACAGGAATATAGTGTCGACTATCGTTCGTCGTAGTTTCAGAGATTGGAGTGCACAGTGATAATTATTGTCGTAGTCGAATCGGAAAAATATATAATACATATATTAGTTTATTGTAATTATTTGTAAATGGCTATGATAATTACACCAAATTAAAAGACTCCCGCCGTGAACTGAGTCATATTATAAATTGTATATATAACTTAATTATTTAATAAGTGTAACCGGATTTGATTAAATGTACAATTTATAGCAAGTTTGCATTAATAAAAAAAATAAAAAAATGTCTTTTACTAACAGCTGACGTGATTCACTTATTCAGTCAACTTCCAACGTCAATAAATGGCCTTGCACATTTCCTTTGGCCTTTGCACAAACTAGTATTTTAGTATTGCACCGGAGACATATAGATTAAAGAATTTCACAGCATCCGATACAAGATTAACCAATTAAACGAATTTATGATAAAAATTGCAACATATATGTTGTAAAATGGAGTGAATTGGTTCAATTCAATAATATTGTAACTATGAATAATTTAAAAAAAATTGTCATATTTTTAATTTTTTTTTTAATTTAATGTAAATCAAATTTAATAATGTTATTATTAAGTTTTGCAAGTATTTTTAGTTTTTATTATTGTGACAGCTGTTTCGGCGTTTAAGGCCATTTTAAAACTGTCTTAAACGCCGAAACAGCTGGCACAATAATAAAAAATAAAAAAACTTGCAGAACTTAATAATAACATTATTAAATTTGATTTACATTAAATTTAAAAAAAAATGGAGTTCTACGAATTAAACACAAAACCAATTAATAATTTTAACCAATATTTTAAATGCCTTTATGCTTTCCCTTTCTTGCTAATTTGCACGTGTGTGATCCAACATATTCTCTCGTCAATTTAATTTTGGCATCTAAGGTCCAAACTTAAAATAAAATAATAAATATTAGTACAAATCCGAAAAAAAAAACAAAATTCTCAGGAATGAACCAAGAGTACCCGCAATTTAAGCACCATGAAGATTTGCTATTTGACACCCTTTACCAAAGTCTCCAGTCTAGAGGGAGTGGGGCCCTTGCAGTAACAGCGTAAAAAATCATACACAATTTGATAGAAAGTCCATACCTCCTCGAGTGCTACAGGCTCTTTTTACCGAACAACTCTTGCCAGGGGCGGCACCACGATCTGCTATGCATACCAAATGGCAGAACAGACGTGTTGGATTAGCACAGTATGACGCGAGGTATGGTGCTGATAAATAACCTCTCTCCTGATATCTTCAATATAAACCTTGAAGGTATTAAGAGACATGTTTTTTTATTATTATTTTTTATTTTGCTACATAGCAATCTAATGAGTTATAAAACTAATTTTTGTTAATTTATATTAAGTGAAGACAGATTGATAATCTTAACCCTGTAGTTGGTGCTATGGATTTTGTGGATATGAAACTACAGATTCCTGAAATAGTTCGCCTGTTATTCCGTTGGTCGCCTGTGCAGATAACTGTGTCAAGCTGCGTGTTAATTAAAGGCATGGTTAAGCAAGTTTAGGTGAGATACACTCAAATCATTTATAAGAGAGCACGTTTGAATGTATTTGTCCACACCGATATTATCGCGAGCCAGCGACTCTAAACTAGTTGGAACTAGTTTGGAATGATAATATTTGAATACTGGATGCGGAGCGACGTTTGTCATAATCTTCGAAAATTATCGTCGTATTTTCGGTTAAGTCGAGGTAATTAAATTTTTCTCAGTACAGGTGGTTTTTTTTTTCGAAATGGAATCATTATTAAAATCTGGTCGTGGTATACCTTTAATCAGTCAAACAAAGGAAGTTTTAAATGATACTTTTAATTGGAAAAATATAAAAATATTAGTACAGTTATTAAACCAGCATAACTAGTTGCCAAATCAACTGGCATCTATATATAATATAATAGTGTCAGTTTTGTAGTGTAGTTTCCGGAAGGAACATACAAAAAAAATAAATTAAAAAAAAAACTTTTTTGTTGATTTATAGTTGTAGTCATTAACATTAAAAAAATGCCCATTCATTACACCACTACACAAGCAAGAATCTCTTTATTCTGATTTATTCGTACGTTAGGTTAGGTTGTATGTTAGAAAAAATGGTTGAATTCACTTATTAGGATTTCATGATCCCCATTTTATCAGAAAAATATTATATTAACTTCCCCGCAGTAATTGGTTTAACGGGCGCACTTCAGCCTTCGCAGTGTCTTTGTAATCGATTCGTGGAGTTATTGCACTAATCTAAATTTACCGTCTCTGTGACCTTGATCCAAATGGAAAAAACTCGTTTCAAAATGTACTAATAAATATTTCCTACGCGTTTCGTCATCGCCAATACATACGTGCGTGTGACACACAATAGTCAGCAGAATGATAATGATGTAAGTACACGGAAAATAACAGACATACTAACCTGCAATAAAATATTATTTGCCTTTGATGGATAGAAAAAACCTTATTCGACTGTTTCAGAATTGTTTCCGCATTTTTTTAACTACGGCATAAAATTAGTAAACACCTTTATTATTTTCTAGTACAAATTATACGATAAAAATAATATTTTTAAACGGAAAAGTATTTATTACATATTTTAAAAAGTTATATCGGTTTATATTTATCAAAATCAAATCAGATATATGACTTTTTCTGACATCCCTACTACGTATGTTTTACAAAATATTTTAATAGCTGTACAGTTGAAATAAAAAATAAAAAATAGGGGTTGGAACAAAGTTATAGGAAAATAGCAATAATAACATTTTACTCTTACAAAAACGGTAACAATTATCGATACAACTTTACTGAACGAAATTCGAAAGGTTTTTTGGAAATTGGCAATTTCAAAAATCTCGCGATGGCTTGATAGGTCTTCGGGCATCTAATAGGTAAAATAATATAACGTAATATTTAAGAGACTTTATTATGCCATCCTTTTCCCTTATTTATCCTTTGAGGGACCCTTAACATAATACAGTCTCCGTAACAAAGGGCCCGAAACCTGCAGCGTTTTAATGTCGTCTATCATGTGTTTGCTTTTTATTTCCTTCACAACAGGTCCAGGAATGTGTCGGTTGGATTCCTGATCACCTGTCTGGGTATTTTCACATGGTACTATCACAATAGTTCTTAATCCAATGTCGTGATTTATTACGGATGAGTGGACGAAAGTATAAAAAAAGCAAAGTAAATGCGGTGTTCCCCAAGGCTCGCGGGATAGACCGACCCTAAAAAATATTTTTAAGCTTCCCGTGATTAAAATTACCTTATTAGATATACCTTTTCATCATCCCCTTCTCCGAAAGAAGTACATAGGCAGGATGGTGCGTCAGATATCAAATTTACAATTTTTTTTCCTACGTCCGCATCCGCTTAACGTGTTTCCACGTTTCCTTCATTTTATTTATTTATTCACGAAATATAATAATTACACAAATAACACATTATACAAAACATACATAAAATTCTTGGATTTTAACTGAAGTGAACCATTTATCACAATGATTCAGTTCTGATACTTTTCTTGTTACTTCCACGTTTACAAATTGTCTCTAACATAATTTTTGATATCCTGACTCATGGCATGGTCTCCCTCAAGTATGTGATTCACTTGATCTTTCTACATCTCCCACGAATATCCCGTCTTCATCTTCCACCTACTTGCATGTGCTCCACAAGTCACATCACATGAGAGTTCTTTCCTTAATCGTGATCAATAACTCTTGCATCAATAATTTAAGAAATAATAATAATAATTGGATTACTTCTATAGCGCCGTTTTCGTGGGAAAATCACCTCAAGGGATCTTTGAGAACTCCTTAGTTAGAACTCCTCATTCATGAATGGGATGTTCTTGGCTTTACCAAAATTACACCTCAAATGCATTTCCATTTCGTTCAGTCAGGTTACGTTTTCCATTTGCCTTTTTAGATTATGTTCAGTGTAAATATTAAAAAATGTTCCCAGCTAAACTCTTTTTAGTGTTATTCAATTTATTTATTATAACTTATTGAAGTTTGTAAACCTCATTGTAATATTTAATCATTGAAGATGATAATATTAACACATCCCAAATAAACCACGAAACGGAAAAAACAACAGAAATTAAAAAGATTTCAGTCGCATCTGGGACTCGAACCCAGGACCTCTACCTATCCGGGGTAACCGCTTAACCAACTTAGCTAATGAGACCAGTTCAATTTACGTCATTTACACCGATATCATACTTCAAGTTCAAGATTTGTTAATATTATCCTCCATTTTTTATTAATCCCATATTATTGGCTGCTATCCTTATGATGATTACAAAGTTTCACCCAGAACTCAATTGCAATCGGAATAGAGTCTCGGATATGCCTACCCGATTTTAATTTATATGAGACATCTATTGACTTATTTACAAGTCTTTTTCCATCAAATTTTATTTCACAGATATAATCCTGTGATAGATATAAGCGACCAATCAAACTTATTTGAAGGCAAGATTTTTGAAAGATAATGTTCTTTCCATTCGCTGTGCTCGTCCGGAACACATAATTCGCGAATCCTTCAGACAAATCTATCTAACTCCAGGCACAATACATAAAATAAACAATGGTTTATGTCTGAAGCCTGAACCCCAAACGCACAATATCAGACCCTTCCTGTGTCTCGAGTCCGTGTTCGTTCAGTTAATAACTATCCCTTTTATTTGCGCCAAAAGTCATGTAAATGTATAGCGCAATATATTTAATCAAAGATTTAGGCTATAAATCGAGAAAAATCTGAAACACAGCCATGCCATGCTAATGTAAACATTTTTTAAAGATTTTAATGTTCTAATTTATATCTATATAGTTGTCTCCATAAATATCTCAGTGGGTGGGTTTTATTTATTGTAAAAATCTACAGTTTTATTCCGAGTTTGCCGAAATTTTCCATACTTCACCATCAAATAAGGGAAAGGTCATAAAGGGAGATTTCGTAAAGCTTCTTCCCCCCCCCCTTTCCTATCCATTAAAGTAGAATTTTGGTAATTGTTGATAAAATTTTGAACACTTGGTGTACAAAATACGTAAGAGGAAAATAACTGGGTAAGAGTAACACATCAGAACTTCAAAACTTTATTGCAAACTGTTCATAACCCCGGTACTTAAGCTATTATAATGAACGTCTTAGCTAACTAAATTTGAAAAATATTAAGATGTCCATTAAGAGTTTATTTAGCCCAGTTTAAATTAGAAATGAGAACATAGACTTCGATCGAAAAAAAAAATATTATTGCTTTGGCGGCAGAATTTTATTCGTACTATCGATTAATAGTTTAAATCTTCGATGAAAATTACATACTTAGCGACCTGAGTAGCCAGGAACTTCTCAATAGTACTCTCTCCCATATTTTACTCATTAAAACATCCTTCAGCATCACAGTATATCCACCCTATTAAGGGATGTCATACTCCCGATGGCTCCAGGAAGTAGGGACTCTTAAAAATCAGTTCATTAACTAAAAGCTCCGGCCTGTCAATGGCCTTCCTTTCACACATAACAGTACTTAAGTTCGATACATTTTAGATTGTTTACTATAAAAGAAGGACTTTACACCCCAGATTGTACTTGCTGTGATTAGAAGTGGTAACTTTAGATCAATTGGTTATCCCTTTCTAAACAAATATCATCTTGTCTACAAATATCAAGTGTTGTCTTTAATTCTCTTTTTATCTCCTCCTTAAGGATACTAATAAATGAACTTGGTATTTAAAAAAAAAACTTGTGGATTTAAAATATTTGTGGCAGTGGTTTCTAAATTTCACCCCGTCCAGCGGCGGGCACCGAGGTCAGCGGGGGGCACCAGACCGGTTTTTGTCCAGGTTTTGACTTTGTTATTGTGCTCCGCCACAGCATTGGGTACCTACAGGGCCCGCGGGACTCAGGACCGCGAACCACCCATCAAAACACACCGTGCAGAATCGGGAATAATGACGTACAAGATTGATCGTTCCGTTCTTTAGAGATTGAGTTACGGCTTTATAGTGGAAATCACCGATAGCAGCTCTACGTGCAGGTTGTTTCGAAGGATTCAACAAAATTTCAATGTTAATATTTAAGTTCTGTGAAAGCTCTATTCAAGCACTGCGGAAGAACTGGCCCATAATGTAACAATAAAAGAACTGGAATAGAATTTTCACAGAAATTGAATATTAACTTTGAAATTTTGGCGAAACGTTGAAATTAACCTATTTATTTTCTATATTTTCATTAAATATTACAATGAGGTTTACAAGCTTCTATAATTTAATTATAATAAATTGAATGAAGGGTTTTCCATGTCAATTAAATCGTTTTGAAGTGTGTAATCTTTTCTAATGTATTATTATATCGTTTCAGGTTTAAGTGACATATAACAAAGGGCAGGAGGTCCGCAGAAGGACTTGCGGACTAGAGCTGGACAACCCAGGCCGAGAGAAAGCTTGTAAGTCGTCTTCATTAATAACTAGAAATGGTTTGGAATAAAACATTAAATTGAAAAGTTCTTAAACTGTGAGCTTTAAAGTTCTCTATGATTTCATAAGTATTTACATACTGAAAAATTAAATAAAACGTTCAAAAAAGCAATTACCGATTTTTAATTCATTTTAATATGTATTTCATAGAGTTTAAAAGAATAAATTTTAAGAATTTTATTCACAAGAAACAATAAAGAAAATAATCTATCTCGTGATGGAATGAGGTTGTGACTTATTTTTTTGTTGTTGTTGATAAAATGCATTATATTTAAAGAGTTAATAATGACAATGTTAAAAGTTATGAGCTTTCAAAGTGAACTGGGTAAAAACGTAACCCGTGACGTCAAGAGTCACAATTCAGTCAATTCACAAATCGAATGGCAGTAACAAATATGTTCACGTCTATGATATCTATGGCCGCGCCATTCATTTTATGAACCGTGACGTCGCGCACTTGTTGGCCAGCGGACTAGATTATCAACATTTTGACGGCTTAAATCTTCGGTATTATACAACATTTTTCAAAAATTTTATAATAGTTCTGTCCTCAACATGTTCTAATTAATAAATAAAGATGAATGTAGCAGTAAAAAAGTTTTGACTTTAAAACATTCAATTAGATCATCAATCTTTATACCAGACGTAATGGCACACAGACGAACTGTAGTGGGCAGCTGATCCTGATCTGCGAAGAGGGCTGGAAGGGGAAAAACCACAACCAGTGTCGATACCTTGCAAAGGAGGAGAAGACACTGACGACAAGACCTCAACGACTTTTGTACTTTTGCAATGTAATTGGCAGTCCGATGGGAGTCCAGGGTTAACGGTGGTCAGAGAGAACTAAGACGAGTATAGCAGAAGTTGTAGCGGTCGGAGCAGTTAAGGGAGCAGAGGTGTTGTCGTGGCGAGAGTTGCTGGCTGACTGGATAAATCTGGTTTTCGCAGACTACTTAAAGTCGCCTGCGAAACGTTGGAGATTCGGAACTCTCGGAGCTGACGCGTTCTGTGCATGTTCGATGAACAATCAATCTCGCGTCTCCCTCACTGCCGTCTCGTTCTGACGTTTTATTGAGTAATTTATATTCAGAAGCGGTCAGTGAGAACACATTTCTCCCTGAACGTGAAATATACATTTACAAAGGGGAGTCGGGTCATTTGCGGATAGCGAAATAATATTTATTCTCCATATGACTCAACTCCCTTACAAAATAGACATAGTTTATGCTAGTGGAAAAAAACAAATATGTTTAGCGAACACGTCCGACACAATCTTTGTACACATATTCAACAACTTTCATTGTACATTGTACAACTTTCTTTTTAACACAAAATTGTCGTTGTTCGACTGAATTCATTATATAACATTATTCGTTTAGTTTTTATATTCAAATCGCAGGATGCACCTAACCACTTTCGTCAAGGTTTCCGTGAAATAATGTTTGTTTTTCTGACGTGTAATTGCTAAGCGACCATTAAAAGAACATCACAATTTCAGAATAAAAGTTCAGCGGGGTTCCCATTATATGATGAGTTATTACTCATTAAGGTCATCATTAGTTCGGGAATCACAAAATATTTCAAATCACCAAAACACGTTTTGTATCATCGATTTTCTTCGAAGTAATTAGTTGTTTTCCTGGGTTTTGCTGATTTTTTCTGAACCCTTCGTTGAACTCCACCGACAAGATAAACTGAGAAGTTTGTAATGGCCTGTGTGCTCGAAGTTAGGTAAATGTTATCTCACTTTTGGTTAAATCAATCCAGTAATTTAAAATGTCGAAAAGAGATAGGTAATAACGGCTTTTTATACAAATAACAATATAGGTATTTTCTAATGAATTTAAAAGATATGGACGACCAACTAAGCCACTTGGGCATCTTTAAATTAAATTGTAATACCTGTTCGGTAATTTATAACGGTAAAACAGCACGTAATGTCAATATTAGAATCATAGACGGTCTCCGTGGTTGAGTGGTTAGATACATGGCTACAAATCGGGAGGTCGCGGGTTTAAATCCTGGCGTGCACAAATTTTATTTGATTAAATTACGTTTTTTCACAAATTACACATTAAAAATAATATGTCTTATATGGTAGATACTGTTAGTATCGCCCTGGTGAAAGAACCACCATTTAGAATCGAAAAGTTGCTTGAAATGGCTTTAACCGTGTTTGATGACTAGACATGAATAGCCAGGTACTTCTCCATCTCCTTCTTCTCCCCACTACCGTCAGCCTCAGAACATAAACCACAATTAGGGATGCTATAGTCTCACTGGCTCCAGACAGTTGGAAGCAACTGGGACTGTGGTTATCATATAAAAATTTAAAAAAAAAACATTTCAACAGATTATGCAGACTTAAAAAACATTTTGCCAATATAATACGTTTTAAAGATTTTTTTTACGTTACATTGCAACATAGGGAATGTTGAGCGCATGGTTACAATATATTTGCATTAAAATTGCAGCTGGTTGAACAAGCATCTATTAATGGCATGACTACACCCACGTTTCTCCTGATCCTCTGTATAAGATTACTTAGTTATTCAAATATGTTTACAAATATAGCTTTAATATGTATGCAACACCTCTGCATAAATCAAATTTTGTTATTTTATTTCAATTATGAGCTAATATATATATTGGATACAAAAATTCCGAATTCTCATTGGAAAACTGATGTGATTCGTCTAATTTTAATAAAAGATGCATAAATTATCCTCAATCGTTTTTTTTTCTGCATATTTTCTAGCTGAAGAGTATAAATTATTTAATGACAGAGTGCACAAATATGTTGATTGCAACGTGAAAATTTGATAATTTAACTTCCCCGGTTAGGTTAGGTTAGTTTGAGTGAGACTCCATTGAGATGCTTGGGGTAAGTATTTCAGGCCAGCTCTAGTGTCGGGGCTCTATGGAAGCCCGAATAAATCTGGCTTCCAAAAAACAGGGTGTCTTGTAAAGGGCTAGCAGATTCTTGAACAGTGACCAAGTGCTAATCCTATACAAATCATAAGAACGTCCGATATTTTAATTTGGCAGTCGTCTCTGGGCTTCAGCTCCCAAACACCTGCTTGATTAAGTGCAAAGGAGGGTGGTTCGTCTGGTTGACAATCCGTTTTTAACAGACCGACTGCCATCTCTAATGCATAGGCGCAATGTAGTTATGCTGAGTCTACTCTACAGATATTTCAATGGAGCCTGCTCGAAGGAGCTAGCAACGTTGATCACGTGCGTGAAACTTGACGGACACGATTGGAACATCTGTTCACAGTTGATGTTCTGTTGAGAATGGGTCGTTTTGCCGACTCGTTTTTATATAAATCGGCTCGTATGTGGAACGAGATAGCGGCATATGTCTAACCACCTACATTTAATTTTTTTTAATATGTATACCGCACAAGAGTCCCAACTGCTCCCAACCGTCTGGAGCCAGTGAGACTATGGCATCCCCAATTGGGGAATGTTGTGAAGCTGAAGGTACTGGGGAGAGGAAGGAGAAGGGGAAGAAGAAGATGGGGAAATACCTGGCTATTCAGATCTGGTCACCAAACACGGCTAAGAGCCATTTCAAGCAACGTTTCAATTCTGAATGGTGGTCTTTCACCAGGGCGATACTGAGAGTATCTTCCACTCTGAAACGTTAATGCGGGCCTCTTCTAGGTCCGCATTAACAAATCCCTTTCTACAGCCCCCCTCCTGAACCTGCCTCATAATATTGCCCAACCGGGTAGTGATATAGTTCCCCTGTATGTGGTATGTACATACAGGGGCGCTCTTGTGAGGTGTCACTTAAATGTATATATGTTAAAATTGTTATATATAAGCCTTAATATAATTGGTGTCACTTTGGTGAGACTTAGAATTCATAGTCAAAACGTTGTTAAAATGGCTTTAGCCGTGTTTGGTGTTAAGACGGGAATCTTCTTCCCGTCTTTCACTCCCTTTATCAATACAAAATATTCCTCAGTTTTGTGAAAGCCATTAAAGTTTGTCCACTAGTTTCGGGCAGATGATCATCTCGCTGTAATACATTATAAAACAATATGGTAGTCCATTTTCCTCTCTGTACCACCTCGCCTTTCCATGTCATAGAGAGAAAAGGGTCACCCGAGTACAAAGCAAGTTCAAATCCACCCAAGTACAGACATACCAATCCATACCGTTCTGATACCATGCTATAACCCGGTGGTACACAATCCGTGGCCCGCGGACCCTTTCGTACGCATAACTAAATAAAATTAATTATTAATTTCAAAAAGTTTACGGTAATTCTGGTCAAGAAAAGGACAACCGAACTTTCAACAAGAGTGGAATGATGAAAATTGTCTAATATTTTAGAAATTAAGGTTTGGTGGATTTGAAATATTTCCGTTTTGAATAACTCAGTTTAACGTCATTTTAGGTTTTACAACGATTAACATTAAAACTTATTTTTAAATACATATTACTCAATGGATGTGGAAGCGAACGCAGGAGGATTGATTCTTTCCACTAGCTTGGATCACCGCGGTGATTACATTAAATTCTAATTTGTTTCTCTGTCATTAGATGACACGTCGCCATTGGCAAATATCTATCCTGGTGCTGCTGTATTCGCTCACCACAAATCTTTGGCCCAGGAAAAATTTCGCCTGCCGCGCTTTCTTTGTGCGTGCCACGGATGATTTTGAAAGGTTTCCTTTTTATAGGGGTAAGTACGCTGCCAAACCGATGTGATTTTTGATATACCTTATTTATTAGCAATTTTTCGGATATCCAGGTGCTATAATCAAAGTATTTTTCGTTCTCAATTCAAAAATACAATACAAAATACGACAGATTATCGCCACAATAATTTTTTTAACATCTTCTTTAATATTTTAGAATGATAAAAATCGGCTGTATTTTTTGGTTTGACTTTAGAGACATTTTTTAATCAGTTCTATTTTGGGATTCTTGTTTCTGTTAGCATTTAAAAAAAGGCTACACTAGCGACGCCTTCGATTGCAAAGTTAAGCATGTCAAGCTTTAGGATAGGGCCCCTGCAGCCCGCGATCATATTGAAAATGGATAAATTGGCCCTGCAGCTAAAAAGGTTGTACATCACTGCAATAACCAATGCCTCTACGTATAAACCTATCTATGAAATGTCGAATACCTTCGAGCATAGAATTCTTACTGTCTAGGCGGGTAAATTGAGGTCAGAATAATTATTAGTAAGATGCTGCGGGCTAAGTATTGGATACTATATAGCATGACTATACCTTTTCCATTCTGTGGACCATTGGTTGCACGCAGGCTGTAACGACACGTTGACTCTTGTCTCGGTTATCGTGTGTTTGATACGTGTTTAATACCATTGGTTGTGAAAGACATATATTGCACAGGTCGTTAGAATTTTACAGTGGTTTTAAGAATTAAATTATTGTTGATGATCGTAGATGATACGAAGTATATTTAACTACATTGATTTTTCATTACGCCATTTCACCATAAGGGTATATAGGCAGAACGGATTGAATAGCTCTCTCTCGCACCTTCAATTAAATTCTATTCAATAAATTTATTATTTTTAAAACTTTTCAAATAAGCCAAATAAGTTCAAATTAAGCCGTTAATTTTTTTTTAGATATTATAAACCAAAAAATACACAATTAAATACAGTGTTTAGTAAATACATATGTAGACACAATATACGAAAATAAAATTAAAAGATTTTTGTTATGTACCATTTGGTGGTAGAAAATAAAAGAATTTTAATATCCCTAATTATAAGGAAATGCGATATAAAAAATAAATGAGGAAAAGGCAAAAAAATATAGCGGGAAGTTTGTTGTTATATTGTTTTATATCAATAAACACATACAGCATGATTTAACATGGTTAACAACACTAAACAAGTAGATACATTTTATGCTTGCAGCAACAAAGCTTGCCCAATTGTAAATGAGATCTTACAATAATCATTGATAAGTACTGGAGAAGAGGTAGATGTTTAAACAGGATTTCGTTCTTGGACAAAATCCTCCCATATAGGTATTTCCATTTTTAAGAGGTGTCCTCGACAAATATATAATTTCAAACCACAAGCCAACAAGAAAAGACGTCACAGATCTCTAGGAAATTCCGAGAACAAAGGCTCGAGATTGTTCCCCCCTAGGAAATGCCTAGTTCATGAGTCACCTCTGCGTGGTTTTGAATCACCCACTGCAGATGAAGGACCAAGAATGCCATCTAAAGTTTTTACTTTCCAACGCCTAATGTCTTGTGATATGGGCTATGCATCCCTGAATACCCAGATCGGATTACCAAAATAAACCTTTTTTATTTAATATTAATATAATGGAAACGGAAAGACTTTGATCTCATTTGCATTTCCTCAATTATTAATATTGTATTATTGACTCACTTTCTTTGTAGCAACTCACCCAGTTCAACATTCCTTGCCGTAGAATCAGAAACAATGAATTGCTTTTCCTCAATCATCACTCTGCTAATTACATTTTTGGTGCCAGTCTTAATAATTTGTGTCAGGTTTTACGAAAATAAACTTCGAAGAATATCTAATAATATGTCTAACATCGTGGACTCTACCAAAACCTTATTCAGGCTTCACTTGAATGTTCTCTCAAATATATATTTTTGTCATGCATTGTGGATGTGCTATTATTTTTCTGTATCTCTTGTTTATCTCATATTGTGTTGTGTATTTTGTATAAATGGATAATGGTGCGTTAATATTTAAAAAAATTATATGCATTGTATAGGAGTTCGAATTGCTCTCAACTGTCTGGAGTCTCCAAGAATTCCTTCAAGAAACTTATAAAAAAACTGTATGTGCTAGTGTAACAATAACTTATTGCATTTTTATATGTTTCTCAAAGGAATTAAGCTTTTAACCTACAATAACAATATATGTATTTAATTTCATCATCCGTTTATACACCCGTCAATAAACAATTCATCTCAATATTTAAAATGAACGCCATCTGTGAACGGGTTGCGTTATAATCGTGTGTCGAATGCCCTTAATATGAAACCGCACGCACAAAGCTCGGTTAACATCGTTCACCCATACTACTGCAAATTACCTTTACTTCTATTCACACACCAAACGCATAACATTAATTTCATAGCCGCTTTGATGTGCGTGCAATTTGGCCGTAGTTCGGCGTACGTCGGCACCCTTCTATTCCTTACATCTTGGTTCATGTTATACTAGCTGAAGTACCTGGCGTTGCCTGGAGTTATGAATGGTTTAGAGTAAATTTTTGAGATTGTTATGTGTTACTCCAATTCGTACTCCTACCCCTGCACCTACCCAAATTTATTTTCCTCTTATTTTGAATGTCAATGTAGACAGTTACCTTCCTCTAGTTTCTAAAGTAAAGTGTGTAAAATAACGTTGAGTTCGGAATAAAATTGTAGATTTGCATACGCAGCAAAACAAACACCGCTCGCCTTGGACATTCTTCTATATATAACAAAAGAAGTTATGTCCAAGATTAATCAATGGCTAAATGATAAACGAAATGTTGAAATTACAGTATCAGGAATGGGACAAGTATTTGGTAGTAACATCAAGGAAGCATATGCACGCCTTCGGTAGGTAGATTTTATCCATATGCGAGGAACGGAATCCCACGACCGGTGAATCATGCAAAGTAACGAATTAAGGAATTTGACACTCACGTACAGAAGGTTGTACTCAACAGGATGTGAGCCAAGACTTCCTGTAACAAGCGTTACCTTAAATAAATGGAAGGTGCTAATAAACGTCATATACAAGCATACCTACGTGGTGCTACCAGACATAATTAATTGTTATAGAAACCTACGATTACTGATTTAATCATCCTCCTTGCCATTTTCAGTCATTCTATCGTGCGTATTGTTTGAAGTTTTGATGTCTAAAATCTTTTAGGGAAACTATCTAACTAACTGAAGGGTACACAGAGAGGGTAGACCGTCACACAAGTCTGTCTTGGCACACACTCCTGTTTCATACACATTCGTACATCCTATCATACATTGGTACTCTTCTATTATTCAGACAATTGATATGACTCGACTGAAGTATCAATTCACTTGTTGGAACAGACCGTAAATACTTATATTCACAATCATCAGATTTTACTATTTGTTTTCGTATGTAGTATGAAACATGTTTATCTTTTTAAGATGTATTTTTTACAAATATGTGTGATTAACATAGTCTAGTAAAGTAAACAGAATATATCTGTTCCTCACCATAAATAATCAAGGTTCTTGTGTTTGACGAGGGAATTATGCTTATAATAAAATCATACGAAAAAATATTATTTAGTTTTTATAAAATTCATATTAATAACTAAAGAAAATATAAGATTACCGTAGTAAACAGAACAAGATATAACATTGAACAAAAACTAAAAATTAAAATAATCTTAAAATAAACATTTTTTATATCCTCCAGAAATAATATTTAAAGAATTTAAAGTAATAAAATTAAATACTTTGTTCCTATACTAAGAAATTTTACAAATATATAAAGAAGATATTTTAAATAAAATTGAACCATTCAGAAACACTAAAAATCTCAGTGAAAAATACATGTTACTAATTCTAATATGTAAAATTTTGGTCAGTAAAATTAGAAATACATTATCGGAAAACATAGGATGTGGTAATAATAACTTTATTGAATTCAAAACAAAACTAAAAAAGTATATAAAAAATAAATTTATGTCTTTTATAATAAAAAATAAAAATCTAAATTACGAAATAAGTAACCACCCCCCATACGTACAAGTACAGCTTTTTCTAGGGTCTCATCTTTATATAAAAAATATAGTCACAAAAGTACATATTTACTATGTATCACTATAAAAATGAATGGTTAAATATGTAGGTATATGAATTATCAAAATTTCAATATTTTTAGATTTAAAGTAAGTTATTACAAGATAGAGTATTTTAGGTTCAATTATTGAATTGTTATATTATTCTGATGTGGACATATTAAGTTGTAAGTTATTTAACTGTTTTTCTTTAAATACATATTTGATTTTTTTTTATACATTTTTATTTATTGTAGGTACATCAAATATAACAAAAAGGGTTTCAGTAGAAAAAGTTGTTCCTTGAGTTTATTTTAATTGGATTTAAGATAATATCAAATGTACATACTCCCCAGTCATTAGTTCCACATTGTAATATAGATGGAACAATTGTATAGTACACTCTTTTTAGGTTTTCTCGTCTAAGAATATTTCCAAGTGTTATAAATATATAAATTTTCTAATTCAAGTAAAGACAAGTTAGCAAAAATGTGTTTTCAATTTAAAATATTGATCTACTCGTATATATACACCGAGGTATTTAATTTTGGAAGTTGGACTAAGCGTAGAATACGCTTGATTGCAATTGGTGCTATTACATTTTCTTTGGTGTATTAGAGTTTTTATTCTAGTTTTTAAGGGACAACAAAAAAAATCAGTGTTAAAGGAGAGGAGATTTTTATCGAACCACTTTTTCAGTATATTAATATTCGTATTTCCTAGCTCGTTAATAGTATTCCAATCAGTAACTTCAATTATTGTAATAGTGTCGTCAGCATAAGATATTATTTTTCCTTTATTTTTATAAACAATAATTATTAATCTAAAACACTCATCCAAATTGAAAAAACCTTCCGAGCAAAGATAAATGTCGCCGGCAGGACTCGAACCCGCACCCTTCTAATGTCCGGTCAGATGCTCTACAGTTGAGGTACGTCGGCTTATCGCAGACCCGCCAAGTTAATCAATACATACTAGTGTTCCATTCAATAATTACTGTTTTTATTATATTTTCACCTGTAAACAACCAACTTTATTAGTAGAAGGACATTAGAAGGGTGCGGGTTCGAGTCCTGCCGGCGACATTTATCTTTGCTCGGAAGGTTTTTTCAATTTGGATGAGTGTTTTAGATTAATAATTATTGTTTATAAAAATAATAATTATTACCCTTTGCGCTATGCACAAAAATCTTGTCTTAAGTTTTTTAGAACTTTAGTTTATCAATTAATAAATATTTGACAAGTCAAAGCAATTTTCACCAATAAAATGTAGACATAATTTGTCTCGACGCCATCTATTTGAGGGATTTAGCCGTTACAAGCCTCTCTCATATTAATAAAGTTGGTTGTTTACAGGTGAAAATATAATAAAAAACAGTAATTATTAAATGGAACACTAGTATATATTGATTAACTTGGCGGGTTTGCGATAAGCCGACGTAGCTCAACGGTAGAGCATCTAATCGGACATTAGAAGGGTGCGGGTTCGAGTCCTGCCGGCGACATTTATCTTTGCTCGGAAGGTTTTTTTCAATTTGGATGAGTGTTTTAGATTAATAATTGCGCTATGCACAAAAATCTTGTCTTAAGTTTTTAAGAACTTTAGTTTATCAATTAATATTATTTTTCCATTTAGCTTTTGTATAAATATATCATTTACACAGATGATAAACAATAGAGGTCCCATTAGCGTGCCTTGAGGTATGCGTATTATTTCCTATGTTCAATAAGTTTGCTTATTTTGGCCTTTGATTATAACTGATAAAAACTCTTTTCCTTTCCTAGGTCTTCAGGGATCGCACGTAAACACTTTTGCTACTGACAATATTCAATTTTGAGCTTACCCATTACAAAAATAAGCACTTATCACTAATAATCATTTAAGTTTTAAGTGATCAACTAAATTGCATTTTCATTTCAAAGCATTATCAACAAAACAAAGTATTTAGCGCCTACGTGACCTCCAAATAATGTTTATTGTAATAGTAGTATAATGACTTTGTTTGTGTGAAGATTCTTTCTAGAACGTTTATACGTTAAGGCGATGCAATGGGACGTAATGCAAAATCATGTGTTTTCGGTTTGAGAATTTGATGGCCTAGAAATATTATAGATGATTTAATTAAATACTGCAAGTAGAACACACTTTGGTCTTTCGTTTAACCATCCATTTTTTGTTGTGTCTTTTTATAAGCCTAGAAAAATCTCCTACTTAAGAACCCCTTTTCCAATATTGTCGTACTGTTCATTATGGCAAATTGAGTTTTTTAGAATATGACATTTATGCCTGAGCTTTACAAAATCAAATAAAACATGCATTTGGGTAATGTTTTTTTTTTATTAAGCGGGAATTTCAACCTTCTCGTCACGTGCATAAGGAGCGTGTTATTTCGTTGGAAATTTAGCAAGTAGGTCGCATTAGGTATATATTTAGTTGATGGAAAATTATCCATGAAAAAATATTTGAAAGTCATCATTTGCTAAAAGATAAAACAAATTCCACTTGTTATAAGGCATATTAAATGTCTTTCCTGTTTAATTAACACAAACATTAAAAACTCATGCGACAAATTTCATGTTAATTTGAATATAAAAATATAACACTTTTGATACAACACAGCAATAAACCAACCCATCGCTTTAAATTATTCTAGTTATAATATACATAATGACAGTCACATCTTCCTACGCACGAATTAAATCAAACGGCCTTGAAAATTGAGTAAGTACCGAAATTATAAATGATTTTTCTGATTTATTTTGATTGACACAGCTACACCGCATTGTACTTGTGCTGCTTGTAACAAGGCCTTTGTATTTCAACAAAACAGTTACCACGACATACTGATTATAGTCATTACGATTGTATCGTGCCAACACACGCATATTCCTTTGAGCTATTAATCGATTTGAAATATTATAGAAATATGTGAGTTAACATAGATTTACGATCATCATGTTTTTATTTGTTACTTGTTAGGTTAATATGGGTTTTGTTTTCTTGTAAGGCAAATGAAATTTACAAAATTCGTAGTAAACAAATATGTGTATTTTGAAATTTTCAATAGAAGCAATCATTAATTGTTTTAGTTTATAATTCGTAGAAATCAATTGATTTTTATTTTTTTTTTAATTTAATGAAAATCAAATTTAATAATGCTGTTTTAGAATAGAGAATTTTAGTTTTTTTCTAACTAAATCGGTTTTACCGGTAATAAATCATTATTTTAAACACAGACCAAATTAGAATTGGATGGGAGTAAATAAAATCGTATAAATAAGTCATCGCAATGTGGATTAACCGCAGTTTGAAAATGGAATTGGACGCCAAAACAGCCGTCACAATAATAGAAACTAAAATACTTGCAGAACTTAATAATATTATTAAATTTGATTTACTTTAAATTAAAAAAAAAGAGCAGTCACTTTGTGGTTTGACATCGTATTAAATAAAACAATCATTATGTTGTAAACCACGAAATTATTATGTTTTTATTCCAACCGGTTTCGCTTAGATCAAGTTTCGTCAGGGCAATTATAATAACTAATGAATAATGCTGAGTTGTCGGTTATGTATAGGTACAAAAAACAATTTTCGAGTTCGTATTTTATATACACCTTTATTTTAGCACTATAGAGGAATAGAAGTTTCTTTATCCTTATCAATTCCAACGGCTATTAGTGCTTTCGACTACCAACAGCTGTGTCTCCCGAGGTGAGTTAATTAAATGTTTTATTTTTATTTTAATCAATATTCAGTTACTTATTGGTATTGACGGCCTCCATGGTCGAGGGGTAAGGCTCTCGACTACGAATCCGAAGGTCGCGGGTTCAAATCCCGGCGTGCGCAAGTAATTTTTATCTAATTAATTTGTGTTGTTTTACAATTAATTCATTTAGAAATAATATATAGTATATTTGCGCACGTTCCAGAGTGGAAGATACTCTCAGTATCGCCCTGGTGAAAGACCACCATTCAGAATTGAAACGTTGCTTGAAATGGCTTTTAGCCGTGTTTGGTGACCAGATCTGAATAGCCAGATATTCCCCACCTTCCTCTTTCCCTTCTCCTTCCCTCCCCAATACCTTCAACCTCACAACATTCTCCAACTGGGAATGCCATAGTCTCACTGGCTCCAGACGGTTGGGAGCAGTTGGGACTCTTGTGAGGTATTCATATAAAAAAAATAAAATAATGTGTTTTATAAGGTGATATAAAAGATGCATAAAAAGAAAAATACCAAGATATTTAATATTGAATGAAACACTTGCATCAAAACAAAATAAAAACTCATGAGAAATCTGACCTGTTGAAAATTAGTCAACGAAACGAGTTTTTTTCCCTGAGGCAATTTTACATAGGAGCTGACTTACCTTTACAAATAAATTTAACTGATTAGTAGAAAAGGAAACTTCTATAAAATGTGCTATAAATAAATGAAAGAAGTAAAACTTTTCCTTTTGTTATGAGTACCAGATTATGGACAGGTTTTCTTTTTAGTTTGTTAGAGCTCTCAGATATCAAAACCAGTCGGCCTAGAGAGAAACCCAATATGAAATCGGAGAATTTCGCTTTCGTAGAATCGCCACGAGGTAAAATAATCATATTCATGAAAAGGGATGATTCATCAGTAACATAACAAAAAACTTACCACATTAAGAGATTGATTTTCCCATTAGGAAACGAATTACCATTAATTAGTGCATACTAAACACAATACAATGTTATTTAATTATAATCTTTGATCAGATCTTGCGTCATTATGTCTTGTAATCAGGAAAACGTTTATATTTTTATTCTTGTTCGCGCTTTTTCTAAAGGGTTTTCCCTTTGGTTTATTTTCTTCGTCAAGAGTAAATTTATGTTTCCAGGAAATTTTATTGCTGAAAAGATTTGTGCAGACAGTATTTCCATCTTGTTTTCTCAGTTCAAACGCAATAAACTTGCCAAGACTTGAAAAGATCGTAAAATGAACCAACAAGTTTTTAAGAATCTAACATGCTATGATTGCTCTTCGTTTAATGCGAAAATATTAAAAACTGAAAATAAAACTAAAAGCCAGAAAGTTCAATTAGTGTTCGTTAAATTACACATAAAGAACTTTGTTTAATACAGTTTGGTTGAACGTGATTTAGGTTACTTCCGTCCACAGAAATTCCAATCAAATCCATTTACTAATCAGCGTTATGCGCATGCTCAGACCTGTATCCATTTCGTTACCACACAATCGGGGAAAGCCCGTGCTATGCTGCAATTGTGAAACGCACCCCCAAATATTTAAACACCAATGTCCAATTAATAAATCAACTAAAAATTAAATGTTGCTACCCGCATTACATCTACACATCTGTAACTATAATAGTTATAAAATAAATGTTCTCCAGTTCTAAAAATTGTATATATTTGAAATAAATACCAACTCTTATTGTGCCACAAATCTTCTAATAAATATAATATCAATAAAAAAGGAGAATAAAATAGCAACTGTAAAAATCATATCTTCTCTAAGCTTAAATTTTCTAACAAAACTGTGTTCATTTGAAGCGACCCGCCAGGTAAGTATGTTTTTCTATGTATGTTTGTACATAATTAGATAGATAATATGAAGTAATATTTGTACAGCACCCTTGATACGATTTTTAAGAAAAACGGCGCCAGACAAATCATCCAATTATTATATTTTTTTCTTGGAACTAATGAGAAATGTGATCTGGTAATCCTCGTATGTCTAGAAAATCTCTAAAACAAAATGTCTAGAAATTGTTAGATAGATAATGCCTAAGATATATACTTAAAGGCAAGATTAAACTTTGTTTAGTCTCTAGCGTAATACCTTACTCACGTCACAATATTATAACGTGTGAAAAAGGGAAATAGGAAATCGCAATGACACAACTATGCCCTAATGTTCAGAACTAAACTGACGACACAAAATAATTACGAATGAGAGAAAAAAGTTTAATCTCTCTTTCTCAGCGTTTATTGGGTAAAATTAAATTCAAGAGGCAATGAAATTGGAATTATTCTGTCACAATTTTTTTGGAACAATGTCATTGTGATTTTGTAATTACATCTCTAACTATTGGCAATTGGAAAAGCTCGTTTAAGGTTAAACGACACTAGGTACGCGCTCACAGATGGGGATAATTCTAATATTATCGTAAAAACAAACAATTTTAGCAGTTAATGCTTTTAAATATTGAGATGAATTATTTGTTGGCAGGTGTATACGCAATATGAAATGTAATTAATTGTTATTGTGAGTTTAGAGTTACTTTAAGAAACTTTAAAAAAATCTTACTGGTCAAAAATTCATATAATATTCAAATGAATTTGTCAATCATATTTTTGAAACCAATAATTCTTTTGATACAAATAAAGGTTTAATATGTTTACAAACAAATACAACCGGTTTAAAATTAGAGAAATTTGAAATTTTAGAAATCAGAAAAAGTGCCATCTCTTGAATTTATATTCATATTAATATTAATAATATAATTGCTTTCTCTTTAATTTCTAATATAAATTTGTTATTCAATATTTTATAATTTGTCTATTCTTACATTATTGTGTTCTATGTTTATCATTTGTCTACACTTGACATTATTATTTTTTAGTATTCTATATATTCCTGATGAGGAAAGCATCGCTTTCAAAACATATTGATATGCATATATTAATAAAGTGGTGATTATAAAGTAATTTTTAATTAATTTATCGCATAAAATAAGTCATGCAACTTTTATAACGCCAGAGGTCAAAGTTACAGAGTATTTACCGGGATGGGTGACCTGCGTTGAAATTACAGAAATAAACCACTGTTTCCACCTGGCGTTCATTGAGCAACGCTTTTCCCTTCGCTGCAATCATAATATTCAACCTTTGGGCGTAGCAAGTGTTTCAAATACAATTTTGTCTTTATCCAGCCTCAACTTTCTCTGCAGACTTAGCAGCTGGTCGATCTGTCGCACTTCTTGCTACCGCCTACCAGGCAGTATATACAGATGACTATTACATCAGACTGTAAACATACCCATTTGCATTTATAATCGAGTAGTCAACGACTAGATATAACTCCTATAATATAACTCTTAATTATAACGACACAAATACCGTGCTGCACCTCTTGTTAAATAACCACTTGTGATAGAATGATTTTTATTTTTTGAAGAATTAAAGACCGGTTTCGCTGAAAATAGCAGAGTTTGTTCTTATTAGTGCCAGGTAGGTTTAGAGAGTAGTTTGAATGGAATCCAATATGTAAAACTGTTGCTATAACGTTTTAAAATTAGTATGAAAAACATTGAAGCCGTCATGTTGTATTGAGGTTAGCCCATAGATATACCACTCTGGTTAGTCATAGATTACATATTCAAAAGAAGAAGGTTTGTTTCTACTCAAGAACTTTTTTATTTAGATATATTTTAAAAAAATGTTTGGAATGAAATAAAACTTTCCAATTAATGTTTATTTGTTTAGCGACAGCAAAAGTCGTCGCAAGGCATTACTTTCGCTGTAAAATCAATTATTATATATTGATTTTTGAAGTGTAAGTATAACGTAAAACAAATTTAATTATGTTATTAACTTTTGCGAGTATTTTAGTGCTTATTACGTGATAGCTGTTTTGACGTTCAATACCTTTTTGGCCGAAACAGCTGTCACAATAATAAAAAACAAAAAATTTAGTAGTTGGCTGGTGGTCTGCCTACAGTAATGGACGTAATCGTACGTTTTATGCGTGACCGCTGTTTTTCCTTGTTTCAGCACTTATACAAAATATTTTACCTGCAAACGTTAACTACTATTAATACAATGATTTACATAATCAATTAATGTAAACTGATCTCTTTTAATCGAACCAAAAATTACAAAAACTTTAAAGTGGTCACTGTACACTATAACACAGAAGCTTGAAGGATTTTCTAGCACCGCAAGGAAAGAGGGTTAATATGGTTCTTTCAAATGCAAACAAAAACATGGCGCTGCTTGTCATTTGATGACAATGCTATAGTTGAATTTCTGTAAAACAACGTAATTACTCTGCACTACAAAAAATTTCTTTCCGAAAATATTTAAAGTTCAATAATTCCTCGTATCATATAGATATGGGCAATCACATAGCTAATCGGTGGCTACAAAAATCTTTGCTATTCTTAGAACCACCTCCTACAAGTTACTGGTACAATGCTAAATTCAAAAATTCTCTATTACCTAGACTCCACGCAGAAGGAAATACATAGTAGATATGTTTAACTGCTCAGAATACAAATACAAACAGACGATCATTGCATACATCCTCAACAATTATTAATATATGTGTGTAGAGTATAAGTATCAGTGAATGTGAGGTATGTTTTGATAATTTGAATCTGTAATTAATTACTTGGAATAGTGCTTACACTATGTTATTCCTATATTTGTTCGTTATTTTATCTATGTACTGTGATGTATTTTGCACATGTTTACCATAAATAACTATACATGTAAAAACCCATATAACTAACTAACTAACTAACTAACCATCACGCCGTTTCTCCGCAGGGGTAGGCAGAGAGGACGGACCGCCAAACAACTCGATCTTGGCATACACTTATTGCTTGATTCACTTTCATACAACGTCTCATACATTCTCTTCTGTTATTCCGACTTCTGACATGGACCGACTCAAGTATTTGATTCACTTGATCGTGCCAGGTCTTCCTTGGACGTCCCCGGCTTCTTCTTCCATTCACATTCGCGTCATATATTCTCCTTACACTCCTTTCTTCATTCATTTGCTCCACATGCCCAAACCATCTAAGCGTCCCTTTCTTAATCTTGCTCACTACGCTTACATCAGCCTTGCATTCTTTACGAATCTCAATATTTTTCAATATCATATATGATGACCACATCTGTCTCGAGATCTCATTTCTACAGCATTCAGTCTACTTTCATCCTCTGCCAGTTCCATGTGCCTCACTGCCATACATCAAGGTTGGGTATCACCACCCAATCAGGGATCATGGGCCATTTCCTAATAAATCTAATCATATAGGCGGCAATACAATAAATAAATAAATCCTTATCATATTTGTTGCATTACTACATTTCTAGTATTCACCTTTCACTAATGTGGCTGTAATGAATACTAGATTCTTGTGGTCAGTTATTATCTAGTACAGTGATGCACAACCTTTTCGCCGGAGGGCCAAATTATCAATTTTTAATATATTCGTGGGGCGCAAGAGGTAAGGTACTCACAGCTAGACACGGTTAAAAATATATTTATGTGAATATAAGCATCTTAAAACTATCCGGAGCCAGTAGGTATATACCCATTATAAACCAAACATTTAACTAGATACCTACCTATACTATCACATTTCAAAATAACTAAATGCTAAATCTTCAGATGTCAAAAGCAGTTTTTCGACCGGTATTCTATAAAACGTACGCACAATAAAATATTACATCTCCAAGGTTAAACCAATAAATACTGCTGATTTTTATTAGTCGGAAATTTTAAAGAAGATTGGTAGATACCCAAAATAGATTTTAGGCGGCTGAAATAAAGTGTTGTAAACAGATAAGTTCGTCGCGATAACCTTTCGTACATTTGTATAGCGGAACGGAAAGCGTTCAATTTTTTGATCGTATCACACGGGAATTCGGAAAATTCCCATTTCTCATTTCCGCTCCCTGTATGTTTTTAGAAACAACATTTGGCCGTGTGCGAATACATGGGAACCATTAAAAATAAGAATTCCAGGACGCACAGCGCCGCAGGCCTAAATTTTTATATTCCCAAGGTTAAATCAATATAATAATAATTTCTTCAAATTGGTATTCACTTTGTGAGGTCATTTTTAATAAATGAATTAAAAATTACTTTATAATCACCGTTTATTAATTTATTAATATATACATATCAACATGTTTCGAAAGCGATGCTTTCCTCATCAGGAATATATAGAATACTGTATACTTGATATGTACATATTAAGAAAGTGGTGATTACAAAGTAATTTTTAAATCATTTATTAATGTAATAATTCCAGTGATTTTTATTTATTTTTTTGTTTAGCCAAGTAGGCCGCACGACAAGGCTCGCGGGCTGCACGAAATGGGCTCGCTGGTCGCTGGTTGTACATCGCTGCTCTAGTAGTTGCATCGTTTTTATGTTTCGTCTAACTCGCATAACTTGTGTACTGGTCAGGTGGGCTCGGGGTTTGTGGTTTGGTCTGAAAGTGAATCTGGTGGTCAGTATTGAGCGTAAGTGGTCACATTTACCGTAAAACATGGCCAGTCTGCGATAATGTCTGGGGGTGTTTGGTTGGTGGTTTTATTTTTGGGGCTCTTTCATACTGATAACCCAATGGTTTTACCTGAAAAAAAGGTATTTTTTCTTGCAATATCTTGGAGACAACAATATGGTCTGCATACTTCTATGCCTTATTTATTTATTTATTTTTTTTAAGTTTTTAATCCAGCAGGACTGGGTGGGTAATGCAAACCCAGTCTGTCATATCACATGAAACACATACAATATAAATAGAGAAATGAATAAAATTAAATAAATAAATAATAAAATAATAATAAAAATGATAAAGGTTCAATAATAATATAAAAAAAAGAAAAGAAACGTATTAAATAATATAAAAAGTAATTACGAAAAGATAATTACATCAAAATAAAAAAATAAAATGAAAAACTTAATAGATAATAGTAAAATAGAATAAATTAAATAAATATATATTGATTAACTTGGCGGGTTTGCGATAAGCCGACGTAGCTCAACGGTAGAGCATCTGACCGGCAATCAGAAGTGTGCAGGTTCGAGTCCTGTCGGCGACATTTATCTTTTCTCGAAAGGTTTTTTCAATTTGGATGAGTGTTTCAGGCTAATAATTATTGTTTATAAAAATAAATAAATTTAATTGAGTAGATCATCTTCAGAGTGGCAGTCGCATCATTTGCATCCATCGCTCATTGAGTGGAGAGCTGAGCCACGCGGATGCACCCACGACAATGGCGTTGGTTGACTGCCTTGTCCTGCCCCAGAAGCTGGCTAGTCGGTGGCGAAGTAAGGCGGGGAATGAGTGGACCCTCCCTTCAGTGAACATCTTAGAGGCACTGCAGAACCTCGGAAGATGCAGGAGTTGCCTGTATGCGCTGTTGTAGCACACCCTCAGCTTGTCCCATTGCGCTGCTGAGTATTGCGACCACAGCTCAGATGTGTAACGGGCTTATGTACATTAACGCTAAGAAATGAATATATTAAGTATTTTATTTAAAATCTATTGTCTAACTTTGCTGTTTACTACGAATTTGTTATGGATATTTTTAATGTTAAAGCTCAGCAGGCTTTCATTTCAAAACAGTATTTTTTACATTTACTCCATAGAAGGCCCTGAGGAAAATCGGGTACTTTGAGGTGAGAATTTCAAACATTCGAACTTTAGACACAGATTATGGCCTATATCATGCTTCCATACCTCTCATACAGACTCCCTTTCTATAGATTATTATTTTTTCTATTATAATATCGTTATATCGTTTTGTAAATTTTTTGTGTACGAGGTGTGTTCAAAAGAAAAGGTGAATTTTGAATTTTCGCGGGCTGTGTACATTCGATTATCGTTTTTTTTTTGTTATGTTGGTTAGCATTATCAGCCATTTTGGATCAGTGGTTTGTTTTTGACAACTGGAAAAGTTAGTCACGTTTTGTTTTTTCTTCGATTTTTTACTTTTTATTATTTTAGTAAAAAATTGAAAAACATGGATTTTTTCGATTTTTTGAAGAAATGCTGATAAGAACATAGGAAACAAAGCAAATCTAACATTTCACTTAAATCGGACTGATGATGCCCCAGAAAATGGCTATCAAGTTCCGACCAAAACTAGGAAATTCCTCCATAGGATTAACAATTATAAACAATTTTTTTCTAAAAATAATCATTTTTTTTTAAGAAATCCTGATGAGGACATAGAAAATAAAGGAAATCTAAAATTTCACTTCAATCGGACTGATGTCTCAGAAAACGAATCTAAATAAAAAATCGAAGAACACCCAAAAACGTGACTAACCTTTCCAGTTGTCAAAAACAAACCACTGATCCAAAATGGCTGATAAAGCTAACATATGATAAACATATTTGTACCAACATAACAAAAAAATAAATCGATAATCGAATGTACACATCCCGCGAACATTGAAAATTCACCTTTTCTTTTGAACACACCTCGTATAGTGCCCGGGAACATTTCTCCCTCTTCCTGTGTCAACTGTGGTTAGAGAAGCATACATGTGAAGATAATCTTCTCTACCCGGTAAGCGGGCTGTCTATTGCTACTGTAGGCACTTGCTGATGGCATTTTTATATTTAAGCTCGCTCACTAAGGTAATGGAGGGTATAAGATGGAATTTGGGCGGAGAAGAGGGGAAATTTTTCAATTTTTTAAAAATGATATGAACGCAAAAGTGAAGAGAAAAAAAGATATTTAGATAGATGAGATTTAGGTACCAATAATATTCTGTATTTGAATTCGTCTAGTTGTATCTTTAACTACGTTGTATCCATTACTAAGAAATAATGTAAACTAAAGTACTTATTTATTCAGGGGTAAATTAGTAAGATTTAACACGGAGTAAATAACGAACTATGTGGCCGACCATCCTAAAGAAATGCAGTGAATGAAGTTAGGCATTATGCAAGGACGACTACCGCCTTGTTCACAAGTCCGTACATTACCACGAGTTAAATACAAACTTGATATAACATAAGTTCATTAAAATAGTACACGAGGACAATACAAACTATACATATCAAAAATACACTCGACGAGATACGGTCTGAAATCATTGCAATACATTGCTTACACCAGCTATAACAAGTTGCCTGTGGAATTGAGACAAGTGTGCGCTGTGGACAAATCTCAAATTGATGTTCTGAAATCTAAAAAAAAAGTTATTTGGAAAATCGTCTATTGTACGTACCAGCAACTGTTCTTTTAGTCGTCCTAAAAAACATTACGTATTTCCGTTGAATCTGTGTGTTGCGAGCCTCTACATTTATTTATGTTATTTTCTTGTTGTTCATATTTTAATTTGTTGTTTATTATTTTTATATTTGACGGCCTCCATGGTCGAGGGGTAAGGCTCTCGGCCACGTTCAAATCCCGGCGTGCGAAAGTAAATTTTATTTAATTGATTTGTGCTGTTTCACAATTAATTCATTTAAAAATAATATATTGTGTATTTGCGGACGTTCCAGAGTGGAAGATACTCTCAGTATCGTCCTGGTGAAAGACCACCATTCAGAATTGAAACGTTCCTTGAAATGGGTTTTAGCCGTGCTTGGTGACCAGATCGGAATAGCCAGGTATTTCCCCACCTTCCCCTTTCCCTTCTCCTTCCCCTTCCCAATAACCTTCAGCCTCACAACATTCCCCAAATGGGGATGCCATAGTTTCACTGGGTGCAGATGGTTGGGAGCAGTTGGGACTCTTGTGCGGTATTCATATAAAAAAAAAGTTTTTTTTTTTTATATATATTTGTCTTGAAAACTATGTCGAACCTTATATTAGGTAGTAATAATTAATAGTCACACGAGTTGAATTGATAGCTCATGCGAGTGCAACATGGTTGTATGTCTTATTTGAAAAAAAAGTATTACCGATACATAAAAAAGAGAAGTATTACGAATTCATTCAAGAAGAAAATGAAATCATAAAAATATTTTATAGCATTAGATTCGTCATAATTCGTAAAATCCGAATCATTCGTTTGTGTTAAAATGTACCCATATTTATTTATCCTTACCCTGTTGAATGTGGTTTTATTACCTGTTGGTCTAATGAGTCTAGCTGTGTTGCAATCGAAGTTGTCGAGTCAATACGTGGATTATTATTTAAATGATCAATGTGTCGGTGTGATTAACAATTTGCGTCAGGTGCGAAACTCTAAAAATTTACCCGCTTTGTCTAAATTTGTTTCGTACCAGGAAACATTAACATTGCAAAGTACTCAAGTAGGTAATTCGCGGAAAGATACATTTCATACTACGCAATCAAGCGCAAGTCGTCTATATGGCAATAACTCATAGAATTTTTTTTATTGAAGCTTATATTGTAATATTTAATCATTAGATATAATACTAACAAATCTCAAATAAAATATTAAACAGGAAATAAAACTAGTAAAAAAATAGAATATATATTGCACCAAGATTCGATAAGTTATTTCAATAAATTGATTATTCATTATAGATTTATAGAAAACTCAATAGATGTTCCATACGAATAAAAATTGGGTAGGCATATCCGAGGGAGAAACTATCTAGATTGCAACGCGCAGTACTTTGGAACTATACAAAAGGATAACAGAAAAAAATAAGGGGAATTATTTGAAAATGATACTGGTCATTCTTAAATTAAAATACGATATCTATTAATGACGGAAAAAATAATGTTATTTTTTTTATACATGCATTCACACAAACAAGGTACAAAGGTTATAAACATTTTTTTTAAATATTCACTTATATATACACATCCGAACACATGTACATAAACCTACGTATAATGTATATAAAGCATAAAGTGCCACATAGGCAAGGTCAGTGCGTGGGTATACCTGGTATCAGTTAGTGGCAGTATATTAGTATATTTGTATTAATACATGGATGTTGAAGGTAAGTAAAATAAAAACTGTAAGTTAAATAAGAAAAAGAAAATGAGGAAAATATACAATTATAGCAGGAAAAGTTTTTTTTTTGTAATTCAGTTTTTTATAACATTTTTTTAAGTGTTTAAATACGATATGTTTGGATACTTACATTCTGTAGATAGTAAATTATAAATGTTAGATCAATTATTGTAGCCAGATAATGTTTGCCTTCTTTAAAAAAATCAAAAATATCTAAGTACCGGACAAGCATCACAATTTTTAGCAAATTATTAAAACTGACGATTGTGTTACCAATATGGTATCAGGGTTCAATGTCATCAACTCCTGGCAAAGTCGGCAGGCCATATCGGTCCGATATTATCATTGGCATTCAATCATTATCGCAGTTCTTGATTTGTAAATTTCAATTATGAATCCAGTAAGGGCATCCGCATTCAATGACATCACTATCATTTTATATGACTTGCTGAAAGCCCGTCGAGAATGACAGAGATTTTTTTTTATTTCCCCGACAAAGCTGATATTTCTGTATTATTTTTATAGATACCATACTATCCCCAACTCTTCCTCCATCATCTGCTTTCTATGTCTGGTCTGTTATAGCGTACCTCTCTTTATCACTTTAATCCCCCTTACATCGACCTTGTACTTTGTCGCATCTTTTTTTATTAGTTTACATTAACACAATATAGGAGGCCCTGTGGAAAATTAATTCTCTTAAGGCCTATGTCATCTTTGGGGATGCTGTGTGGAGAATACTTTTAAGGAAAAGAAAAAAGGAATGAGGGTGGGTAGGATTCTGTGTCAGTGTGTTTACGAGTGACGGTCGTACGAGTATATGCCCATCTTCCCACTACAGTGCAAGGCGATGTGTCGAGAATACTGGTTGGAGAGATCAAGGGGTCTCCCTCAACCGGTTTCTCCCGATCTGGACCACCTCGCAGTTGGTGGGCAGACGCATCCGCCGCCAAATTCTGGGTAATCCTTATCCCATGAACCCGAGAACACCTACCAAGTTGGCAAACGTTGCGAACCACTCGGGGTGACCTATGGCAGAGGTTTTGGTTATCCAATGAATGGTTCCGGGGCGGCGGTACCCATTCCCACTTCTCCACCTAATCGCATCACCTCAATTGTAGGATTGACCTCACATTTTACTTCCTAACGTTCCCCTTCCTAGTTTACTTACACTCGTACTCCATTTGGCCTTACAACATACCCCATTTGGGGATGACATAGTGAAACTGGCTCCGGACAGCAGGAATTCTTGTGATATTCTATTCTGATATTCTACTTTAAAAAAAACGCGTGTATCTAATTTTTACAGCATCCAGTCTCCTTTTATCCTTTCTCTGCCAGTTCCATGCCTCACTGACACGCATTATTGTTTGTATAAGAACTCCATTGAAGACTGCAAGCCTTGCTTTCTTTGGCAACAATTTTTGAAGTACTACTACACTGAGTCCTTCAATAAGTGAAATTCTTGCATTCACCTTTCTCTTAATATCTAAATCAGCCTTTCCATCTCTCGTGAACAAAACCAAAATCTCAAATAAATACACTCATCCACTTGTTCCACACAGCAAATAATACATGATGCTCTAGCACGCAAGGAGAAGAAACTAAAATAATAAGGGCGGGGATGAGCCAGGTCTGCCGAAAAAAGAGTAAAACGTAATCTTAATAAAAAGGTTTGGCTTGTTTACAAAAGCGGAGTATTTATATTTATTTTCGTTTGACCCGTTTTATAAATGTTTAGTAATTTGCTTATCACAGTCAAAATCACGAAAAATAACCGTGGACGGTAGTGAACCAAAGTTGGTGTCAAAATGGGCGTCACGTGACATTGCATCCTGCCGTCGAAATCGTACATAGGGCAAGTCTGTTAATTCTGACGTCAGTGACTTGCTCTAAGGATTAACTGTTCACAAACAGGTGTATTGCACTATGTTTTCACATTATCTTCGCTTTCAGATATCACAACCTTTGTTGTAAGCTACAATAGTAACTATTTTCTCGGTCGCATTATTAATATCTCCTTTTCAGACATAGAATGGCCGTATTCACCATTATAAACATGTCTTCCCTTATAGGGCTCCATGTACGATCTAATAGTTGTCTAAATCATTGACTAGGAAAACTTGGTGACGTCACAATAATTAGTTGTAAATTATACGATAAACCTGTCTAAGGACGAATGGGTTAAGCGCGTGATTTGACATTGATTGTCTCGCGGTCGATATCCGACAACGGATGCTAACGTTATGCATTTCCTGTACCTTTGACAAATTAATGCAATTCGCAGAAAAAACAGTTATATTATAAAATTCTTACCATTTTCATCGCCTTTCAAAAAAAGTACATAGTGTAGCTGTCATAGAAACCATTGATAAACGATAAAATCATTTTTGAATAATTCACCATGTTTTTTTTTAAATATTACCGCTTCACTAAAATGTTATTGGTTTTTATTTCAGTTTGTATTGTTTAACAGGATCCACTTATGCAGGTGGCGAAAAAGTTGAAATTCCCGTTTAATACCGGCCGCGTATTTCGATTCACGCAAAAACCAAAATTACCAAAATGCGTGTTTTATTTTATTTTGTAAATCTTAGGTGTAAATATTATAATATTTTATGGTCACATTCTAAAAACACTTAATTTGCTACAATGAACAATATGACAATATCCGAAAAAGGGTTTGCAAGTAGGAGATTTTCAGCACTAAACGTTTATTTACTTATAATACTTTATTTTTTTCTAGGCTTATAAAAACACTCACCAAAAAAATGCTCTTTAAAAGAAAGGCCAAGGTGTGTTCTACTTGCAGTAATTAATTAAATCATCTATGATATTTCTTGGCAGTTAAATTTTCAAACCGAAAACACATGATTTTTAATTATTTCGCATTGCATCGCCTTTTAAATTTGCTAAAAGGATCAATTTTGAAGTATTATGCGGCGCTGAGGGATTTTGCATCAGAGACGTAACATAGTCATCGATCTCGTCCGCGGTGGCACCCCGGGAGGTTATCTATGACGTCATTGGCGAATCGAAGCTCTCAGATTCTTCTCAAGTCCTGGAGATTTTCACCGATAACCCAACCTAAGCACTAAAAGTACCTACATATTCTTATCTTTATTCTGTACTTTTTGAAATGCACCGTCTCATTGTTAATAAATGAATTAAAAATTACTTTGTAATCACCACTTTATTAATATATACATATCAACCTGTTTCGAAAGCGATGCTTTCCTCGTCAGGAATATATAGAATACTAAAAAACAATAATGTCAAGACAAATTATAAAACATTAAATAAGAAATTTACATTAGAAATTAAAAAGTTTTTTTTATTAATATTTATGTGGAAATGAATTAAAGAGAAAAAATATTATTAATTATATTTAATTGACCATTAACACTTTTTATAATTTCTAAAATTTGTCTACTTATTAACCGGTTGTACTTGTATGTAAAAAAAATTTAAACCTTTAAAAGAAAGATTTGTTTCAAAATGACTACGTTTTTGATTTTGTTTTTTAATTTTTTGTATTATGTCCCTATCATAAATCTTAAAGCGAAATCCCGTTAAAGAAAGCCATAATATTTTTCTTAAAACTAATTACAATTTCAAACCCACCATAAACATTAAAAACCATATAATTAAGGCGTAGGTATGCCGGGCCGACGAATTTATTCAACCATAACGGTCAAATAAGTAGGACCCGATACCGAGAAACCTTCCTACGTATCAAAAGGTTATTGAGCACGTGGTATCAACAGGTAAAACCGATACCTACGGATTTCTAAGAGTTTTTCTATAACTGCATTCACCTGGCTGTAATAATATGAAAGTAGTTTAACCTTGACTGTGTGTGAATGCTAATATTTTGAATGTATGGATAGTGTATTGTGTAAGCTTTGCCTACTTGGTATAAAGAGAAGTGTAATTATTGTCTCATTATGTACTTTTGCTGGTTGGAAGGTTAGAATGTTTCTCAGCTTCATGGGTGTAAGTGTAGGAGCCAAGTTATTATTCGTTTTCCTTTTATAATTTTCAAATTATAAGTGGGCTCAATTGAGAAGTAATAATGCATCACGATATTCGAATGTGACATGCGTACAGGAGGTTCGTAATATAATACATAGCCTTCCAGATCACTTTAATTCGTCAAAATCCTTGTGTACATTTAAAAAGAATGTTAAATTGTGTGTGCTATCCGAGGATTTTTAACATATTCTTTCATCTTCCTCCTTTTAAATTGTGGCAAAATTTTTTGTATATGTATTTTTTTTCATCCTTTTCCTTTTATGATGTATTTTTTCTCTTTCTTTCTTCTCTCCTTTTTAAAATAATAGTTTCAGTATATTTTTTCTTGCAATTAAATTTCAATGTACGAGTATATCATGGTCACCCTATATGTTTACTACATTATACTTTAATGAATTGGTTGGAATTAGATTAAAAGGTACCACGTTGGTACCTAATTCGTAGAAACGTTAATGTAACAATATTGTTCTCTTAATATATAAATTGTGTGTTATTTTCATTTTTTTTTGTAAAATTATTGACCTCAACACAGGCGTGAGATCAAAAATTGTCGTAGTGAGATCAAAAATTCTAACGTTATAAAAGATACAATGTAAAGAAACAATAAATAAATAACATAAATTAATAATATTTATTTACACACATTTTTTATAATATAAGCAATTAGTATTATAAGATATGTAAACTGTAAACTCAGATTACCCATTGAAACCATAAATTACTATTAGTTAATGAATGAGCTAAAATTATTAAAACTCACAGATAAAAGCCTTGTTTCTGACCAAACTTTTATTTTTAAAATTGTTAATGGTTTTGCAGACAGCCCTGATATAGTCAGCTTAATTAAATTTAATATTCCTACTAGAACTACTCGTTGTCATATTTTATTCATTTGTAACAATAATTTCAGGACTGAGTCATTAAAAACTTTATTGGTGCCTAGACTTCATTATAGTTTTTCCGATATAGTAGATATGTTCAACTGCTCGAAATACAAATCCAAACAAACGATTTTTGCATACATCCTCAACAATTATTGAGAAATGTGTGTAGAGTATAAGTATCAGTGAATGTGAGGTATGTTTTGAATATTCGCCTCTGTAGCTTATTATTTGGAATGGTACTTACACTATGTTATCCCCATAATAAATAAATAAATTATATAAAATGATATGTATTTACTGTAAATTATAAATATACTAGCTGATGTGTACCCGGCCTTGCTCGGGATTTTTCACTTGTCAGTAGGGTGCCATAATTGATTTGATAGCGAAAGTAACTATCTCCAAATAAGGAAACATTCATTTGAATACTTTATTTCATTCCAAACGTTTATTTTTCAAAATGTATCTAAATCGTAAAGTTCTTAAGAAGGTACCTACTTATGTTCTATTCTACTCAAACAAACCTTCTTGAATATGTAATCTGTGGCTAAGCAAAGTGGTATATCTATGGGCTAACCTCAATACAACACGGCGGGTTCAATGTTTTCCATACTAATTTTAAAATGTTATAACAACTGTTTTACATATTGGATTTCATTCAAACTACTCTTTAAACCTTCCCGGCACCGAAACCGGTCACGTAATTTGCTAGAAATTCCGAGGACTAACAAACAAACAAACTTACATTGTTTTTTATATATATAATAGTGTATCGTGAACGCCTCACCAGGAGAACCCGATGTTTTCACATTATTGTGAAATTGTTATGCAATTATGTTAAAGAATAAGAAAAAATAATTTTAACAATATTGTAAAAAAAAATGCAAATTAGTTATTTATATTTAATGTTGATATTGTTCTGTTTGATAGTGTGATGGTAGTAGGAGATTTTTAAATATTGTCAGGTTATTTGTAACCAGGAAATATTTGTCTTTCGTTTAAAAAAAAAAAGAAAAAAAAGAATATATGACGCGAATGTGAATGGAAGTGGCACGATCAAGTGAATGAAATACTTGAGTCGGACCATTTCAGAAGTCGGAATAATATAAGAGATTGTATGAGACGATGTATGAATGTGAATGAAGCAAGAAGTGTATGCCGATATCGAGTTGTTTGGCGGTCCTTCTTTTCTGCCTACCTCTACGTGATGGTTAGAATTGGGAAATTTAGTGGGAATTAAGTACAAAATACCAAGAATTTCATTTAACCTCAAAAAGAAAGTACTTAAATACAGTCCATTGAAATATTTTTGTAAAGTAGGTAGGTAGTAAAGGGTAGAGATTATCTTAAGTAAGTCCCTTTCTTATCTGAAGTGGTAAAAACAAAACAAACTTTAAAAACGGAAACAAACGATAACAATAAAAATTCACGAAAAGGACTTGTCTAAGGGGTACCCATTAAATATCAGGTATGTAAATCAAACGCAAAAATGCCTGCGATGTTAGTAACAAGCTTAGAGTAATAATACTCTAAGGTAACAAGTAGAAAAAAAGGTTCACTGAAAATTTTATATTTTTACCTAACCCAATGAGTCATCACAATCACCTGAACCCCAAATAATTTTTTGGTCATACGCTAGTAGATTGATTATTAAAAAATACTAATTTAACTTGAAACCAACGAAGGATTCAGTAGGTTCTAAATGAGAAAAAGGTGGACCTTTATTATATATAATGCGTAGAATTTATAAATCGTTATTTAAAAAATAAAATCAAAAAATCATCTCATCAGAACACCTTATTATTTTGGTATCATTGCATTTGGAACATCTGACGTCACGCGCGTATTCTGTTTTTGGATTAGTGTGAACATTTTTATTTTTAAAATTTGTTTTGTATTTTAAATACGTATTTTTTTAGTTTTGGCGAAATTTAAACTTAATTTGGGTGACTTTAACCTCTATAATTGTTGTTCAATATTTAAAAAACAAACTATTATTAGTGAAATAAATTAGAGTATTCATGAGCAAACCAATTATCAATACGGATATTATAATAATGTTAATGCTCAAAACTATTATTATTCCTTGAGTTAAAGTTTCTAAAAAGGTACATAATTTTATTACTTATGTTTAGTTATGGTTCACTATGAATAGAATATAAAATGATGTACGGTAAAGCTCACCCTTGTTTCGACATTTAACATTCTAATCTCAAAACTGATCAAAACCGACCGGCCATAGATTTGCAGCGTTTAGGTGGGTTTTGAAAAATTGAAAATTGAAAAAATTATTTTAACTATCAAATCAAACTTTGGAAAAAAAAAATTAAATGTACTGGTAATTAAGTTTGAACGTCATTATTGATAAAAAAATAAAATAAAATTCGACTAGAGTTCCTTATTATGGTAGACGATGAGGAATTCTGCTATGGAATGTTCTTTTTTACAATGGGTCATAACATTAAATCTGCAGTTTTAAAATCCGTGAAGGAATTTTCTAACATTTTACAGAATATTTCAGTTTGTGTTTCATATTATGGAAATACTGATCAATACTACTGTTTAAGGATTTTGTTCATTGGAAACCATATATATTTTCTGGACAACGATATTGCTTGTAGATAGAAGTCTACAAAGTTTGTATGTCTAAGTGCTATTTTTGGTACCCATTTCTTCAAAATATTTTCCTGTTAGTGTCATGACATTTTTACCTAGAATCACTCGGTTTTAGAAAGGTTTTAGAAAACGTCAACGTTTACGACTACCTTGAAAGTTGTAAGCCAACCAGTACCAACTTATTCTGGTGGAATATGATACAGGAATGTAATCAACACCTTTCCGCAACAGGTGACTGAAGCAATATCCGCTGTCCACTCTGTCCGTAGAGGTCATTGAGCAAAACTGATCGGCAAGAGAAATTTAATGCATTTAAATTTCCACCTAAGGGCTTGTTTAACTGCCAGTCAATGTTGACACATTGAGACTTTGTTAATAACAATTCAAATTAATTACGTGGTTTTATTACATTACAAGATTAACTATCCGGTTTCGTTAGAGATTTGGATTCTTGCAAATACATTTACATATATTAAGATAATACTAAAAAAATCTCAAATGAAATATGAAACAAAAAGCCACAGAAAAAAAAGGTAAAGGTCGAATCTCCGACGTGAACCCAGAACTTCTCGGTCTACCCGGGACCAGCGCTCTAACCAATTGAGTTATTTCCACATAATTGGTTTCGGTCATTTTAATCGATATCATACTTCAATTCAAGAACTGTTCATTTCAACTAGAACAACTCGATTTAAAATTTTATTCAATTGTAACAATATTTTCACGACTGAGTCATTCAAAAATTCTTTATTACCTAGACTCCACGCAGAAGGAAATACATATTCAGACATTGTAGATATGTTTAACTGCTCGAAATACAAATACAAACAGACGGTTATTGCATACATCTTCAACAATTATTAATATATGTGTCTAGAGTATAAGTATCAGTGAATGTGAGGTATGTTTTGATAATTTGAATCTGTAATTAATTACTTGGAATAGTGCTTACACTATGTTATTCCTGTATTTGTTCATTATTTTATCTATGTACTGTGATGTATTTTGTACCTGTTTACCATAACTAACTGTACATGTAAAAGCCCATATAGGGTGTATATAATATATTACATATCATCTCATTTAATGCCCATATATTTCTGATTTACATCTTTCTATTTTGAGGACAAGATTCTTCCCAAATTTATTGGCAATCTAGATAGTGTCTCGGATGTCAAACCTATCAGATATTTAATTTTAAATTATAAGTTATTACAATAAAACATAAATATTTTTTTATTATATGATTACGCTACGACGTTTGCCTTACCCACGTCCTAGATAAAAACAGAAGTCCTGCCATCTTTTAAGATGCTTTAACAATAAGAAAATTTAGAAAAATCGTAAAGTCTAAGATATTAAGTCATAAGGGTTTCATTTTATTTGACACTTTTTTTACAAAATGTGTCCTCGTAATAAGTTCATCTTATGGGACAGTAAAATACGTACATAAGAACATTACAACGTAACATAAGTTTTATGAGAGAATTTACCTTACCACCTGAAAATAGTTTAGTTTTATGAGAGAATTTACCTTACCACCTAACAAATAAAAAGATTTTTCCAAAACTCCATAGCTCGTGAATAATAATAATTATTTTGCGTGCTGTAAATAGCGTTGAACGAGAATTATAAGGCGACGTGATGAAAAATCATGTGTTTTTGGTTTGAAAATTTGATGGCCTAGAAATATCATAGATGATTTAAGTAAATACTGCAAGTGGAACACACCTTGGCCTTTCGTTTAACCCTTCATTTTTTTGGTGAGTCTTTTTATAAGCCTAGAAAAAATATACTATTAGTCCTAAAAAAAAATGTTTAAAATTTAAAACTTCTTACTTACGAACCCTTTTCGGATATTGTTTTATTGTTCATGGTTTTAAATGAATTTTTTTAAGAATATGACCGAAAAACATTTTAATATTTATGCCTGAGCTTTACAAAATAAAATAAAAGACCCATTTTGGTGATGTTTTTTTTTGCGTAAATCAAAAAACGCTGCCGGTGTTAAGCGCGAATTTCAACTCATTCTAATTTTACTAAGTTGATCTTCTTAAGAGAGAAAAGGCTGTAAAAGCTATATGTTACCAAAAGCATATCGACCGTTCAAGAGTTTTAACGGAACGAACAAAATTATTTTTTTCTTTATTGTTAAGATCTATCCTAGACGTATCTGTATAGCATATAATGACTTAACCTTACACATTTATCAGGATTAGGGTTAAGGGCAGCCTGATTACACGAGGTTTATATGTACTACAATGCAGAAACAAGCAAGCAAACTGTTGGTAAATATAATAAAGTAAATTCTAGTGAAGTAATTTAACATAATTTTTGAAATATTTTGATTAGCGTCTGTAATATTAATGATTTTAAAAGAAGTCTCCTATTTTAGCAAAAAATAATAAAAAAAAACTATCAAAATCCATTTTTTAATACCATTTCATATTTCACTATATAGTATTTGCTAACGGTGTCATTATAAAAAAGAAAATATTTTCAAAATGCGTTGAACGAAAGATGCATAATTATCAAAATGTGATATTAATTGTTATTCTGTTTAATTGGCAGAAGTCCATTTAATTTTGACATTTATTTAAAGAAAATTAAATTTAATAATGTAATTATTAAGTTCTGCGAGTATTTTAGTTGTTTATTATTGTCACAGGTGTTTGACAAAAATACAATTTGAAAACAATAACTAAAAATAATAAAATGCTTGCAAAACTTAATAATAAGAAGAATAATAAGTGTTTACTCCGGTATGTGGGGAGGTTAGTGCAATCCCATACATTCCATACAAAATATACATGTAATAGTTATAAAAAAATATATACAAAAAGTTTAAGAAATAAAATAATAATACAATAGTAGGTGAATATACATCACACATAAAACAAAAATTAAAAAATATAAATAAAATAACTAATAAAAATTAAATACATCAAAGTAACGCCTTTAAGGTACTGCGGCATTCAAGTTGTGAGGAGCCAATATCTTTCTGCAGTATGCGTCGATGCTGGAGGCTGGACTGAGGCGGGCTTCCATGATGAGGATATTCCTGGAGCTGTTTATTCTTTCCCTCATTCCAGTCACCCTGGATCTTATAAGGGCTGCAAAACCGGAAACTCGCCCCTCCATGAACATACCAGAAGCGCTGCAGTATCTGGGGAGGCCAAACATTATGCGGAAGGCGTTATTATACTGTACACGAAGTCTTTTCATACTACTCTTTTTACAGTTTGCCCAGAGTATCGCACGTGTACAAAGTTGCGCAGAAGGTAAGGAAGAGAGTCCTTTTCACAGCGGTACTACAAAGGCGAAATCTTCTACTGAGCATGTTTGATTTTACGCTAAGAGCTCGTCTTTGCCTATCAATATCATCATCATCCATCAGAGTACTGGTGATTATGTGTCCTGGGTATTTGGTGTAATAACATTATTAAATTTGATTTACTAAATCTCTATATATATAAATGAATGTTTGTGTGTCCTCGATTTTCTCAAAAATTTTCGAAGGTTTCACTGAAAATGGCACAGTTTGTTCTAGTGCCGGGGAGGTTTAGACAGTAGTTTGAACGAAATCCAATATGTAAAACTGTTGTTATATCGTAAGAAGCTATAACGTATTGAGAAAGGGACGCTTAGATAGTTCGGGCATGAAGAGCGAATGAACGAAGAAAGGAGTGTAAGGAGAATATATGACGCGACTGTGAATAGAAGTAGAAGCCGGGGACGCCCGGGAAGACATGGCACGATCAAGTGAATCAAATACTTGAGTCAGGCCATGTCAGAAGTCCGATGATAATGTATTAGTCATTGCATGAATGTGAATGAAGCAAGAAGTGTATGCCAATATCGAGTTGTTTGGCGGTCCATCCTTTCTGCCCACCCCTGCGGGAAAACGGCGTGATAGTTAGTTAGTTAGTTAGTTGCTATAACCTTTTTAAAATTAGTATGAAAAACATTGAACCCGCCGTGTTGTATTGAGCATAGCCCATAGATATATACCACTCTATTTAGCCACGGATTAGATATTAAAAAGACGAAGTTATGTTTGGGTAGAATATTTTCAAAATGGAAAACACAAGTAGGTACCTACTTAAGAACATTATTAAGGCCGGGTACACACCAGCTAGTACTATATATATATACATTTAAAAAAAAATATACAATAATAGTATTTATAGTTTAAAAGTAGGTACTGGATAGTAAAATAGTATGCACGTAGTACAACAGTATTAGTTGTTGAGGAATGTCGCTTGTTGAGAATGGCAACACTCTTATTTGAAATCACGACTTGTTTCAACGTATTGTTCAACGGGTATTTGATCATTGGAATTAATGCTATTGTAATGGACACGTTGGCCGGCGTAAATGGCAAAGGGAGCTCGTATTTACTTTTGCTAAAATAGTTGAATATTCGTAATTATTGTGACCTTTGGATCATTCTTACATTTAAAGGATATTTAAGGCAAATAATGATAGTTAACAGTTGAGTAATAAGCAGATTTCAACTTTTATAACTGCACAAAGTCACGGCTGTCGCTAATAAAATTACAGAAAAGCGCAGGGCAGCCTATTTGAATATTTATATTTTGCGTCCATCGCTTAAGACAACCAACTGCCCAGTGGTAATGTGGAATACTCTATTTTGGTAAGTTGTGAAACTGAAAGGTCGTACGGGAGGAGTGGGAGATGGGGTAGAGGAAGTTTGTGAAGTACCTGACTATTTAGATCTGGTCACTTACTTAAACGTTACTAAAACCATAGATTAAAGAAGTACGATGTGGGCGTGTTTCGATCAAATGGAATGTGAATATACAATGCAGGCAGTGTGAGAGAGATAAAGCGCTTTATTTTCATTGACTCTCTCGGGGTTATGACCAAACGGTACCAAACGGTAGTAAGTCAAAGGCACATGGGTTTCCATTTAGATCTACATGGAAGGCACTTCTAGTGTGTATTCTTTATTCTATGTCTAAAAATCATTAACACAAATTGTCATTCTGAATGGTAGCTTTCTCCATGGCAATATTGAGAGTACCTACCACTTTGTTGCATTATGAGTATATCGATATAGTTTTGTACCCGCAACCTCTGGATTCAGATTCAAGGCGTTAATCTAGCTGCCACAGAAGTCGTCAATCTCCAGAATGTATTATACAGAAACATGGAGCTTTAAATAGCTGCTTCGGAAATAGTATGTCGGAAACTGACATCCTGGCAAAAGAGCAGTTTATAAAATACCTTTTTTTTAAAATTTAATAATGTTATTATTAAGTTCTGAAAGAATTTCAGTTTTTTTATTATTGTGCCAGCTGTTTCGGCGTTAAAGCCATTTTCAAACTGTGGTTAGACCACATTTAGACGATTTACTTATATGATAATTTTAATGTTGTTTCAAATGATTACTTAATATTTTCAGTTAATGTATTTTTTTAGGTTTAGTGAAATTTAAACTAAATTTGGGTGACTTTAAGCTTTTTAATTGTTGTAAAGTATTCATGAGCAAACCAATTATCAATGTGGATATTACGATAATCGTAATTCTTAATACTATTATTATTCTTTGAGTAAAAGTTTCAAAAAAGGGACATAATGTTATCACTTATGTTTAGTTATGGTTTACTATGAATAGAATATGAAATTATGTACGGTAAAGCTCATCCTTGTTTTGACATTTGACATTCTGACGTCAAAACCGACCGGCCATAGATTTGAAGCATTTTGGCGGGATTTGAAAAATTTAAAAAACTATGAAAATAACTTTAGAAATAAAAACGAAATATGCTGGTATTTATGTTTTAACGTTATTATTGATAAAAAAATATAATTGAACTGGTGTTTCTTATTGAACAGAATAACAATTAATAAAGATAAACTTGTTACCGTATTTCCATCACATGGGAAGTATAAATCCACCAACTAACTCGTTACATAATACTTGCCGATTCATCTTAGAACTGTTGAACTGAAATTAATAATGTATACCTAAGGCTGTTTTTATTTATCAGGCGGAATCGTGGAAGATGCCACAAGATTCCACGAACAAACAGCACGACTCGCGCGGATCAAGGTCATCAGAGAATGGACATCACGAAGAAGATGCGCATATTTAAGTTTCTATTAATTGATTAATGATGCGTGATTAGATTAATGTTGATTTGAAGGTCATCCAACCCTGGCTGCCGATTCACCGAGAGTGAAAGGACTCCGCACAATACACTTTAATTCTGTTCGGATAATCACAGCAATCTCTCTCTTTGCAAAACGAAAGTAGCCGTAGGTTGTTGGGAACGTTTTTGAATGCAGTTCTGAGAAATCTTTCTTTAGCTTGGTGGCACTTCAGCACGGGGGTAGAAATAACCGAACGACGCACAAAAATTATTATTCCTTTGGATAGAGTTAACCTTTTTTGAATGTGTCCTTTAACAGAATCATTAAATGATTTAACATAATAATAGCATCTTGTAAGTCACTTTTGCTGACCATGTTTCTTTATTTTGACTCTTCTCACCTTCCCTTCTTCAAGTCACCACCCCCAGTACCCCACCAAACCATTTTACACGGAATTTCACGGAAGTTTCGAAACCGGTAGCAAATTATTCATAGTAAGTAACAAATTAAATATATATTGTGAATTAAAACTTTTCAAAAACAAAACGTCTAGAAATTGTTCTATAGTTAATGTCAAAGAAACACAAAAAATAAACATTTTGACATCTGTGAAATAGATGAAATACGTCAGTTCCATTGGTTCGTTTTTTGATTAAATTATTGATCGCGGTTTATGTTCGGGACAAAGATAAACAAACGTTAACGGCCAAGTTTATCGTATCGATATTGCCTCTTTATCGATATCGTCATGCTAGACCCCCCATTAGGCCATATACTATCTATCACTTAACAAAACAAACTTAATTGCGGGTTAAACCGTCTTTTATTGGCAAAATTTGTACTCAATACGAATGCCCACTTTCCTATGGACTGATTGGCCCGTTGGAGAAACAAAATCTACCGAGACGAAGTTTATACATTTTAATACATCAAAGTCATTTTAATTTGGTCTGCCATCAATCTAAAGAGCATCCCAATCATCTCTTCTCACACGTTCTTTTCTAGGCGACTTTCCACATCCATTTCTCTCGTCAAATAATATTATTTTTTTACTTGTAATATTTCAATGGATGTTTAAATGCTGTTATTACTACCCACTCTCCACTGAATTGATTCACCGATAGAAGTGTGTTATGGCCGTGTCTGTGTGCCTGTAGTTAAATAAATTTTTCATTATTTCTGGTGAAATTTGTGAAACACAGTGGTATCCAGATAACAAACCAGCAGCTTTAAAACAAATTAAAAACACACATTTATAGAAAAGGCACAATTACTCAGAAATACATAGTTGTAACAGTAGGTAAATGTCACCATGGAGATTTAGCATTTATTTAGCCCCTGAAAGGTAATTGATGTTTACAACATACATTTTAACACTTTTAGACACCCACGGGTTCTAGATAACTCAAGAAATAATTTGAAAATATATTTTTACTGTTTCCAACGGTTCGGAGTCAGAATGGCATCCCCGATGACGAATTTTTTTAATGATTTCTAACATAAATACCTGTATTTTTTAATACAGTAATGCTCGAAATCTGGCATGTGCGACATTATTCGTAGGTACGTAGTTTTGTCGATAACAGCAAGGCCGTTCTCCCACAGGTCGGTATGAAACTCCCAAAATGAATAAAAAACAAAAAATACTTTGTAAAACATACGTAGGACGTTCAGAAAAAAGACAGTTATCTGATTCGATTTTGACTAAAAACCTATGTAAATTTAAAAAAATATTTTTAACAAAAAAACAGTATGTTTATCGTATTGCGTAACAATATTATCAATATTTGAAATTAATAAAAAAATCCCTCGCCGACGTCGCTCTTCACTGTAAATCATCATAATTTTGATTATCACTTCTAGAAATAATTTGTTCAGCGTTTCTCTCAGTATGTCCATAAACATAAGAAATTGCTATTAATCACGCGAGAATTATTCTCTTCCTAGTTATGACTAAGTGTTGGATTAGTTAAATGAAAAAAATGATGGTGTTTAGATTGTATGGAAGAGTTAGAAACTGAGATCTAACTTATATGTTATGAGAATGAACGATGTAGGAGGGGAGGAGACGGACAAGAAGAATAATTCAGAAGTATCCGACTATTCAGGTCTGGCCATTTAGCACGGCTAACTATATTTGATTTTTTTTTTAATTTAATGAAAATCAAATTTAATAATGTTATTATTAAGTTCTGCAAGTATTTTTAGTTGTTATTATTGTGACAGCTGTTTCAGCGTTTAAGGCCATTTTCAAAGTGTGGTTAATCCACATTGTGACGACTTATTTATATGATTTAATTTACTCCCACTCCTTTAAAATTTGTCTGGGCAATGATTTATTATCGGTAAAACCGATTTAGTTAGAAAGCAATTAAAATTCTGAATTCTGTCAGGTTTTCACATTTATAATGTGTTTACTCGTATTTAACTGACAATGTTTGCTTAATTGATTTATTTAAATGTGTTGTATTGTTGAGCTGTCGTAACTAAAAATACTTGCGGAACTTAATAATAACATTATTAAATTTAATTTTCATTAAATTTAAAAAATTAATTAAAGGAGTTCTACGAATTAAACACAAAGACAATTAATAACTCCATCTGAAGCAACGTTTTGCTCTCCAATGATACTGAGAGTCTCTACCACTATGGAGCATGCTGCAAATATATAATATATAATTTTAAATAAAACGATCACTTTGTTACCAACTACGAATTAATTATATTTTAACACCAACTGGTTTTGCTTAGATCAAGTGTCGCGGGGGGAATTATTATTACTAAATAATAATATGGTACATAGTTATCGACTATATATAAGTACAGAAAACAATAGAGTGAGGCAGTAAATACTACAAAAAAGTACAAAATATTGGAGGGAGGCAACAATTACAAGGTGTTATGTATAAGGAGGAGACAACACTACTTATATATTATAAAGAAATTTATTTATTTATTTACGCCCATTACAGGCTTTTAAATGGAAATTTACAAATAAAATTGAAAAGGTATATATGTATTATAATTTGGGAGGCGGGTATGGGTACCGCCGCCCCGGGAACCATTTTTTTGGATGACCAACACCTCTGCCATAGGTCATCCCAAGTGGTTCGTTACGTTTGGTGACTTAGCAGGGGTGCCCGGGTTCATGGGGTAAGGTTTGTCCAGGTCTTGGCAGCGGATGCGTTGGCCTACCTACTGCGTGGTGGGTCGGATCGGGAGAGAATGGTTGAGGGAGACCCTTTACAACTGGCTACCGTTGTCCAGGCCGCTCGATAGTACAGGGGCCCGACCCTCAGGCTCACGACTGAGGGTGGGCTGCCCCACCAGCAAGTGTAAAAACCCCGCCGCTGCTGTTGTGCCGATTCGTGACCGGAGGGGACCCAGCAGTAGCGTTTGGGGCGCATTGGGAGCCCTTCCCAGCCAGACTCTCCCAACCATAGCCTTGCACCGCAGTCGGTGGGATGGATTCATACGTCCGTCAGTCCTGGACACCCTGACCCCCAGCTTCCTACCCACCCTTTATACCTAATCCTTCCCTTGCTTTCCCTTTCCTATAAAACCCCCAAAAATAATTTTAAAAAACATGGAATCACAAAACAATAATAACATCATTACAACGGCGAGTAGTAGGCGTCCCCGGTGCAGGCCAAAAATGTTGGTAAATTTTACCAACATTCGAGGCCTGCACAAAAATTTAAATTCTGTCCATCATCACCTTCAATCCCAACGCCCAAACCTTTTATTCCTCTCCGAAACGCAGATAGCTGAGCCTCCAGACGCCTCCTATCTGGACTGCCCGAGCTTCACCCTCGTAGGCAAGTTCAGACCTAAAGGAGGTGTTTGTTTGTATAGCCGAGCTGACGTCAACTGTGTGCGACTGTTGAGTCTGGAAAATTCCAGATTTGACGTAATGTGGGTGCGCGTCAGTCTTGCCAGTACGGTAAGATTTTATGCGTGTTTGTACCGCTCACCAAACCTCAGCGAATCAGACTCATCCGAGCTATTTAAACATTTGAGCGAAACTATTGATGACCTCTTACCCCGCTACCCTTCGGCCGAGTTTGTTGTTCTGGGGACTTCAATGTTCATAATGAACCGTGGTTGAAGTTCTCATGTTCAACAAACTCGGCTGGCCGACAGGCGGAATTCTTTGCCCTTTGCCATGGGTTGGAGCAACTGGTTCAGGAGCCTACGAGGGTTCCTGATGTCCAGACTCACCGCTCCAATCTGTTAGACCTATTTTTAACCACCGAGCCACGTGGTTATGGGATTGATGTCGCAGCGCCTTTAGGATCGTCCGACCATTGCCTGGTGACGACATCAATCCCTATTAACTTCAGACCCCCAATTGAGAGGCTGAAGAGAAAAATGTGGCACTATAGGTCAGCAGATTGGTTCGGTCTGCGGGCGCATTTTAATGCTTTCCCATGGTCAGCTGTCTGTTTTCAGACTTCGAATCCGTCCAGATGTGCCCAGGAAATTAGTGAAGTCATCACATCTGCGATGGATGGCTTCATTCAATCAACCATTAAAGAAACTGGCGTAGGTTCAAAGCCGTGGTTCAGTCGACAATGCTCCGAAGCAGTTCGACGAAAAAACGCGGCTTACCGAGCCTACAACACATCTCGAACGTCAGAAAACAGATCAGCATATAACAAATTGGCAAAGGACAGTAAGAGAATCATCAATAGGTCAAAATTTGAGCACGACCTACAGATCAGTAAAAAGCTAGCTGCCTGCCCGCATGGCAGCAGGGCGTTCTGGTCGCTAGCGGGCTCCATAGGTCGCAATTTCTGCAAATCCAGTCTGCCGCCTCTTACCAGACCTGACGGTTCACTAGCAAACACTGCTACCGAAAAGGCCAACCTTTTAGGGAAAATGTTTGCAGAAAACTCGGCCCTCGACGACCGGGGTGCCATCCCGCCGTCGGTTCCTCACTGCGGCTTCTATATGAAAAAGCTGAGGATACGGCATCGGGATGTACTCCTTGTCTTACGGGGGCTCGATGTTAATAAAGCTAGTGGGCCTGACGGAATACCTGCCCTGGTATTGCAGAGGTGTGCTGCAGAAATCGCTCAGTTTTAACAAAGCTCTTTAAAATGTCCCTGAAATGTGGCTCTGTGCCCTCTGGTTGGAAAAAAGCGGTCATTCATCCTATACCTAAGAAAGGTGACCGCTCCAACCCGGCCAACTACCGCCCCATAGCGATCACATCAGTTCTGTCCAAGGTGATGGAACGTGTGATCAACGACAAACTGCTTACATACCTCGAGAAGAACAAAATCATTAACGACCGCCAGTATGGATTCCGGCGGAACCGCTCGTGCGGTGATCTTCTCGCGTATGTGACGCATGTTTGAGGACGGTGCCTGGAACGTTATGGTGAGATTCAAACGGTCTCACTGGACATTTCTAAGGCCTTTGACCGGGTTTGGCACCGAGGACTTGTCAACAAACTGCCTTCTTACGGACTTCCCGTTTCCTTGTGTACGTGGATTGCCGACTTTTTGAGGGAGAGATCGATTCAGACGGTTGCTGATGGTTTCATCTCTTCCTCGCATTCAATAAATGCTGGCGTCCCACAAGGATCGGTTCTGTCTCCGACATTGTTTTTGTTGCACATCAATGACCTCTTGACATGTGCACCAATCCATTGTTACGCGGATGACAGTACAGTCCATGATTGCTTTTTGTTTGACAAGCCCCCAAAGGGCACACAAACTCCAACGGCTCGGAGGGCTTTGAAACAGAGAATGGACGGTTACCTGAGAGGGTCTCCTCTTGGGGTAAGAATAACCTCGTCGAATTTAATGTTTCAAAGACCCAATCATGTCTGATTACGTCTAAAAGGGATCGAAATGACAATCTAGTCTCCTTTAATGGAAGCAATCTTCCCAACAAGCCCTCCATTGATATGCTTGGTGTAACCTTAAATGATCAGCTCAGGTATGGGGTCTCCATCGAAACCCGAGTAAAGTTAGCCTCTCAGAAGCTGGGCGTATTGTACAGAGCCCGCAGATACTTTAATAGTACACAACTGCTGACCCTGTACAAATCGCAAGTTCGCCCCATTGTAGAATTTGGCAGCCACCTCTGGTCGGGAGTCCCAAAATATCTGAAAAAAAACCTTGACTCTGTGCAGAAACGGGCGGTCCGTTTGATAGATTCGCCTATCTTAACAAATGGGTTGCAATCTTTGGAGCACAGACGTCGGGTGGGAATGCTGTCCTTGTTCTACCGGTATTTTAATGGAAGATGCTCCGAGGAACTAGCGTCATTGATCCCTTCGGCACCGGTGCATAGTCGGGAAACACGCCAAACGCGCGCCAACATTTGCACACGGTTGACATTTGTCACATGAGAACGGGTCGCTTCTACGACTCGTTCTTGTGTTCAACAGCTCGGCTGTGGAATGATCTGCCGGCCTCTGTGTTTCCTCCATCCTATAACATGGGTCTCTTCAAGACCCAAGTTCACTCCTTCCTATCCTCTAAAAGATCCTCCACACAGCATCCCCAAAGATGATATAGGCCTTGAGGGAAATTGTTTCCTCCTTGGTCTCCTGTGTGGAGTTACTCTAAAAAAAAAAAAAAATTATATCTATGGGTTAACCTAAATAAAACATGGCGGGTTCAATGTTTTTCATACTAATTTTATAACGTTATTGCTACAGTTTTACATATTGGATTTCATTTAAATTACCGATTGATACCGATTCTTGTAATAATTTTCTAAAACCTTGTTATTTGTACACCACTCATTTTATACATCACTGTTTGTTTCTAAAATAAAATAAATATAAGTATTACCTTCCAAAGCTGTAAAGATATAGCAAGATATCTTAACAAGATTTGCTGAACAGTTGAACCAAATAAATCAGTTATACAACGACAAATTGACGTGTGAGAATACTGGGCAATGGTTTTGTTTTCACTATCCCATCTTAACGCTGCTTCCTCCCTCGTATAATCCAAGAAGCAGCTATTTGTCGAATAATTGTATCACACCGACACGGTACAAATTAACGGGTCGTCCGGGAAAACGCCGCCACCAATTTGCAAATTCTTTTGTGTTTCCTCTGAAACCACGACGCTATTTGTCAGCTAATGGCGGACAGGGAAATATGAGGTGCGATTTTGTCTAACATTTACATATTTATGTCATTATTTAAGACTTAAAAACTATTTTGTCTGATAGGTACAACGTGTTCAACACTTTAGTCACCATAACACGATGCGTTTTTTTAGCAGGTAAAGTACTACGAAATACAATAAGAAAGATTTTGAATCTCCAACTAGGAAGATTTTCCCGCCTTGGGACGGGGTTTTATAGACTTATATGAATATTTTTTTCTTTCTACTCAAAAACAATTCACTTAATCTGTAATCGAGAATATTAAATATATAATCCAATGCACCATTTTCCCATTTCATAATTTGCCTCCAAGGAATACGATAACGATAGACGAAATAAATTCCATTCTTTATGGAAAATCGTTTACGAAGTTTACATTTCAATTAAATTACTAGATATTTTAAACGAAATTAATAATTTTTCTTCCATCATAATGTAATGTTATTAGATGTTTTCAACAAAGCTGAAACGGATATTAGATTGGTTGAAAAATGGTTAGATATAAATACGCTCACACTGAACACCGAGAAAACTAAATATGTCACATAAAGTATAAATATTACAGGACAACCACATGACGATTTCTCTATTAGAATACATACATGTATGAATCCCAATGAATATCGTCAGTGCCCCTACATTGAGCACCATTGAACCACACCTCAAATGGAATCCTAGACCCAATCATAAAGGCACAGAAAACGATTATAAAAATAATCCTTAAGCTGCCTCTAATTACAGACTCTATCTTAATCTTTAATATAATGAGAGTTTTAGACGTTCGGCAGATTTACGCTAAAACAAACCTCACTAATCTTTATTCAAACAAAAGTAAATACTACGAAAAAAGATTAAACACTCGTATCACTAGAAATGCCAACAAAGATTTACTCCAAATTCCGGTAATTCATGCTACTTTTGGGCAACGGAATTTTAGGTACATTGCCACGAGAATTTACAACATTCTTCCGGTTAGCATAAAAAAATCTGATTCGCAAAAAATATTCAAACACAATGTAAAAAAATGGATTAAAAGTAATGATAGGGCATTTACCGGTGCACTCGCCCAATTTCTAAATTATTGATTCAACGATTTACGAAGCATATCTTTATATAAGTATACTCCTATATTCATAGGTATTTTAAAATTATAAAATAATTGGCAAAATTACTGCCTCAACACAGGCTAGCCTAGTGAGGCGGGTTATGTTAAACTTGAACTTATAACTGTTATTATATTATTTTCTATTTCACTTTATAAACCACTTTATAGTTAAAGTTAAATTTAATTACAATAAAGATATTATTTATTATCATTATTATTGTTATTATCAATTTGCTGAGGAAGAAAGTATTAGACACAGAAATCAATTATTTTCTCAATATAAATAACAAGAATTACTTACTTGATTTACACAACTGTACTAATAGTATACTGTTTATCCTGATGACAGAAGCTTTGCTTCTGAAACATGTAGATATTTATATATTAAAAACGGTGGTGTAAACAAAGTACTTATTAATTATATATGACGCCACAAAATAATTACATACCTATCGAAGAACATATTAACTCAATCATTATTTTACAGCACAACTTTATTAAATACTAGCTGATGTGTACCTGGACTTGCTCGGGATTTGGAGTAAAGTTATGAAGTTGTAAATTCTCGCTTGTCATTAGGGTGCCATAATTGATCTGACAGCGAAAGTAACTATCTTCGAATAAAAAAACATTCATTTGAATATTTTATTTCATTTCAAACGTTTATTTTTTCAAAATATATCTAAATCATAAAGTTCTTAAGTATTTACCTACTCGTGTTTTCCATTTTGAAAATATTCTACCCAAAAAAACCTTCTTCTTTTGAATATGCAATCTGTGGCTAACCAGAGTGTTATATCTATGGGATAACCTAAATAAAACATGGCGGGTTCAATGGTTTTCATAGTAATTTTAAAACGTTATAGCAACAGTTTTACATATCGGATTTCATTCAAACTACTTTCTAAACCTTCCCGGCACTAATAAAAACAAACTGCTATTTTCAGCGAAACCGGTCCAGTGATTTTCGAGAACATCGAAGACAAACAAACTTACATTGATTTTATATATATATATATATATAATCAAACGAATTTAATTAATTTATTTTATTTTAACGGACAAATTCTCGGATAGTAAAAGGTTTTGATTGAAGTACCGGCTCTCTGAAGTCATTTTCATGTGAAATGGATGAATTAATATAACGTATTAGATAGGTATTGCAAATAGTGTGTTTATGTGAATGATTTGCACACTCCTTTTCTAAGGTTTAGAAAAAAATAAACTGAATTTATAGCCTGCGAACTCATTGCATATATAGGTAGGTATGTACATTGAAAAATACATTAGAAATAGAGTATTTCTCCCCCAAAACTATCACACAGCGTAAATTAGAACCAAAAACAAATGAGAAAATGATCTTCTCAAAAAAGCACATAACATAATGAAGTGCACCCCAGGAACTCCACTCTTCAGTCACAGGAGACATTCAGTGTTACCCGAAGGAAATAAATACAAGCGGAGTAAAAAAAGCTCAGCAATGGGCCTAAAACTAAGAACCCGTCGGTGTTTTGAAATTTAATAGTTGGCTTTTTTATAGCTCGCTGCCAAAATACAGGAGTTTAAAACCAAGACAACGCGACAGCATACATTTAAGATATTATTTAGATTTAAAATAAAATTAAGTTATAACATATTTTAAACAAGTGTGAATTAGAAAAATACATAATTGTGTGCGGGTTTGGATATTCGCTTGCAAAAATGAAGATGGATGTCGTACACGGAACAGAAATTGAAGCATTACGATTAGTATCTGAGTAGATAAATGTGTTGAGCACCTCTTAGACGTCCCGGGTTGAATTCTCTGCTGGTCCTTCATCATTGCACAAACAAGTTTTCCCGATGATTATAGAGGTAGGAGGCGTTGCGTTATTTAAATTGTCTGATTTTCAAGATTATCGTAGTTGATAAAAATGAGTATTTGATTATGGGGTTAGGTTAGGTGGCGCCATCGGCAGCGAAAATTATTATAAACCAGTAATATACTCGTATGTAGACTTTCATGAAAGTTGCTTAAGTTTATTTTTATTTTATTTATTTAAATTAAAATATAACATATATTGGCTACATGTATTCTAATATGAACACAATATATCTTAAACACAAACAAATTTGCAATTTAAGTCACAAAATTACAAATTAAACTTTACAAATTACGGCATTAAAAATTGCACTATTTATTTCGACCTTAAATATCAACATATTTTCCTCTTCTTTTATATTAGCCGGAATTTCTTGGAAGATATTTGTAATGAGTTTTGCGATTTTGAAGTCTTATTTCATTTCTTCTTCTTGTAGACTGATTACGTCTGTGTTGATGTTTATTAATTTTTCTCAAGAGTTCAGAATTTTGTAGAGAAAAAATATTGCATGTTACAAATGTTACTTAATTTTTACCGAGCATTATAGAATAGTCCTTACAAGAACAATTTCATTCATTCATTCCTGATATTACTTCCATACATTGTATCCATTTCATCTATATGTAGGTACCTACTTTAATTTAAGAGCAATAATAATTATTTTTTTATTGCAAAGAATATCATTAAACCGACAAAGTTTTAATAATTAAAGTAACCCTCGGATACTAATAATAAGTATCATCATTACCAGAAATATTAAATCTGCTTTTTATTTCCATTTAATTTCCCGCCAGCAACAACTGGTCCTTTGTCTATGGAATAAGTGGGCGGGACCCGGCATGTCTTTGCTTTGCCGCCGGGTCATGAGTTTGACATAGAAAATGACACCGCCAATAGACGGGGAACTATTCACCGGGGCAATGGATGCCGACACCGCGGTGACACGTTCGGAAACATTTGACAAAAACTCCTAGGGGAAAATAAGTACCTACTCATTTCGAACAAGCCATAAAAATATACTTATTGAAAAAAAGAACCCACGAGGATTTCAGGGATTAGGGTTGGCGCTTCAGTCGCTAGGTGATAAATTACCGCGATGGGGTAGGCTTAGAGCTTAGATACAGTTAATTATTTCGATATTATGTTCCATTCTCCTCATAGGTTAGAGAAATAATCAATTAATTAGGTTAAATCTCCATCACCCTATTCGTTTTGGAAAAGATCTCCTGGCGTCCTGGGGCCAATAATTAGCAACTACCGTAGAAAAAATTCTTTTTTGAACTGTTTTTAGCTAGAAAAAGACGTTGGGTTAATTTTTTACTGACGATATGAATATAGCAAGTATTGAATTTTTTCCAAAAACTTCAACAATAAACGCAAAAACATAGGTACATTTCGTCCCATATAAAAGTCATTAAGTGCCATACTAGCTATATGACACATAGTGACGTTTATCTCAAATGAGACGATATATTTACCTAACCCGTATAACCTACTCTTTTTCGCCATTGATTTTAAGGGTAGAATATTGAGAATCCTTTGGGTAGCGCCATGGTATTCAGAAAATACATAGCTCACAGCATCCATGGCGAAGTGATCTATTAAAACGACTTTGTATTCAGAGGTTGGGGGTTCGATTCTCGAACAGCACAAACATTTGTTACCTACAAGCTACAAGGCCAATGAATGGCAGCTGCCAGGTCTGATTGTTCCTAAGTTTATTGACATGATTATGATTAAGAAGTTGAGATTGGTGAATTTTACAAAAAAGGTTAGCAGAAAAGATATCGATACAAAATATATCACAATAAACATCAAATAAGTACACCATCATTTTTCCCTCTATTTCCAGTCAGTCGAAAAAGAACATAAAATGACAGCACTGAAAAAGTTCAAAAGAGAATCCGCCCAAAAAATAATTGGATATTATGTTCAATGATATCCGTGGCACCAGGGACATTTTTTTTCAGAATAAAACGTTTGAGATAGAAGTTATTTTTTAGTAGTTTATTCCTTGATATCTGGAATCTTAATAATATTTATCGGAATCTTGTGTTTTTATTATGTTGTGGGAAGTCTATGCATAACAATAAGAAATAACTATCAAATAGATAAGTTGTTGGTGTCCCACGTCCTATTAAAATCTCTAACAATGAGTTCTGGCTTCAAAAAAGTGATTTTTTTTTGTCTAGAATTTTTATGTCAATACATTTTTAGATTGCAATCTCAGTTCCACCAAGAACTATATATAGTGTTCTGAAATCAAAATTTAACTGGAAAAAAGACATGCTTTCATATTTGTGTTCAAAATTGTCCGATAAAAAATATTTTTAAATAAGAGTGTTACTACTATTGATAGGTCAAATATTCAGGGCATTTGGTTTGATAACTATAAACGACATTACATATTGTATCATTTACAATGTAGCATCCATTTTAAAACAGATAAACAGCAGAGAGACGCTTTCACAAACAATGCCATTGTCTCGTGGCTGAGGCATTCCGACATTTATAGGGAGTAGGTATGTACTTGAACAGGGATTGGACATAGGAGATAATACTAATAATAATCGGATGATTTTTATAGCGCCATTTTTGTGAAAATCACCTCAAGGGCGCTGTACAAATGGAGATGGAGAAACTATACGGTATATGCGTGTGTTTAATTTTTCGTGACACAAATTACACTGGTCAATAAAAACAGTTTTTGTTGGTGTTACAATATAGTCTAAATTAGAATTTATGTTACATAGATTTGGTGCCCTGATCCTAAAAATTGGTTTAGATTTTCTCTACCTATTAGCTGGAATTTTACATTTCTTCCCCAAAAATGACTTATTTGAGAGACTAGTCAGATTCCGATTTTAAAGGGTTTTTTTTTCATTATGAATTTACGGCCAGCGAACACATTTTTTTCGCTAATATCAACCCACCACCCTCACATTTATACACCCCCTACACCACGTAAGCGATAAAGTTATAAGCAGCTGTTAATACCCCCCATTCTTCAAGTGTAAGGCTGCTCTCTGACGGTCCGGTAAGGAACGAACTTTTCACTAGCCACTGGAGACACTGCGCAGAAAAGTCCCACAATGGACTTTGTTGCAAACCGTTACCTTACTTTAGCAAACTTGACTTTCCTGTGCAGTGTCTGCAGTAACGATTGAAATGTTCGTTCCTTACCGGACCATCAGAGAGTGTGCTAAGAGTAATATTTGGTTGTGAGGAAAAAACTCATCCATCTACTAATATTTTGTTTGAGGAAACGAATCGTAAAAAAATTGTTAGGAGTAGGTACAGGCTGGTTAATTCATCCTTAAGCAATAGTTTAGTTTTAGGTCCCCACTCCACCAATACAGTTCCATCCTACCATAATATTATAACAGAAGCATTTTATCATTTTTTAGTACTTAGCTGAGACGTACAAATTCTACCAAAGTAGGTACCATCCCCAGGGATCTGAGACAAAATAATATTCTATTAGGAAGGTAGGTACAGCTAGTAATACATCAGGGATCCGACAATTTTGTCATTAGTCATTCCGGCCGGCTTTGAGGTTAGCCGGAGCGTGTCGCCGCATGTGGCGGCCGTTCCGCTCGCGTGCCCCGAGAAAAGCGCGCGCATTTCACCGCGCGGAGTACTGCGCTTGCGCAGCTTTCCGCTTTCCCACCGTCTAGCGTCTGCAGGATAGTGCAGTGCACATTTACTGCGACTGCGCAAACTACTCGTCGTCATCCTAGATAACTAATAATTTTCGTATCAATGACTTATAGTCAATATTTTGTATCTCTACTTGTTGCCATCAATGAATTACGAATTCTCTAGAATCTACCAAAGAGAACCCAAATGTGTACGAGTATGTGTCTCTCACTTACACCGTTCCAAAGATTCCGTAGATATTTTAAAGGAAAATGAATTTTTATGGACATTCAATTTTGTAACTTTGTTTATCTCGAAATAATGGATTATGGAGATACGAGTAAACTATCTTGGTTTTAAAATTTATCTACATAGAAGTTTAGAAATGTTGAAACAGTAACAATTTTGGGAGTCATTTTTAATTCATAAGGGGAGTTATTAAAGGCTTGCGTGTTTGAATTTCGTTCCAGAGTGGACGATGCTTTCAATATTAAAAGGAAAACCCTTCTCAAAAGAACCTTATTGCATCCCATTTGGGAACGTTGTATCACCTTCATGTGAACTCTTATAATCGAATTATAATGTCAAAAAATTCAGTGAAAACAATGACCAGCATATTCATCCAAAGAGAAGTCCATCCGCCCATCTGTCACCGCGCTAAGTCGCTCCAAGTGTCTTCAAGCCCGGTTAGCGCGCAACGCGGCATGTCACCTGGCCGACAATCTACCAGGAGACGATCTCGGCGAGTAGGTGATCTCTGCCAATCTCGCCTGGTCCGGTTACACCTGTGTGACCGCAAGACTCGGTCTCAGACGATTTGAAACTAATCATCGGGAAGGATGAACAGTTCTAAGGTTTATATTGTGGTGATATCCAGGCCTCTAGCCAAGTGGCGCCTAGATTAGCTTGAATTTAGGCGCCTTTTGAAATTAATTTTATATAGGTCGTTATTTTTTGTATATCTTTGTATTTTAGATACGGTATTACCAAAGTGGCGATAGCCCCCAAGAAAGTGCTGACAGATTTGACGGAAGGGGGTGATGATGGACCCAGGGACATAAGAGGGCATTACACGATAGCCAGTGTACGGTAAATGCAATAAGAAAGCGTCGAAAATACTAGATCTGTAAATATATTGTTGCAAATGATTATACAGATGTGTAGTCTTGCATTGTAACAGGAATTATGATCATCAAAAAGCATTATTATCCAAGGAAACGTATGTAATGTTAAATGGTTATGCGTTATACTTGACCGCAGATACAAATTTGAATAAAAGCTGAAATGGGCTGAGAATAAATATTTTGAAACGACAAAATATACAAAATAAAAATGGGGTCGATCGCCAATTTGATCGTCAGTCAAATTGTGACGAACTTTGAAATACTTCAACGTTCGTTGAAATCGGTGGGAGTATTTATAAAATCCTTCCAAAGCGCTGGTCTTGGAAACCAAATACTTATTAATCAACCAACATACTCGTATATTATAATTACAAATGTATAATTCCACGTAATAATTAATAAAATTGACGTAGACAGTTATTTTTATTTTAAAGTTAAATAAACGTTTTTTCACGAATAGCCGATAGAACCTTATTTTTTTCATCTACTTGTGCCCTTTCATATGGGAGGTTGCCTCCCATCAAGGAGTTCTTCACCCTGCGGGCTTCATCCAAGAATAAATCTGTAAAACTGCACCAAATCAGTCACGAATATTATGAACATTTTCTAAGATTTGAATAATTTCTCATTTTCAGGCTTCCTGACAAATATTTCAAGCCAGTTCCTTTAGTTGACAGTATTTCTAATTTTTATAAAAAAACTATCAATCAATTGAGAGCTGCCGCCTATCCGGTCAGCATTCAGCATCCCATTTTTGTGAATAATTTAGTCGTCCCTAAACATCGGCTGCAGCAACTTTTACAACTAATATCTGCCTGCAAACTGTACTGCGACATTTTTCGCAGCGGATGCGATGTGAAATTTATAATCTTTCTGCGAATCGACCCGAGGGGCGGGACCGTCGGTGGTTTTACCATTTTTATTTGGTTATTTCACAAACGTGACAGATGTTAAATGTGTCTGTTTTGCCTTTTTAATATTCTTTATGTGCGAAGATCAACAGAAGTAGAACCACCATAATATATTCATTGTTTTTATGTTTAATTCGTAGAACTCCATTTATTTATAATTTTTAATTTAATGTAAATCAAATTTAATAATGTTATTACATATAAAGTTCTGGAAGTATTTTAGTTTTTTATTATTTTGACAGCTGTTTCGACGTTCAAAGCCATTTTCAAACTGTGGTTAGTTAGGCCACACTGAGACGACTTTTTTTGTTTTAAAGAAAGACAAATATTCCCTGCTTACGAATAAGCCGACAATATTTAAAAATCTCCTACTACTATCACAGTAAGCGGAGGATGTTGCTTGTGTTGTAATGGAGGACTTAGCCAGCCGAGGAATTGAACTCACGACACCTGGGTGAGACCCAAACGCGATGCCAACTCAGCCACTGACCGAACTTATTTATATGATTTTATTTATGATCGATATTTTAAATTTATTTATGATCCATAATGTAAGTAAGTAGGAACACATCCATTTTTGGGGATTATTACAACGGAACAATTGGGGTGATTTTTCACAAAAACGGCGGTGTACAAATTATACAATTATTGTTATAATTAATGTTTTTTTAAAGCTGCTGCAAAATTAAAACAGATTTTATGCTTACCTAAATCAATTATCGGGATGTAACTTAATTTCTTAAAAAAACATTAAGCAAATTTCATCGTGGACTCGTAGGCTCGATAATTCAAAACAAAAAAAATGTTTCAAATAGATTAGACACTTTTTTTCATCCAGTTTCCAAATGGATTGTCTTTATCTATGGAAAATTCTATAGAAAATTACAAATTCAATATTATCAATGACTAGCTAATGTGTACCCGGCCTTGCTCGGGATTATTCATTATTTTGGAATAAAGTTATGAAGTTGTGAATTCTTGCTTGTCACTTGGGTGACATAATTGATTTGACAGCGAAAGTAATTCCTTGTAACGACTATTACTACCTCTAAGCAAAGAAACAATTTGAAAAATGTATTTCATTCCAAATGTTTATTGTTCCAAAATATATCTAAATACAAAAAGTTCTTAAGTAGGTACCGACTTGTGCTTTCCATTATGAAAATATTCTACCCAAACAAACCTTCTTCTTTTGAATATGTTATCTGTGCCTAAGCAAAGTAGTTATGGGCTAACCTCAATAAAACATGGAGGGTTCAATGTTTTTCATAGTAATTTTAAAACGTTATAGCAACAGTTTTACATATTAGATTTCATTCAACCTGCACTCTAAACCTTCCCGGTACTAATGAGAACAAACTGTGCTATTTTCAGCGAAACCGGTTAAGTGATTTTTGAGAACATCAAGGACAAATAAACTTACATTGATTTTTATATATACGAGTATAGATATCGATGAAAATGACACAAATTGATCTGGTTTCATTAGCTAAGTTAGTAAAGAGGTTGTCCCGGAAAGACAGAGGTCCTGGGTTCGAGTCCCAGATGCGACTGATATCTTTCCATTTTCTCTTGTTTTTTTCGGTTTCACGTTTCATTTAGGTTATGTCAATATTATCTTCTTCAATAATTAAATAAATATATATTTTTGTTAAACATGTGGACAATTTATACTTGATATAGTGACATTTATATTTTTATTTCTTTAACTAATATCCGAAGGTAAAATTAATGTACGGAATTTTATAATATTAAGTCGAAACTGCAATAATTGCAGTGATTCGTATCGTACGTGGGCGTGATTCTTTAATACTGCAAATGGAGGGGAGCTGTCCCTAGGGTTTAAGTTGAGTTCTGTACGAATTATTTCTTTGTCAAAACAGACTTACTTTAAGCTTCTTTCTAGTACACTAATCCATTATCCCATTCAAACAATTTATCAGACAAATGACCGCAGAATCCCACAACGACAAGGAGAAGTAAGTAGTGTATTTTTACTCCTCACTCTCGTCAATTAGTTTCCGAAGTTCAGTGTTGCCAGGAGAGCAAGATAAATCCATCCCGGTAGGTAATGGAATTAGGTAGGTGCCGTACCACAAATCACCCGGCCGCTGCGACAAATTAACACGTTGTATTCTTTCGGTTTTATTTCAGAATTCTCGGAAGCCAGCGCGCATTGCGCATGTGCCCCGATAATATCTATCGAATGGAACGGGCAGGAAAACGGATTCGTTTTATTTTCATGTTTCGGCGATTTTAAGAGTTTTATGGGAAGGTATTTGAAATGGTGTAAAATATGAGTCTTGTTTTGGAGTCACGCTATGTTATTTTTTAAAAATCATTTGCTTTACCAACATTACACATTTGCAAGTTTTTTTTTATATATAGCGTTTGACGCAATATCTAAGCGCACGTTTCATATTGGGATCAGTATTTATTCAGATTTCAGATCTATCAGAAACTCCTTTCTCCACTTTTAGTAATTCATTAATTGCTTCACAGTGGAATTGATGCCCCGAGTCCACACATTTTATTTCACCCCTTTTTCTATTCCATCCTTTGCCAACTTGAAAACAATTGAATTATTTAATGTGATTTTTTAATATCGAGAAAATACACGTTATCCTAATAAAAAAAACATTTTACTTCTAAACAGTCTAGTTTCTAAATCTCGATCTTTTGGAAGAAATTGTCACTATCTATCAAACCCATTATTATTTTTTATTTTTTATAAGTTAATTTTACTTGGTCGTATATACGTTATCAGAAAAGAAGAGTTCCTTTGTCTGATAAGGGAGCCATAATTCTTAATTTGGTAGTTGCATAATATTTAATTTGCTTCTATTTATAAAACGTTTTGTATGATTTATTTATTTATGTAAATTTTTTTTAAGAAGAGTTTAATTTTATTTATTTGTTCTGATTGGTCATTAATTAATACAGCGCGTTTCAATGGGGAGATTATTGTTCTTTTTATGGCTTGATAAATATAATGGTTTTAAATTTGAGTTGTTTTAATTGATTTCCATTTCTCATAAGTTTGTAATAAGATTATCCTGATTTTCTTTAAGATCTTCTATTTACACATTTTTATAATATAAAATTAATTTAATATATTTTCAATATTTGGTACTAGAAATATCGTAAAAAGTGATTTAGTTCAGAAGGTGGAATTTTTTAAAAGTATATCTTTTGTGATGATTTTACAGTCTGTCATTTTATAGTAGATGTAAAATGAGGGCGCTGTGATCGTTTAAAAGGTTTTAAACCATAACATTAAGATGGCTCATAGGAAAATAAATGAAAATTTAAAAAGCACAATGCTCAGGGGCATTTTTTAATTTTCACCAAACGGTAACTGGAAATTAATGATACTTCCCGAAAGGAGATGATTTTACATCATATTTTAAGGCAATTTTGTGCATAAACCTTTTGTCATTTAACGCTTTTCAAAGAGGATAATTACATTGAAAGGTGGTTTGTATTTGTAATATTTGTTTATCTAAATAACTATGTATTAGATATTAAATAAATAAAAATAAAATAATTAGATGATTTTCCTGTAGATGCTATCAATTTTGTACAAATTATAAACTGTCAAACTCGAATATGAGGCATAACCTCAAATCAAGGAATGTACGTGCTTACAATTGTTTCAAAATCGGCATTAATCTATATCTGCATATAATATTAATCATAAAAATTAACATATTTTAAGTTGGACACGAGCTTCCTCGCTCGAAATTCTGCTAAACAACGCTCAAAAATCTTGTCGTCGCCATAGTAATAAACATTTTGAGTTAAATGTCTACAATATTCTGCCAAACAGTATCTGATTGCATAAATACGTATGCAGTACCTACCTACGGATATTTTCCATGCATATTTCTTGTAAGGTTAGGTTAAGTTCTCTCTACCGATTGGACAAATGAATTGACGTTTATTTATAGCACGCGCCCGACAGAAATATGGCGGAGAAATGCTATAAATTAGGTTTAATTGTCATTAATGAAGGTCCGTGACAGCTGAGGTGGCATTTGTCCTCTGCACCGAGGGGTTGGGACCTTTGACACCCCTTGACTTCCTGAAGGAAGCGTGAAAACGTTGCCAACCCAGTCATACATCAACCACGGAATTCCTGGGGGTCTCTAGGGTCTGTGGAGTTTTGGAAAGGATAACTCATAACTCAAGCAAAATTTAACTATTTTAGAAGAGGAATTTCTATTTTTAGTTGCCTGTCAAAATTCTCAATAAATGTACCAACCTAACAAAAAATATTATGTCGTACATTCAAATTCAACCAAATTGGTTAGATACTTGATAATCATTCGGCTACCTTGAAACCAGCGGTGATCTTCCTATGCATCTTCTTTGAGAATACTTTATTGTTAACACTGTCAGTGAACTTAGTTTTAACGGTCTTCCACATTAGCGTTAAAAATCTTGTAAAAGTTGCTGGAAATAAAAGATTCAAACCAGTGATGCACAGCCTTTGTAACCGGAGGGCTAATTTATAAATTTTTAGCATGTCCGCGGGACGCAGAGGGTAGGGAACCTACAACTTGACATGGATAACTTTGCAGATGGTGGCGTCGCTAGTATAGATTTTTGTTTTTTTAATGTGATTACAGTATAGTAAGTAACTATCCGGAGCTAGTAGGTACGTACCTATTATAAACCAAAAAATTAACTAGGTACCTAAGTACCTAAAATATTGCATTTCATAATAAATGAATGATAAATCTTTTGATACAATATCAAAAAATATTAAGAAAATAAATTATAATCAGGGTTTTCAAATATCAAAAAATTATTAAAAAATTAATTATAATAAGGGTTTCAAATAAAATTTGTTTGGTAATCTTTTTGTATTTTTTGAAAGGTTGCCAATTTAATAAATTAATCATAGAACGCAAAAAAACGCTGCAGGAAAAATCCATTTCCAAGGTCAAAACAATGAATGCTCTCGATTTTCATCAATCTGAAAATTTAAAGAACATGTTAAAATTGTAATTTTTGGCGGCTGATTCAAAATATTGAAGACAAATAAGTTTGTTGGGTTACCCTTTCGCATTTTGGCAAATGGCAAATATTAAATGTTTTTATCATAGCACCCAGAAATACGAACGAAGTTATTGCTATTATGTAAATAAGAAACATCAAAACTCACTTCCGTTACTTCTATGTTATGTAAAATGGAACCTATTAAAAATACAAATTACAGCGCGCATAAAGAAAGAGAAAGGATCTAGAAAGCTTGGGTCTGGACAATATTTTTAGACTCATGATGAACCAGTAAATTAATACTGTTTACCCTATATACAGCATTCTTAAAGATGACATAGGCCATGAGATAAATTATTTTATTACTTCATTAAAGTTACTGTAAAAAAAAATTGTCCACTAGGTCGCATGGAAAGGCTTGCAGACAGCACGAAATAAGGCTCACGGGCCGCGGGTTGTGTATAACTGATTAAAATAATAAATCGAAAAAAAATGCAACTCTTCTTTCCTAATATTAATGTGTTTTTCTTTCATTTTTCGTTAAATTCCTTATAATGAATATCTGTATTATAACATTTCTCGGTTCAAACCGACTGCATTAAGGTGTTCACCATAACGATACCTTAGTTCAATAGGGAAATAACTCAAAATTTCTGGGTTTTGAGTTAATGATGAAAAATGGTAAAGAAACTCTTCCTTCTAATATTTCAATAAAAAATAAGTTAATTATGTCGTCAGATAATTCTTTATGGAATTATAATGAAATCAGCACATTCTTAGTTCAATGGAGAAACATGTCAAATGTTTCCGTTTGGAACTTAATAAATGTACCCATTTACACCTATGATATGATAGGTTGATAAATTACTCACATGTTGCATCTATTGTTATGTTATAGGTGGACAAAATAACTTTACATCGGAGCGATGTCTTCATGAAAATTTTTCAAATCCAGTTTTCTCAATATGAGGTATTTTGAGTTAGTTCCCTATTGAACTAATGTATCAATAACGTATTTAGCCGATACAGCTTAGTTTCCGAAGGCCGTTAAAAGCAATCACAACTATGTGGTGTCGGGATTTTTTTTCTCGATTTGTTGAAGAATATCCACTTCACAAATTACTGGGGACATATTTGGACTGTACCAAGCAGTAGTGGTTCATGGCCTTATTAACTAGAGGTTCATCAGAAATTAAAGAGAAGATATTGTATCAAAATGCACTTGTTATTCTTCGGCGAATGGTTGAATACTGTAGAGTTACATAATTTAAATAAAGTTGGTGGCAGGGGTACTATAATAACTAGCGACTTGAGAAAATACAGTGTTTGTCGACACTTTATTAACTATGGAAATAAGGTATATAACATCTTATCTAAATAAGGATTGAAGTTTGAATACGAAAACAATAGCATCGATTAAAATCTGTTCGTTTTACTAGTAGATTTACAAATCGACCCTTGGAATAACAAGGATAATTCCATCTGACACTGCAATGTCATATGATAATGTGCTCTAAGCAAAGCAACTTTAAGGCTCATTATCGCATAGCATTACCGTGTCAGATGGAACCTTATAGTCGAAATGCCATTAAAAGCAAACGGTTTGAGAAATACAGGAACAAGAAAATAAAAACTTACAAATATTAACTACCAACTATAAAAATAACATTTAATTTACAGCTTTATTTTGTAAAGTTTAGCCGACCGGCAAAGATATGGCTTCGTCAAACTTCCGAGGTCACGTGTCCTCAAACATTCATTCTTAGCGCTGAGCACAAACATTGACATGGTTCGGCCTAGGCTATTTCATTTCACCGTCAGGATTGTAATGCTTTTTTTTTTGTATGAAGTATTTGCTTGAGCTCGTGCGCCCATATGTGCTGAATCCATATAGCACAGCACTTGTGGGAATATCGCGTTATTCATCGACCGCTGTATTCGGTCGTGTGGATTTTAAACGCGGAATTTTAACGGCACGCTGTTTTTAATGTGCTTGTGTTATTATTCCGCATTCCGCATATCACAGATATATGGAATGTATCGCTGTTACAGTACAAACATGTACTCACGAACTCATTTATCTTGCTCTGATATACTTACTGTGGATGTTCTTCTGTAAATTTAAGTAATAATTTCTGTAATGTAAGTAAGTCCAAAGTCATGATGTTTGAAAGAGAGAGTACGAAAACAGTGTGCAATATAGTTGTGAATGATGAATACTTTGAGCAGGTCGATGAGTTTGTGTATTTGGGAAGTATGTTTACGAGAGATGGAAAGACTGATAGGGATATTGAAAGAAGGGTGAATGCAGGAAACTCCATTAACGGAGGACTGAACGCGGTTGGCGTAAACAAAAAGTTGTCCAAAGAAGCGAAGCTAGCAGTCCACAATGGAGTGCTGATACCAACCCTTATGTATGGCAGCGAGGAATGGAACTGGCAGAGGAAGAATGAAAGTAGACTGAATGCTGTAGAAATGAGATCTCTGAGACGAACGTGTGGTAAAACCATGTATGATCCTGTGAAAAATGTTGAGATTCGTAAAGAATGCAAGGCTGATGTAAGCGTAGTGAGCAAGATCAAGAAAGGGACGCTTAGATGGTTGGGGCATCTAGAGCAAATGAACGAAGAGAGGAGTGTAAGGAGAATATATGACGCGAATGTGAATGGAAGAAGAAGCCGGGGATGTCCGAGGAAGACATGGTACGATCAAGTGAATCAAATACTTGAGTGGGGCCATGTCAGAGTCGGAATAACAGAAGAGAATGTATGAGACGTTGTATGGAAGTGAATGAAGCAAGAAATGTATGCCAAGATCGAGTTGTTTGGCGGTCCGTCCTCTCTGCCTACCCCTGCGGGGAAACTGCGTGACGGTTAGTTAGTTAGTTAGTTACTAAAACATATTGTACATATACCTCTACCTATTGTAATGATGAGTAACTAAAATATATATTTATGATGTATAGAATTATCACAAACGATTTAATTTGAAAAAAATTAGAAACTTTATTCATTTTTTCATCAGTCCCAATTTTTATATACCTTCAAAGACAATTATTTTTGCTTTTTTATTTACAGATATTATATTTATCTTTGTTATTATACACGGTTATAAGGGCTCTTTATTGCTTACATATTTTTCACATTATAGTCTATGTCTTATACTTAAATGTCATACTATGTAAAAGCGAAAAGCATTAATTATAAAAAAAATAAAATAAAATAATGCAGGTTAGTCCTCTGTTCCCATATTACATATTTATTTTATATTTAATATAAGTACATATAAAATATTTAATAGTACAGCTAGCAGTAATAGATAATTACAAAAAAAGTATAAATTTATTTAACAAAAAGTGCCCAACTCAATAGAGAAAGATTTATCGTGTTTGAGTTGGGGAGCAGCGCCATCTAGCGACAGTAGTGAATAAATAATAGTCATAGAAATAAAAGTACACCAAAAATGTTATATAGATAATGTTTGTATTGTTGTACACGATAGTTATTACAAAATAGAAGACTAAAAGTGAATTTGAATGGGAGTTGACTCCACTATCACTCTTTAGAGAAAACCGTCACTGGAACCAAGTAATGTCTAATGTCGTCCAATGGCAGACAGATCTTAGTAGGCATTCCACATTTAGCTCATTACCATCTTTTATTTTTTAATTTTTTGAACATCAACAAAGCGCTCTCGTGAAACCAATTAATTAATCAAAGCAATAAGCAATTAAGATTGTTTTAATTCATTGTTTGTTAATATTGGAATATATGCAACAAGCGTCATGGATAACCTTGAAAAAATACTAAAAGGTCACGCATTTTTTAGATTGTTATTGCCGAGTATGTCGAGATAAGACGCCAGACAAATACACCAAACATGCTAAAAGAAAATAATTAAACATATAGATTTTAAATTTACAATTTTGATATAGATTGTAAATAGAGGTAAAACCCTTCAAGCCGCAAAATGAAAACTTTGCAGGAGACGATAAAAATATTTTAGTATTAGTAAAACTCATTTTAAAAATTCAATTTTATACGAGAGCGTATATTTCTTTTTCCTGAAGTGATATAAGTAAAATCTCCATTTATAATTTTTTGAGAAGTAAAGTTTAACTCATTTCACCCACAGTTTAAAAAAAAAACACAACAACAAAATATGGTCTGCCATGACATAATTTTTAGCATGAAAAATATCCCCTTTCAACTAAAATGATTTGACCATATTGTCAGATTAACATTATTCCATATTTTCTTAATCATTTATGCTAATTATATTATCTAAACACTTATTATACTCAATTTTCAATTATTAATTATTTTTATTGAGATTTAAAAACCTCATTTTAATATTTAATCATCGTCGAAAATAATATTAACGTAACCTAAATGATACATGAAAACGCGAATTATTAATCATTATAAAGATAGCTGCCAATAATATGGGATTAAAAATGGAAAATAGTATTGACAAATCTTGAATTTGAGATATGGTATCGACGAAGATTACATAAATTGAACTGGTCTCATTGGTTAAGTGGTTGCCCCAGATAGACAGAGGTCCTGGGTTCGAGTCCCAGATGCGACAGAAATTTTTTTATTTTCTGTCGTTTTTTTTCCGTTTTCATGTTTCATTTAGGTTATGTTAATATTATTTTCTATAATGATTTCTTATTATACTCTTTTACAACTAGCTGTCATAACATAAACACAGGTAAAACTGCTATTCATTACGCTGTAACCACATACTTATATTTTACCTTCTTACTCTTTTATATTCTAAATATTATTAGAATATAAAAGATTAGTTATAGAATTAATTATTTTTTACATATTGATACATTGTTTAAGTGTATTGCCACGTAAAAAGCTTTCTAGGCGTCATTCTATATATGTGAAAATGATTTTTTTTTCTCCCTGTCTGTGTGTCCTCGATTTTCTCGAAAATACTGGATCGGTTTCGCTGAAAATAAGACAGTTTATTCTTATTATTACCGGGAAGGTTTAGAGAGTAGTTTGAATGAAATTTAATATGAAAAACTGTTGCTATAACGTTTGAATATTACAATAAAAAAACATAGAACCCGTCTTAGGTTAGCCCATAGATATACCACTCCGGTTACCCACAGATTACGTATTCAAAAGAAGAAGTTTTGTTTGGGTAGAATATTTTCAAAATGGAAAACACAAGTAGGTACCTACTTAAGACCTTTTTTATTTAAATTTTGGAATGAGATATAATTTTCAACTAACTAACTAACCATCACGCCGTTTCCTCGTAAGGGTAGGCAGAGAGGACGGACCGCCAAACAACTCGATATTGGCATACACTTCTAGCTTCATTCACTTTCATACAACGTCTCATACATTCTCTTCTCTTCATACATAATTTTCAAATTAACATATTTTTGTTTAGAGATAGTAGATCGCCATGAAATCGATTATGGCACCCCAACGAGATGCAAGAATTCACAAATTCATAACTTTATTTAAAAAAAAAAACAATTCCAAGCAAGGCCGGCTACACATCAGTTGTAAATAAATAAATAAATAAAATAAATGTTACAAAATTTAAAAGTAAACATTCACAAAAATTGTAATTTGAAGGGTTTTAAATATTTATAGTCGGTATGTAGATATACGAGTAAAATGAATTTCACGTAAATAACGTAATTCTATGTTGTGGTCCGTAGACGAGGTTTTTATATGGAAAGATTGAAAATTACTGGTTACAGTCTGACATATTTAATAGTAGACAAACATTGAGAGGGCTGTGATCGTTTTAAAAATTTTAAATGGCAAAACACGGAGATGGCTCATAGGTAAATGAATAACTTGTGAAATAACACAAATGAATCAAATTTAAAAGTTACATGGTTTGAACCCGCTACCACCGGATTAGTATCCGAGGATCGTAACCACTCAACCACATATACATATTTTCTTACATACATTTGATGTATTAAACATTTAAAAGCAGTATGATCCAATTCTATCCGCTATTAACAGTATAAATACTTCCACAAATTCTTGTTCAACAAATTTGACAGCTGGGTCTAAATTTGTTAAATATGCCAAAAGATGAACGTTAATCATCAAAACCGGAACTAGGCACCTTCTGAGGTACACGCGTGTACTGTCACGTGGCTAAGACATTTCAGATACTCAATGCACCATGAAATCTCGTAACAATTTGGGTTCCGATGCCCCGGAAACCATTAATTGGATAACCTACGCTTCTGCCATAGGTCACTCCAAGTGGTTCCCTATTGTAGGTCACTTAGCAGTGGTGCCCAGATTCATGGGGTGAGGTCAATCCAGGTTTTGGTGGCGGATGCGTCTGCCTACCTGATGCGTTGCGAGTCGGATCGCGAGAGGCCGGTTGAGGGAGATCCTTTGGTCTCTCCAGCCGGACTCTCGACCTATCGCTTTGCACTACAGTGGGAAGGATGGATTAATACGTTCGTCACTCCTAGACACACTGACCCCCAGATTCCTACCCACCCCTCATACATTTTTCCTTATAAGAACTTCCTCTCTTTCTTTTCCACAAAATAATAGTCTCGTGACAGGGAAATTATTGTCTTCAGGACTTATTGCAAAAAAAAAAACATTTAAAAGAAAGAAGGTAATTTATTACCTATAGATAAAATCACTTGTTGCTAGATTGATCATAATTATTTGAATTGATTGTTAAATCGAAGCTAGTGGGTCACAATGTAGTGCTGACTCAGACCCTTGATTATTGCAGTTATACGAGTATACATGGACATCGCAGACGAAGGATGAAACCTACAATATAAATGAGATTAATGAATACAAGAGTTTCAACTCCCCGGAACCAGTGAGGTGACCAATTGGTATTTGAAACTTAGAAAAGCACCCAGCGTAATGCTCACTTTCTATGGATTTTCATAGCAATATATATTTTATACATACACAATTTTCGCTATTCGAAAAAAATTATAAATCTGAAAATTATTAGTAACTTCCTCGAAAGATGTGTAATTATTTTGCGGCGCCATTATTAATATAATTAGTGAGAAGAAATTTGTTGAATAGACAATTAAATATTATTAATAATTAAATATAAAAAAAGCTATCTCTTAAATTTATTTCACATTATATTCAGAATTTATTTATTATTTATTACTATTACAATTTTTAATAATAACTATTATTAGAAAAAAATTGAATCGTTATTTTCTTGATTTTATTTATATTAATAACAAAAACAATTTATTTTTTCAATTATCTTTATTTAATTACTTACCTACTTTCATCACTTTTGTTTATTTTTGTAATTTGTCTATTTTTAATTTTTAGTATACTGTTTATCCTGATGAGTGAACTTTACTACTGAAACATGTAGATATTTATATATTAAAAACAGCGGTTTAAACAAAGTTCTTCTTATTAATTATATCATTAATAATATTTATTGGGGATTTTGCCAGGATGATAAACTCCTTTCATGACGGGTCAACCCTGAAGCACAGTTGTTTGTTGATTTGTAAATTCGCAACGCATGTCATTATTATGTGGCGATACTGTAAATATCGCCAATAAACATCATCATCATCTGCAGACAGTGTTCCCTGTAGATATCGTTTTATTACCCATTATCGTTGCTCGTTTTCAGTAATTGACGCAACTACTATCTACAATTTGTGGCAAGTTGCGATGCATAATTTGTATTAGTTCTTATTTGGTTACAATTTATTAGTAGCTTAATATCAATTTATTCAATTCAATACCCCAGTAAGGTTAAATTTTTTTTCGAATTTTTTGTTAATCTTTAAGAAAAAAAAAAAATACAAAATATAATGAGAGGGACATATAATATAAAGAGAAACAATGGAACAGTGAGACAGAGATAAGCTTCCATGTAATTCAATATAACAATATATAAAAGAGATACATATAAAACGTGAAAGGATGGAGATAAAGAGGAAGTGGGATATTTGTCTAATGTAGATCTGTAGAATAAATTACGTTGATTATGTTGACTTTGCCATTCTGTCTGTTTCTCTCTTTTAAGCGTTGTCATATTCACTGGAAAAATATGTAAAAATATCTTTAAATTTATCGTTTATTCCACTTTTAGATATTTTTACAGTGAATCGCACAGAAAACACCCTAATTATTACTTCCTCTTTGGTCGTCTCCCACTCCTAAATCTAAATATTCATGTATGTCTATCATTATTTTTTATCTTATTTTAATCTTAATACAATCCTAGATTAATAAATTAAATTGAAGTGGTTAAAAAAAAATAATAAAATAATAATAATAATAATAATCTGTGAGGACATTGATAATTTTCTATTGCTTAGGTCGCCCTCTAACGGTCCGGTAAGGAATCGACATAAACCGGGTGCAGCAAAAATGCTGGAAATGTTTCGCGATGTCTCGCTCCATGGACTGTCTGACGGGTCTGCAGTGATTTAGCCGCCAGTAAACTTCACTTCATAAAACCACGCGCATCTCTTCCGTGACTATAAAATTGCTATTCATAATAAATATTACATGAAAAATAAAGATATTGTATACTTGATCAATGTGTTATTATTTCAGACATCGGATTGTATCCATTTTCGTATTTTAAATGACGGCGCTTGTGACAGTTGTGATGAGGTTATAATGTTATATTGCCAACTCAATTATTGGATAAATAATAATGTTAAATTTACAGTTAATTATAGCGGCCACGAGTGTCGTAAACTCTTCAGCTTAAAACGTGTATATAAGTAATATAATCTGATGCCTATAATACATAAAAAATAAAGTGATTGCATGCAATAGTAGAACTCCTCCTATTTCGCCCCTTTTTTAGTGCATATGCAGGTAATTTATAATTATAAAGGCATTCATATTTCTCTACCTCTATTATAGGGCGAAAATTTATATCATTCGGGCGAAAATTTATATCTCGCTCCATGTTTGACCTCATAGCCTTATGGCGCATAAACGATCGTAACGACGCGTGTTTACCGAGAAACTACTGAATTGTTGTCCCTTTGTGGTATGACAGAAGTATGTCGTGCCGTACCCGCTTCCTCCCCGAGTCGTGAGATAGCGCCAATAGAAATATGCGCTGTCGGTATCACGCATGAGGTTATGTCGGTTTTTTTTACCGGACCGATTGATTATTTTGCTTTCAAAATTACCTTTTTCGACACCTACGTAATGTGTGCAAACTTACAACATTAACAGATGTAAAAAAAAAATCCAATAAAAACTTTATTAAACACTAGCTGATATGTACCCGGCCTTGCTCGGGATTATTTTATTTTTTTTGGAATGAAGTTATGAAGTTGTGAATTCTTGTTTGTCATAAGGGTGCCATAATTGATTTGACATCGAAAGTAACTATCTCGAAATAAAGAAACATTCATTTGAATATTTTATTCCATTCGAAATGTTTATTTTTTCAAAATAAATCTAAATCATAAAGTTCTTAAGTAGGTACCTACTATTGTTTTCCATTTTGAAAATATTCTACCCAAAAAAATCTTGTCCTTTGGATTTTAAATCTGTGGCTAACCAGAGTGTTATATCTATGGGCTAACCTAAATAAAACATGGCGGGTTCAATGTTTTTCATACTAATTTTAAAACGTTATAGCAACAGTTTTATATATTGAATTTCATTGAAACTACTTTCTAAACCTTCCCGGCACTAATAAGAACAAACTGTGCTATTTTAAGCGAAACCGGTCCAGTAATTTTTGAGAAAATCGAAGACAAACAAACAAACAAACTTTCATTGATTTTTATATATAGAGATTTTAATATGTACCTACCTAGTAAGTAATATACGAAACTCTTAATTTTACTTCGGGAATCTTGTCGCCTAAAGCAATAGAAACTCTCAAACCGCGAGTCTAGGTATTATAAAATTTGCAAACCTTTTCTTTGTCTGAAATTTTATCATTCAATTAGCGTAAAAATGTAAAAAAAAAAAATGGAAGGATTTATTGCCATTTCAAGCTACGTTCCGGATGGTGGACCTCCACCGTGGCGATACTAAGAGTATTAATAATACTGTCAAATCGTTCTTTTTTATTGTTGTTTCTATTTGAAAAAAACCTCACCGAAAATTGAACGAATCCGGAATCGCTTATTAAAGTGTGCCAGTTGCGTCCTGTTACATCTCGTATACGAAAAACTTTGGGTTAAAAACGTAAGAAGAAGGTACGAATAACTGATGTCAGAATATGACAATATATTTTCTCAATCAAAATAATCGTGTGCTATACATGCTATAGAAAGAAATACGGCATTTGTATGAAAAGTGAATATTGAAGTGAATCAAAAACTTAAGTCGGGTCAAGTCGTGAGCCAGAAAAAACAGACTAATACCTATATACGAGTATATACGTATGTATGAGACAATGCATGGATGTAAATGAAGAAAGAAGCGTTTTACAAGAAAAAGTTTTGTGGCGGTCTATCCTCCTGCCTGGGGCAATGACGTGATGGTTAATTGATTAGTTTATAGGGAATATTTTCGTGAAAGATAAAATTTTGAATAAATAATATCTCCCGAAGAGGAAAGCATAATTTTAGCATATTTTTATTAATCGAACGAATGAAATGAACCAAAAATTGTTGAAACAATGTGGTGTATTTTACATCCGCCTTATCTGGGAGCAGATTGGAGGCTCCAGTGACGCACATCGGAGTCGGGGCAAGGGGGCCGCACGGGGACCTTTATTGTAATTTATATTTTAAGAAATAAATTAATTTTCCCGTCATCGTGCCATTTGATCTTGATAATTTAACTCTTCGTGTTATTTGTTCTAAAATAAATTACACGAGTTCGTGCCATTTACCACAAATAAAATTATCGGTCGACGTATCTTTTTTAATGTAAAATTAAATTACACATCATTGTGTAATTTGTTCGAAAAGTCTTTTGTCATAAAATAGAATTACATCCTAAATTACGATATCGTGCCATTTGTTCTAAAATGAAATTAAGGGCATAGTGTTTTTTCAAAATCGAATTACTTACATGGAATCGCGTCTTTTGTTATATATTCGTTATAATATAATAACACATTTTTACCCATGGCTGTTTCCAACAGCTTTTATCTCGGGAATTCTGGGTATTTGCAGCCTAAGTTCTAGGAGATATATAGCATTACTACTTATGGCTCATAAACTATTGAGACGGTGTATTAGCAATACCTGACATCCTGGCTGAAATAGGATTTTATGTCCCTGATAATTTCACGCGAGGCCGCCAACACAGGCTTCTGTTTCTTCCCAGATGCAGAACTAACTTGCCAATGGTGATGCCTCTGGGAAGACTTACTAGGTTAATTAACTGCCTCGCAGGAAATGTGGATATTTTTCACATGACCTACAATAATTTTAAGTACGAACTTATTACGTTATAACTATAACGTTATGTTCCTACGTATAACTCTTTGTAGCTATTTTTGTTTTACCTCTGTGTTATATAATTGTGCTAACTATATTTCTGTAGTTTTTTATCGATTTTGCATTGTATTGGTATTTATAACTGTTTTTGCAAAATAAAATAAATAAATAAAACATCGCGTCTTTTGTTCCATAATTAGCCTGTTAACCGGGGGATTGCCTTCAAATCCAAAATTAAGTTTGTTATGAAACAGGCCGCGCAGCCGTTCCTCTCAAATTCATGTCGATGCATGTACCGATGACTCACACATTCGTAAAACGTAAAACTAAGTCCCGCCCGTTCAGGGGTACAAGATATATTTCGAAGAAGTTTTGATTGTCCCGTACTCGATACTGTTTACATTTGACGTATAAATACGTCACGCTCGGTTAAATAACATCGTACCCTTAGAAATTAAATTAATTTCCATCGTGCTCTTTGTCATTTAATTAACTTACATGATAGCATTCGTTATTTAACCGCTCGTCCTTTGGGTTATTATTCAAAAAGAAGATAAAAAAAACATCGGGTTTATGTAGACTACCACTGACTAGTGACGTAACTTGTATAGGAGAGACGAAAATACCCGAACACATCGGTTAGCCTCAGCTAACCTCGAAATACTAAAGGAGATGACGCGGGAACAAACTTGACGTATACGAATGTTTTGTGGGTTCGGGTACAGTTTTTTGTAGCTGAACGTACGGGATACGTTCTGTTGCGTTCGGGCAATAATATAGCGGCCGTATCACGTACGTTCGTATAAGTAGGGCGGTTAAAATGGCAAATACGTATTAATCATCGCAAAATACGCAGTGAAATTACTTACTTGCTTTTTTTAAACACATGATAATGATTAAATTACCCAAACAAACCTGTTATAACATCGTTTTGTTCGTTATAAAATAAATGTCGTCGACTTTCATGCGGGGGTTGTGCAATGCAATGTAGTGCATAAAGGCATTATTATTCATTATTATGTTAGTGTATATTTGAACCTTTTTTCGTCATTAAGGCCATCCACCGGCTAAAATTTTAACGAAATCACGCGCTCCTTATGCAGGTGGAGACAAGGTGGAAAATCCTTCTGTACATCGGCCGCATGTTTCCATTTCAGAAAAAAACATCACCAAAATGCCTGTTTTATTCAATTCTGTAAAGCTCAGACCTAATTATTAAAATGTTTTACGGTCATATTCTAAAAAACTTTATTTAACACAATGAGCAATACGAAAATATGGGAAAAGATGTTCATAAGTAGGAGATTTTGCGCTTTAAACATTTTTTTAATGTCTCATACTTTATTTTTTTCTAAGCTTATAAAAAGACATGCAAAAAAGTGTACGGTTAAATGATAGGCCAAGGTGTGATCTACTTGCAGTATTTAATTCAATCACCTATTATATTTCTAGGCCAACGAATTCTCAAACCGAAAACACACGATTTTGCATTACTTCCCATTTCATCGCCTTAATGCAAAGTTTAGCCACGTTCTTCTTCGAAATATTAGAAATGTATTGTATATATTTTGTCTTTTCTGTTGAAACGGATTTTTTTGGAACCAGGTCATTTGGAAATTTTGTTAAAATTAGATCTGTAGTAGATATGCTCCCATGAAATGAAATTAGTAGAAGTACCTACCGACGTAACTCCTAAAAACTGTATGTTTTAATAGACAATTTTTCTGTTTTTATCGTTTTATTTAGGCTTAGGTTTTGTAAATGTTGTTGCATATTGGGGCATTGTTAGTAGTGTCGTAACTAACTAACTTACTAACCATCACGCAGTTTCCCCGCAGGGGTAGGCAGAGAGGACGGACCGCCAAACAACTCCATCTTGGCACACACTACTTGCTACATTCACATTCATACACCGTCTCATACATTCTCTTCTATTATTCCGACTTCTGACATGGCCCGATTCAAGTATTTGATTCACTTGATCGTGACATCGTCCTCGAGCGTCCCTTGCTTCTTCTTCCATTCACATTCACATCATATATTCTCCTTATACTCCTTTCTTCGTTCATTCGCTCTACATACCCAAAGAATCTAGTAGTGTCGTGCATTGCCTAATGAACAAAGGTGGGCTATGTGTAATTTTTCAAGTTCGTGTATGAAATGTGGATTGAATATTAGAAAATGACCTTTATATTATCATCCCCTTCCACAGATTGTTACAGACAAATGAATAGTAATGAGCACACAAGTTATTTACCAAATTCATGGAATAAATACACATTGATCAGAAATTCGTCATATTTTTTCATTACCATTTAATTTATTTTTATTGGTTGTTTTTCTTAGGGTAGGCACAACTTTACAGCCTTTATGGACTGCACGCCACGATTTTATTGCATACAGATATGCCATGCATATTTTGCAAAGTGCATGTAATCCGATGTCTAATTGTAATTAATTAAAAAAGTGAAAGTTCAAAAAAAAATGGCACATATGATTGAACAATGTACATCTACCAACTGTACACAATGATGTAAAATCAGATTAATAATGAAAGAAGAAAAAATGCTGTGTTTTTTAACCTATACGCACACAATGATATTTTTAAGGCAAGAAATGAATTTATTATGACACTTAATACGTATCAATTTAACTCTGCCGCCCCTGCTCAGATTAGAGGTCAGGGGTCGGTAAGTTGGGTCACCGAGCTATCGCAGTCTTCCGAGACCTCAGCTGAACCGCGGCACAATTATTGGCTTCGTTCAGCTTTCTACACATCACACCCGTCGTAAAAATCTACAAATAATATTATACAAAATATATGGATGGCCCAAGCACACAGAGACGAGTAGATTTATGAAAGCGGTTAATCGTTCCGGTGCGAGTTTTTGCGTTTTGTTGGAAATGCAACTATATTTTTAAGAACACATTATTTTTGCGATAAGTTAAGATGAATGCCAGCGTATCTTATATTATGCTGTTTATACTATAAGCTACGATCATCCTAGTTGTCTACTGACAACATTAATCGGATATCGTAAAATAACGAACTCCAGTTCAATTTTTATAACCTTAATAATGTTCGAACTTAAATACAAGTATATTTACTTTTTTTCTAAATGTCAAATGTCAAAACAAGGATGAGGTTCAACGTACATCATTTTGTATTTTATTCATGGTAAACCATAACTAAACGTAAGTAATAAATTTATGTAACCTTTTAGAAAATTTAACTCAAAGAATAGTAATAATAGTATTGAGCATTAATATTGTCATAATATTCGTATTGATAATTGGTTTGATCACGAATACTCTAATTTATTTCATAAATAATAGTTGTTTTTGTTGAACAACAATCATAGAGCTTAAAGTCACCGAAATTAAGTAAAAATTAAATAAAAGGCTGTAAGAGTAGTAGGTACAGTAAGATACGCTAATTTTGACTGCCATGTTAACGTAGACAAACAAAAATAGTTAATCATTGAAAATAATATTAACAAATCTCAAATGAATCATGAAACAGAAAAGACGTAGAAAATAAGAATGTAACGGTTGCGTCTGGTATTCGAACACAGGACTTCTCGGTATATTCGGGACCAGCACTCTATATACTCTCTACCAACTGAGCTAGTGCCACTTTATTGCTTTCCGTTATTTTTATTGATATTATATTTCAATTTAAGAACTATTAATATCATCTTCAAATAATTTACATATTTACATCTACTATCTTTCCGTATGACTGTGTATGACTGCGATTCTATCCGAACTTATCAGCAATCTAGATAATGTCTCACATATACCTATTTGATTTTTGTTTATACGGGACATTTATTGACCTTTTCTACAAGTTAGGATTATTATTCAAGTTTATTGGAATAACTTATTGTAGCTTATAAATTTCATTGTAATATTAAGTTATTGAAGAAAGTATTAAAATGAGGTTTATTAACATCAATAAGTTATTTCAATAAATTTGAATAAAAAAATAGTGCCTAACTACCTAACCAACACGCCGTTTCTCAGAAGGGGTAAGCAGAGTGGATGGACCGCCAAACAGCTCGATCTTGGCATACACTTCTTGCTTCATTCACGTTCATACATCGTTTCAAACATTCTCTTCTGTTATTCTGACTTCTGACATAGCCCCACTCAAGTATTTTTTTTTTTTTAAAGAAAGACAAATATTCCCTGGTTACGAATAACCTGACACTATTTGAAAATATCTTACCACCATCACAGTGAGCGGAAGATGTTGCTTGTGTCGTAAATGGAGGACTTAGCCAGCCGAGGAATTGAACTCACGACGCCTGGGTGAGACCCAAACGCGATGCCAACTCAGGCACTGACCGGTCAATGGCTGAGTTGGCATCACTTGTTTTAATTTAATTTATTTAATTTCATAAAATTTAAATATGACAACAAAAAAATTAGCCACTCATCTCACTAGGACAGTTCTGTGTTGAGGTTAGCGGCTTTACAATTTAATAACGATCAGTAAATACTAAGAAGTAAATAATAATACATGAATAAAAAATAGTAAATAATAGTAGATAAATAATAAAAATTAGATTTTAGATTATAATATTGTAATTAAATAATAATAAGTAAGTAATAATAATAAGTAAATATTAATAAGTTTGATTCACTTAATCGTGCCATGTCTTTCTAGGGCGTCCCCGACTTCTTCTTCCATTTAAATTCAAGATATATATTCTCCTAATACTATTTTCTTCGTTCATTCGCTCTACATGCCCAAATCAGTTAAGTGTCCCTTTCTTAATATTACTCGTTACGCTTATATCAGCATTGCATTATTTGCGAATCTCATCATTTTTCACACGATCATACATAGTTTTACCACACATTCGCCCCAGAGACCTCATTTTTTCAGCATTCAGTCTACTATCATTCTTCCTTTGCCAGTTCCATCCCTTAATGTCATACGTCAGGGTTGGTATCAGTACTGTATTGTGTAACTTCGTTTCTTTGGATAATTTTTTGTTAGCGCCAACCGCGTTCAGTCCTCCGTTAATGGAGTTTTGTGCATTCACCCTTCTTTTCATCTCTCGTGAACCTACTTCCAAAATATTCAAACTCATCGACTTTGCTGCAAGTATTCATCATTCCACACTATATTGCACAGTTTTTTCGTATTATGTATTTCAAACACCATGACTTTAGACATTCATCATTAGATCATTCTTCATAGATACTTCGTTCATTCTAGATAATAGTGTCTATGCAAAGGATATTAAAATATATCTCAATGCATCGATTCTGAATAGTGGTCTTTCACCAAGGCGATTTTACAATTTACACCCTCGATGTTTACGATGTTGAGGCGATACTGAGAGTTTTCACTATTCTAACCGTGAACCTATTAGCTTTTAGCCACTGTAGAGAGAGGCAGAACCTCTGGCTATTGCTAGTGGCTAGTGGCTACTGCCCACAGGCGAGTGGCGGGTACTTACCCGAGAGCCAGCAGCGGGCACCGAGTACCTAATGGACACTGAACGGTGGACAGCCGAGTGTAAGTGACCCGAAGTGCAGGATAAACACTCGCCAGTAATTCAATGAGTTTATCCATTAGCAGGTGATCCACTGTCGGGTACCTCCAGGTACCAAGAGATATCGAAATAATTATTTTGGATGTGTTGCTTTGCCCACTTTATTATTCGACGGGCATGTTTTACGGAATCATTAGAAGCATGTTAAAGTGCGCTAGGGGTGGATGGACTTCGCATCAAAATATATTGACATGCGATCGCATTGAACTTATTCAAGAATCAGACAAGTGCCGAATGAGACAAGTCAATCAATAGTTGAATACTAATAGAAAGGTTCAAGTATATTATTAATGTCACAATTGATTTCACACAATTTATGTTGCAATTTTGACTGCTAAATCATTTATTCGGCAGTTGGGAAATGTCTTGTACGCTAGCATTGCACCGTTCGAACGAAAATAGATTATTTATTTGTGATTAACTTGTTAGAAAAAATGTATAGGAATCGGCTGTAATTGGATTGATAATCCATAGTACCAGCTTACAAGGACTTTTCAATGAGTGATTGTGATAGTGTTAGTAGCCTATTTCTCGTATTCAGATAGAGGTGTATATGTTGTTAAGGTGTGTGGGTATATATGTGTATGTTCATTTGTACGTTCATGCGTATGTGTGTGTACATATGTGTATATATGCGTACATATATGTATATATGCGCACATATATGTGTATATTATATGCGTATGTGTTTGCGTGTGTATGTATGTATGCACCTATGTGCACATGTGTGCATGCTTGCACATATAAAAATAATTTTTTTTTTTTTTTTGATCTAATCCTTACGCATGTCTTTTTCTCCTTTCTATATTCTAATTTCTTTTATAATTCTTCCAATTGTCAGCATGTTAACATAATTAATATAATAAATCCATATGTTTACACTAGACTTCATACAAAGTAACTATACTCCATTGGTCACCATGAAACAGGCAGCCGCCTAGTATGGGGATCTAATGTATCTACTCCATGTAAATGTCTCCATTAAATATCATGTATTTTATAAATAAATAAATAAAACAATAAAAAAATAGGCAAATAAACCTGCTGCAGGTAGATCCAAATTGCGATATGCATATTATGACCCCTCAGTAAACAATAATATGTTTTTTAATCATTTAAGATAATATTAACATATCTCAAAATGAAATATGAAACCAATAAGACAAAGAAAAGAAAAATATAACGGTAGCAGATAGAATATTAATGTTAGACTTATAGAAAAGTCAACAGATGCTCCATATAAAATAAAAATAAATCGGACAGGTATACCCGTGACACTATCTAAAAACATAAAAAATAAATTCGGTAAAATCTTAATAAAAATTTTGCAGTCAAAATATATGGGAATTGATTGAAGATGATATTGACAGTTCTTAGAAATCGAAGTATAATACCGATAAAAATGACGAGACGGATTGGGGTAGCCGTAGCTCAGTGGATTAGAGCGAAAGGTTCCGGATAGACCATGAAGAAAATTAGAGATTTTAGAGAAAAATATAAAAAAAATCTTTAAAACTTAATAAAGAAAGGGCTGTTATAGGCATGTCATAGTTTAAACTCATCCCATACAGTTAAACATTCAGTACAGGGTAAACGGTACGTGGGGGGCCACTGTTTATAATAAGACCGGACGGGACAAATATTTAATATTTACAAAGGGACAAGGGCCCTGCCTGGCCCGTCTAGTTATTTGTCCCCACTACTGCGCTTTAAGGAAGCATTTATAAAGATTAAATAATTGCTATTGATGAAATTAATTCATGTAATCCGTGTGCGTTAGAATTCTTCTAATCCTAATTTTGTCGGTCTAAGACCAACTGGGTACCTACTTATAGCAAAGTGTTAAGTTGTCAAAGTGTTTAAATTAGAGATGAAAGGTATTTCCTAGCTTCAAAACATTACCTAGATAGAATAAATTTATATTAAAAATGATTGTTAATATTGGAAAATATTGAGCTGTAAATTCAAATGACAAAAAGCAAAGTATTAAATTAAAATTTGGTGTAAAAATACCCGTCATAATAAAGTATGTCCAAAATGACCACCCAAATCTCTATAGATAAAAATGGGAAGTTTTAGAGAGTAGTTTTAATGAAATCTAGTATGTAAAACTGTTGCTATAACGTTTTAAAATTATTACGAAAAACATTGAACCCGCCATGTTGTATTGATGTTAGCCCATAGATATACCACTCTGGTTAGCAACAGATTAAATATTCAAAAGCAGAAAGTTTTTTGGGTAGAATATTTTCAAATGGAAAACACAAGTAGGTACCTACATAAGGGGAACGGCTGCGCGGCCTGTTTCATACAAAACTTAATTTTGGATTTGAGGCCAAAATACCTATTGAAACTGAATGACATTTTTTTTTAAATTAAAGGTTTAGTAAATATCTAGTACGGGTGAGAAGTAATTATTTTTTTAAATTATGAAATATAGGCCATTAAAGGAATTAATTTTTCGCGATTTTAGAGGCACCTTCAACAATTATTTGGGGGCTATAACGAAATATAAAATAAAAAAAAATGAAAAAATAACATTAAAATAACTATTATGGTGGGCTTCACATTAAATTAGAAACGACCAATTTACGCTGGAACTAAATATTGCCGTACACAATTTAATATATCGACCCGAAAAAACTTTTTTTTTTAATTAAAATTTTTATATACGTAATCATATTAACATAGAAAAAATGTTTTTTTTAATACAATCAACCCGCAAATAATTTTCTTAGTTGCCTCTAAAATCATGAAAATATTTTTTTTTTTCATGGCCTATACTTCATAATTTAAAACAAAAATAAATAAAATACTACTCATCCGTACTAGATATTTACTAAACCTTTAATTAAAAAAAAATATATATATATAATTCAGTTTGGATGGGTATTTTGGCAACAAATTCAAACACAGTTTTCTCATTTTAGGACACAAAAAATACCCGTTGAGTATCTACCTATTTGAAAATTAATAGCGGTTAGGTATCGTATTGTAAAATTTTCGTGTACTGGAGTTGGAGGTTGAGGTTGGAGGTACATACATGTGGAGATAATTTTCTCTACCCAGTGATCGGGCTGCCTATTGCTACTGTAGGGCTTTTATTTATTTTTATTTCAAAGATTTCTAAACTGTGTTTTATGTGCTATCGACACCTGCTGATGGCAATCTTATATTTAAGCACGCTCACTAAGGTAATGGAGGTTATAAGATGGAATTTGGGCGGAGACGTAGGGGGTTGGTGCTGGGGTCCGGCGGCCGAGGTTCGATATGGAGGGAGCTGTTAGGTATGTAAAAATAATGTTCTCATGATAAAATCAACATGAATAAAAATTATGTTTTAAATCACAAAACCATTATACTAAAATTGATTTCCATAATTTTAAATACATACTCGTATAAGTATATTTGTGAAATATTAAATGATATAAAAAATAATAATACCGACTATTCTACGTCTGGCTATTAAATTTGATACCCTTTGTGCAGACGATTTAGTAGCTACTAATAATGCATTGTAGTTGCTATTGACTTAGGAATTAGAGACAAACATTGTACCTGAAAACATTGGTAGCATTAGCGACCTTTGTGGATATTTGCCAAACGTCGCGTCTGTATTTGTTAAGGCATCGAGTGCCTTTAGGCTGGTTCCCTATCATGAATGTATTTAATATACCCGTCTCATATTTATGATGACAGTAACTACTTAAAATAATTAATTCTGTGCAATATTAGCTCTGAAAAGATCAACGAAATACCCGGCGAACATAGTATAGACACAGTTAAGCAAAAATTAATGTAAACGAAATTTAGGCAGGAACCTATCTAATTCTTTCTTTCCTAAATTTAATCCTCCTATTCCGTTCATCTTCCAGCATGGCCTAATGTTTAAATCGGCCTTGTTCCACTGACATAACGGCAAACTATTTATTTATCATGATGTTTCTAAGAAAGTGTGATCAAATCGTATCCGAAATGCGAAAACGTCCTCCTTTATTGTAGATAAAGTATCCTCCATTCTCGTTAAAACATCCCTTACGATCCTTCTTCATATGGAGAGTCAAGTCAACCTTTTCAATATATCTGCAAGTAAATTAATGCAATATAACTATCCAATTTTTTTACAAGACTTACATAATCATCATCATCGCTCTGATACAATACTTGAAGAGTTCTGTCACTCCTTCCGTCTCCTGCCATCTCTCTCCAGTTTCTCATTACCAAGGATGTAGTATTCATGTCTACATCATCTAGCAATCTATGTATAGCCCTCCCAACACCCCTTCGTCTAGCAGGATTATTTTAGAGATTCTCTGATGGAAGGCTAACTTATATCCTGACAACGCGTCCTGTCCAGAGAGTCGTTCCGGCTTTAAAAATCTTATTAATTAAGGTTCTTCAAAAAATTGGCAGGTATCGCTGGCGGTTTTGCAGATGCTCTAATCAGTATCACATACCTATGTAACCACTTTTACTATATAAACTACTCAAATAACCTAGAACTGGAACATCAATCTCATCATGGCTCCTAAACGATGAAGTGTCGATGCGTAATTCATTCACAAACACCGATCCATTAACATCAATCGTGGTGATGATTTGACCATTAACAGCAGGATCAACAATAAAAGCTCATTTGTTCCAGAGTACAAAAGCCTCGGGTGACGTTGAAAGCTCGGGTCTAGTTGACATGTGTTTATGGTCATTAGCATTAAATATTGTCGCAGTACCCGGTGCTGTTGAAATGCGGTCCAGGCAGGCATTGTTTGCGCACGGAGCTAAAACAAATGTTGTTCAAATATCGGCTCCCTACATTTCAGATTTGAAAGCTGCGCCTCTTTGACGGTAGCTGCGTTCTCAAGCCCTGGATCAGATGTCAGGGGCAAGGAAACTGTGGTAATAATCTGCCGGGTACGGGTTTTGAGAAATCTCAACAGATGCGGTAGAATTTGAAGCATACGCGTTGCTGATTATATAGCAGAATACCATAAGATAAGATAAATGGCTCGGATAGTAGAACAAGTTCAACACAACGTTTTAATTATTCATCGATATTGTGTTAATCGATTATTAATATTATTATTATTTTTTTTAATATTTAAAGTACATCAAATTTATAATGTTATCATTAAGTTCTGTAAGCACTTTAGATTTTTTTATTATTGTGGTAGCTGTTTCAGCGTCCGAAGTCACAATTTAAAGATGGCTTAATAATAATATTAGTAAATTAGATTTACTTTAAACTTAAGAAAAAAATAAAACAACAACAACGTAACAAGATAAAAAAATTAAGGAAGAAAGCAGCAAGGAACTGAGGAAAGTGAAAACAGTTTAAAGAAACGTTCACCTTGTGATGTGAACAAGTGAAGTTTATGGTGAAAATAATGTACTAGATATAAAAATACATTATTTTTAAAATTGTAGATTGTAATCGCAGTGAATTGTGCCCGGTTGTAAAATATTTTTAAAGCTACTTCAAATGAATGCAAGTGTTTTTGGGTCCTTCAAGTCTGGTTTTAATTTACATAGGTACCTACCTAATTTTATTTTACCTAATGCCAATGCATACCGTCAAAGTTACTGCAAATAGCTTGCTAACAGAGAGCTTAGTTGAAAAAAATATTACCGTTGTAATAAAAAAATGTACCTACTGAGCCAGTAGCTACATTAGAATGTCCTTTCTTGCAGATTTTTTATAATAAAAAAAGGTTTCGTATGTCTGTCGCATTCAAACACGACAAAAACCATACCGCAACGAGAAAACAAGAAAAATAATAAAAAAACCTTAAAAATTCGTTGTTCGCATTGTGGAGGCGGTAGATTTGATATGGATCTTGCGGCTCGAGTGCAAGAAGCAAGAAGCAAGAAGCTGGGAGGAGTGGGAGCCTCTGAAGACTCTGTGTGGTCCAGGCCAGAGACTGCGGGCTCTTGACGCGGCTTTGACGGTAGCTGCCAACTTAGTGTTGTCAAACACGCGGCCCGGACAAACAGTTGAGACGAGATGGAGGCGCGGGGTAAAGGGCGGATATTTCAAACTGTGTGCAAAGACGAATGAATAATTATGAATATTTTAACATTCTGTTCATTTCAGTTGCAATTATTATCATTAATTGTAGTCCCCATGCAGGTTAGGGTCCAGTGAATTAACCTATATTCGTTTTGAGGTATGTGAGTGTGTTTGTATAATGTTGTTGTATAGTTTAGGTCAATATATGAGTAAGCATGAATAGCACGGTTCATTTATTTTGTTTTGATTTGTAACTATGCGTGCAGAATAATGTTGTATAGCAGTTAAGTCTTCAAGTTATGTTAAATTAATCAATGACAGAAGATTAGTACAGTCGATATAAATATTTTAAAATCGCTATTATTTTATTAGTATGAATGTCATATGAAAAAATGTAGAAATATTTAATCAACAGTATCTCGCTTTTGTTGCATTTATTTAAAAAAAAATGCTTCTGAATTCGATCTATACTACCGATGTACAATAATTTATGCTCCTGTAACATATGACATTACATACTTATACACACATTATCACAAAAACACTTACGTTTCCAGTAAATTCTTAACTCACACATAGTTTTTGTATGACAAAAACGGACATTTAAAAGATACGTCTGTTGAACGCGATGGATATGCGTCCATACGTCGTTTTCGTAATTCAAAGTTGCGTTGAATATTGATATGGGTGTGAATGAGATGACACTACTCGCTTACCTACTAAGAAAGGACCTACTGCTAGAAGGTTGTTTTTCTTATACTCATGTGTTGCTACGTTCGCTATCTCACTTTCTTTAATGATTAGCGTGACTTGGCTAAATTGAATTTACATTGCATATTTCATAAAATGCTTTCATTTAAGTTTTTATACTGATAAAATGTACTTTCACCGTAGCGTATAGTAAATATTAAGAATACACGTAGGAATACATCTATACAATACAATGCATTCAAAATATTTTCCCAAAACAATAATAATTATAAAGTTTTTGCAATGTCCCCCAATTACATCACACAAATCATCCAACAACAGAACATAACTTGTTGCAGAATACATTAGAATGCAGTCGTTAATAAGATTAAAGCATTGAGCAATTATTACGTTAATTTTATAGTGTTACTATATTCAAGTTGTTTAAATTACACATAACAAGTATCATTTGAAAGGGTCTCACAGACAAACATAGAAGTCGGAACATGGCCCAGCGACCATCCTTTGGTGTCCAGAGGACTTTGTCCATTTGATAATGACGTGTTAAACTGTATTTTACGGTTCTGTTTGACACTTTAAACGATCTGACGAAGATCTGAAGAGATACGTCCCTTTGAAGTTAATATTTAATATTATTACCTATGTACTCGTATGTACTAGGAACCTTCCTATCTGTCCCCTTGTTTTACGTAGGTGCGGTTGTTATCTGTTTATTTATGTTCATTTAACTTTAATATGAATGTGAGTGATTTCTATGTATGTTATTTAAAGTATATGAAATTAAAGTATCAAATTTACTTACAAATAAAGCAGTAGACAATAAACTGTGTAAGTTTGAAAAAATCTTCAAATGAAATTATTCGCTTTAATATCGTACCTATAGCAGAGTCCCCTTTCATAAATTATAGCAATAATAATAATAATGAAATAACAGTATTTTTAACAACCATTTTTCATGATATTCCGATAACAATTAGGAGCAAGAACACGAAGGTAATCCAGGGGCTTGATTCCGGTTCTTTTTGAGGATAGGAAAATGTCCTTATCCTTAGGCTTAATGACTTTTAGCTTAACTGCGGTTCCGGTTCTCTCGGATGATAGCTGTCATTCAGCGAATGACATTATTTAAAAATATTCGATATTTGCGTAGTTATAACTAAATAAAACATTAATTTTATCTAAAGAACATATTTTATATTAAGTATTTACTTCAAACATTATCAGTGAGTTATTTTTCGAAAAATAATGTTATTAAATTAATCGAATTAATGAAATTGCGATGTCTGTAAGGTACCTATGCCAAAAGTCCGATATATCAGATGAAAGATATTTAATTTCTAAAAATATAGTAAACTACAAGTGTAAAGTAAGTAATAATAAATTACACGTGTTAAGTATGTGTGATACACCTATAATTTTTAATAACACTGTGATAATTAAACCACAAACTCTCTTAAAAATGTATTGTCATTGACATGTTATCGAAGCAGCAGTTACACAAAATGTCTTTAACCCTAAGGATAGGGACAATGTCTCATTCTTAAAAAGAACCAGAATCAGGCCCAAGGATCAAACAAGTCTTGTAATTTTTTTTAACATTTGACTTCCGGTATCACTTCGGAATCCCACCCGGGCATCGTGAGTTCAATTCCTCGGCTGGATATAGCCTCCTTTACGACACAAGCAACATCTTTCGCTAACTGTGAGGCAGTAGGAATTTTTCAAATAATGCCAGATTTTTCTTTTAAAAACATTACTAAAAATATAATGATAACATATTTTTAATGGGTTGATGTTAAGTTTTTCGTAATGATATATTTCAAAATTGAAAGATTATGAAATCAGTTAATTCACAAGCACGTTTTAGAGACGGTTTCTTAACCATCCGTTCGTAACGCTTGTTATCATTATTAACTAATATTTGATCTACCACCCGATTTCGTCGTTTTATAAACGTTCATCAGATTACCGGTCATTTGACAGCTGTCAATTGTTATCCAACGATGGCTAACGTGAAACCTTGCACTATTTTAATTAAAAAGACAATATATAAATTGCATTTGTGAAATGGATTCCTTATAGAGCTGTTAAAGTGATTACGAGCGAATTAACGATCCGTTAACGAAACGCTTCGTTACGTAACAGAAATTTGATAGTTCGTTTATAAAACTAGGCTATAGTATTCCAAGTATGATATAATAAATATTGCCGGATTCGGTAATGGTTAATATTATACATTTTATAAAAAAATAATTTTAAAAACTTAACGGTGTAGGTTTTTATCTACCTACTGTGATGGTACTTTTATAAGTCAAAGAAATTTGTTCTTATATGTTCTTATAATAAGAAGTACCTTCTTTGTTTACACAGCTGTTTTAATTTGTAAATATCTAAAATTGTCGTTTAGAAAAAAATGTTTATTAATATTATTTACATTTTCATATATTATATTAGCCACGGATTTAATACCTATCTATTTATTTATAAGTTATAAATCATTAACTGCCTTGATGCAATTTTTCGCTCAAATGGCGCTATCAAATATTTTTACGATGTAAGTATGTAGATAGGAAGAAGTTAATAGGTTAAATTTTCTGTATTTTTTTTGCATATATTTAATCCAGAAAACTAGATATTTCCGGTTGGTACTTAATTTAGTGCAGATAAAAGTTACACGTTAGACGTTTCTTTATATCAATTTTACAGAGACGCACCCAAAATACACACTTTATATCCTGCTGACGCAAGAAATACTACGAACGATTTATCTATCTATTCTACATGGGTTACAAAAAATGTATAAGGTTTCCAATGACAACAGTTCTTAGACTGAAAGGTTTTGAGTTCTGTATGAAATACGTAATTTTATGTAGACTGGTTGAAACAAATTTATTTGTAATGTTAATCAAATTTAATAATGTTATCATAAAATATTTTAATTTTTTAATATTTGTGACAAATATTATATAATATATATAAATATATATATATATAATATATAATATATATAATATAATATATATAAATATTACAAATATCATATGACAAATATAATATTTGTGACAACTGGTTGTAAAACTCTAGTTATTTTCAAAGATTTTGGTATATGTTTCATATAATTTAAATGATTACTGTTGGAGGATTTTCGTCATTGGAAACCTAAGACATTATCCTAACTTAAAATAAATTAATTATGTCAGTACCGTATAAGTGTCCAAGCTGCTCCCAACCGTCTGGACAACCGTTCTATTCTGAATGGCGCTCTTTCTGACGGTATCTGTGGTTGAGTGGTTACGATCCTTGGCTACGAATCGGGAGGTCACAAGTTCAAATACTGGCGTGCGCAAGTAAATTTTATTTGATTAAATTGTATTATTTCACAATTTATTAATAATAAATAATATGTAGTATATTTTCGGCACGTTTCAGAGTGGTAGATACTGTCAGTATCGTCCTGGTGAAAGACCACCATCAAGAATAGAAACAGTGCTTGAAATGGCTTTAGCCGTATATGGTGACCAGATCTGAATATCCAGATACTTCCCCATCTTTCGTCTTCCCCATCTATTTCCTCTCCTTAATACCTTCAGCCTCACAAAATACCCCAATTACAGATTCCATAGTCTCGTTAGGAGTAGTTGGACTCTTATGTGGTATCACATAAAAGAGGGGGATACTGAGAGTACCTACCGCTCTGTATACTACCCGTATAGACTTTATAGAATTAATTATTTGATGTGTTGCTAAATCTCCAAAGTGACGTTTAGCGACTTATTTGACGCTCGTTCTTAAACAAACAAATGTAGATTGATGAAATTCAGGTAGGAAATAGTTATATCTACCTACGTCACGCTCACGTAATATCTAGAATATCAGAATAATACCTTGGCTGGTACCTACTTGTATTCGTTTACAGAATCTATCAGACAGGTTTCCACTAAAATACTGAACGCATAAATGCACGACAAGATTTACAGAAAACCTACAACAACAAGCCAAGAAAATAATATTTCATAGAGAACCCTACTATATGGCAAATAAAGTATATAACAACCTTCCACATAACATCAAACAAACACACGATCTACTTCTGTTTAAATCATCACTAAAAACATTCCTTCTCAACAAATGTCACTACACCTTAAACGACTACTTTGAACACATAATTTTAATGAACTTAGATTTTATATTAAAGTAAATGTGTTTTGTAGATTAACTGTGAGAAATAGGATGTACCTGTAAGTTATACGCTTTGAAATTTTTAATGTTAGTACGATCTTTGTTGAATTTAATTTTTGATTGGATTACGGAGGATATATCGAATTCCAGGGCTGGGTGGTGTCTGTCCTCTGAAGGGAGAGGGTCATTGCTATGTGTAACATTTGTTTCGCAACTGTAAAATATAAGGTCTAAATATTTTTCGTTGTGGTTTGGAGTACAATTTTAAGTTCATTAATGATATTGTTTGAAGCAAAGCTTGCAATGCAGCTGTGTTCGGGGAGGCACGACTTTGACTGCAGCCTTTGGGAAATGACCAAGTAAGAGTAAATAGACTCATATCCCCTAGTACGCAAAACATGTTATTTGGTTAAGATGAAAATACGGATTCCAGGTTGAAAATATCTCATAAAATTGCTGGCAAGACAGGAGGTCTGACTGCCCAAATGGTGAGATTTAGAGACCTCATCGGGATAGAGACGAGGATTTGTTCGATTTGAGTGTTTGGGAAGCTGTAAGCTCCATGCGTACTGCCACCAGCACCCCGCCTCCGTCCATTTTACCGGTGAGTATCCAGTCTCTGCCTCGTCTGAATACCGTGTATCGCAAATGAATGTATTCAGTCGTATTTACACTTGATACAAGCTAAGTTTCGACTAAAACTATAACATGATAGTTATTCGATTGGATATTAATAAGTAATGATTGGGTTTTAATCTTAATACTACCACAATTCTAGTAGTATTATTTTGAAATATTATTTATACAACGAGGATTTTTTTAATTCGAATAGCATTCACCGGAAACCGGTAACGAAATAATTAATTCTATTAACAAAAGTACATAGTTAATAAAACTTTTCAAACACAATAAATATCCTTATTTTAAAAATAATATACAAGTACAGTGTAAGCTATATTGTCAAAATTAAAGTAGATAGGTCTATCTGAAGAGAAGGATTTTTATGTCAGTGGATCTATCGCTAATAATTTGTATGATTTCAGAGTGCTCCCACCATATAGGCAAAACACATAGCAAAAAGCTGCCGTTTTGCACTGTTTGAATTTCGCAATAATCGTGTTGATATCTTTTTTAAATATGCCGGTAGAAGGTGAACATCATTTCAGAGGAATCTCCGGGAAATATGTCATATTCATAGTGTTACTAGGCACCCGCGCTACCCCTTTCCATCAAGATACGTAACATTAAAATCTGGATTCGTATATTCTTCTGAATAGATACAACAAATTAAGAAGACACGAAAAAAAAATCCGTACCTACTTCCAGCAAAATGCGTCATATTGAAAGTAAAAATAGTACTTGTATATCTGCCTATATACGTTTCAGTAAAAGTTTGTACCGCGGGTGGGTGCTGTTATCCCATATAAAAAGTAAGATGTCTACTTTTACAACCATTCAAATATATACGTCGCATTACAACCATCTTCCGTTCGTACTCTCATCAAGAAGATACGCCATATTAAATGTTATGTTTGTAATTGTAAACTCACTTAGATACGTTGCATAGAAAGTGTTTTCCGTAGATAAATACTTCCATCAAGATTCGTAATATTAAAAGTAAGGTTTGTACTGGTAGGTACACCCATTTAGGTACGTCATATGAAATGTTAGGTTATTACGTTCACATCCGTTAAAAGTATTTTACGTGCTCCCACCACCATCAAGATATCTACACCGTATTAAAAGTTGGGTAATTAAGGTACCTATTCATATTCACGTTATAATTTAGCCGCTTTATCGAAACCCATGGGAAATATGAATCCGAGTTTGTAATACGAAATGTCAGCCATCTTGACAGCTGCTGGCTGAAAAATGTAACGTGACAAGCCTTTATACCTCATTTTTAGTGCTTAGGTTTCATATTTTTATTATCTATTGCTTTTTAGAGGATACGTTATGAAAAACAATACATTTGCATGGCTTCGAAGCTGCTAATGAATACTTCTTTATTTTTTAAATTGTTTTATTTATTCATCTATACTCGTATAATCTCAAGGGTTATGGTACTGTGCCTGTCTCACTAGGGGAACCTGTGTTGAGAGCCGCATCCTATTGATTACTTATCTACTTTATTATAAGATTTCTGGCAAAATAAGAGTTATTATTTAATATATTTTAATATAAAATATAATATTGTAGCTTATTTATTAAAAAAAAAAAAATAACCCTGAATACTTAAAAAATTAAATTAGTTTTTAATGCAATGGTGGTAATTAAATAGAACCAGCGTTTTAAAAACCCTGACTGTGCTTGATTTTACTTATTTTACATATACCTACGCAATCACATACATATGGTCATATTGACGGTTGTTTATTTATACATATGTATATGCACTTATTCCGTAGTGGAAATTTCCTCTAACCAATCCAATCTTATGACGGTTTGGTCAAATGATTTAATGCGATCATTAATTGCAATTACAATCATTTATTAGAATCTTGGATTTTGTCAAAGCGACAACTTGTCGAAATCGATGCGACGGCGATGCCCTTTGAAACTGAAATTAGTAATATTTTTATTTTTTTTACAGTAACTCCACACAGGAGACCAAGGAGGAAATAATTTCCCTCAAGGCCTATATCATCTTTGGGGATGCTGTGTGGAGGATCTTTTAGAGGATAGGAAGGAGTGAACTTGGGTCTTGAAGAGACCCATGTTATAGGATGGAGGAAACACAGAGGCCGGCAGATCGTTCCACAGCCGAGCTGTTGAACACAAGAACGAGTCGTAGAAGCGACCCGTTCTCATGTGACAAATGTCAACCGTGTGCAAATGTTGGGCGCGCGTTTGGCGTGTTTCCCGATTATGCATCGGTGCCGAAGGGATCAATGACGCTAGTTACTCAGAGCATCTTCCATTAAAATACCGGTAGAACAAGGACAGCATTCCCACCCGACGTCTGTGCTCCAAAGATTGCAACCCATTTGTTAAGATAGGCAAATCTATCAAACGGACCGCCCGTTTCTGCACAGAGTCAAGGTTTTTTTTCAGATATTTTGGGACTCCCGATCAGAGGTGGCTGCCAAATTCTACAATGGGGCGCACTTGCGATTTGTACAGGGTCAGCAGTTGTGTACTATTAAAGTATCTGCGGGCTCTGTACAATACGCCCAGCTTCTGAGAGGCTAACTTTACTCGGGCTTCGATGGAGCCCCCATACCTGAGCTGGTCACTTAAGGTTACACCAAGCATATCAATGGAGGGCTTGTTGGGAAGATTACTTCCATTAAAGGAGACTAGATTGTCATTTCGATCCCTTTTAGACGTAATCAGACATGATTGGGTCTTTGAAACATTAAATTCGACAAGGTTATTCTTACCCCAAGAGGAGACCCTCTCAAGGTAACCGTCCATTCTCTGTTTCAAAGCCCTCCGAGCCGTTGGAGTTTGTGTGCCCTTTGGGGGCTTGTCAAACAAAAAGCAATCATGGACTGTACTGTCATCCGCGTAACAATGGATTGGTGCACATGTCAAGAGGTCATTGATGTGCAACAAAAACAATGTCGGAGATAGAACCGATCCTTGTGGGATGCCAGCATTAATCAGAAGAAGCAATTGCAGAAATAATATTGCAGAAGAAAAATCTCAAACTCTATGAAATATCATAATATTCAAAATGGATAGATTTAAAAATGATATTGAATAAGGACAGAGCACTCGCTCCATTTCGTTTCTCCTAAAATCACATCACCCTAACCACGAACTGATTTTGACAACCATATTCCTAACAAAGTAGAATACATTTTTTTTTTAATTTTTAGCTCACACCTAATTAAGAATATACCTACATTATAATTTTGGGGTACGGTAAAATCATTTAAATGAATTCTTGCTTGTGTAGTGATGTACTGTATCGTGTGACTTCTGCGGGGTAATGGGGACTGAGGACGTGTATTCTTAACTATTTCGAACCAATTTAAATAACTATCGGTGTACACCAAACTTCATAAGCAGTATTATTTTTTAAATGGTTTACCATAAAATGCTTGAAAAACTCGCTTGTCACTATGTCGATAAAGCAACGACCGACGGACGGCGATTAGATACAAATTTTTTAATGTTTTCAAAAGTAAATCCCGAGGAAAAATGTTTCGAAGTATTATCTGTTGATTTTTAAATTACCTGTATCCATTCTGTTATAGGTCTCCAGCTTGAATGATTTCGATGAATACACAAAAAAACTGTGAACTGTGAACTATGAACTATGAACTAGGAACTTATCACATCACTGGACAGTCTTTTTTCGTATCTTCATTTTAAGACAAATAAAATAACACATTTTGACTTAATTACGTCTTATTCAATTGACAATAATATTTGATTGTCACATAATTTATAAAAAAAATATTGAAAAACAATTTCAATTACAAAAAGGTTTTTATAAAATGTACGTGATAATTGTTTGATTTATTAGCAGTTCAGCTTGAACGATTGTTAAATTGCGAATTTTCTTTCAGTCCATTGACACTATAATCTGCTACGCACGATCGATCTTACAAAGGCAAAATAAATGGAGGAAATGCGTGCAACCCCCTCCGATTTGTATTCTCCCGGCCGTGGCGAGGGGACGACTGCCGGCGCCGTTGCACGCTTCAGAGACGTTCCGCTTTTTTCCTTTTCACTTTAAAATCGTTCTGTTCCATTGGCTGCCGCAACACACGACTGACCGTCTGGGCGGAGGCTGGGAACATCTTCTGTTTCACTCTCAGCCTGCCCCTCGACCAATCGCAAGTCGCGCATTCCAACATGGTCCATACATTTTCCAAGCGCGCCGTCGAGCTTCAAGCCACACTTACAAAAAGCGTGAAATAAAAGATCAGTTAGGGAGGTTTTGAAATGAATGATTAATTCTGATGGGATTTCGTCTGCTTGGTGGACTACGATGAAAGCTTGATAGAAAGAAGTGTAAAAAAAGCGAAATTTGTGTTGACACTTCATCGATTTATGATCCGATGCCGTCGCAGCATTCATTAAAAGTATGTTTTTCAAAAAAATGATAAATGATGCTGCAAATGAAAGTTCATTAAATGGATAAATGCATGTTTTGAATAACGTTAACGGGTTTTTATACGATTTACCGCGATACGCATAATTTGTAATTAAGTAGGAAAATAACAATTTTAGGTAGGTACCAGCGAAGGCGTAGGTAACCGTATTGTCAATAAACAAAAAAATATATACTACTAACGGCCTTACTACCGAGGGTCAAATAAAACAATCTAAGTACAAGTGTGTTTTCGATTACTAGCAAGCCAATATTTATGGAATTCAGATTATATGCACTTAAAAGGTCGAAATATGCACTAACGGTGTCAAAATATGCACAAAAGTTGGCAAATATTTAGTTGAAAAAGCTGAAAATTTATACATTGTTCGCATTTTTTATTTTGTTTTGGTTTACAGCTGGATGAATTAAATGACGTGCAAATGTATGCACTAACGACAAAAAATGTTCAAATATGAATTAATAAAATATTTCATATATTTAATGTCATTCTCACTGGGATTCCTGTGCTGAGGAATACCTAGTTAAGGGTTATTTATTTATTTATTTACAAGATGGTAGTGTGTTTTCTTTCAATGTGTTATTTTCAATTTATGGGTACGAATTACCTAAAAATCTTCATATTCTAAATTTAATAACCGCATATTTATTAGAAAAATCATTTAGGAAATCTTCAAGGTTCGTTCCAGCATTAAAAAGCACTTCGATTAATGCGTAAAATAAAGCAATGGAAATAATATTATCAAATGCTACATAACTCTGTAATTTCACTGGTAAATCGAAGCGTAAGGTGGGTATTCTTTGTTTAGTTTTCTGCATATATGCATTCGTATTAACTATTGAAATAAACCATACTTTCGGTTGAAATATCACTGGATTGAGCTAATATATTGATTTTGTATTTATCAGGAAGATAACATATTAAGAATAAGCAGTGGTAACGAGCCCTGGAAGACACGGACACAATGATTTAATTAAAAAACTGAACTACTTGTTTTGATTTTATGATATTAATCGATAATGAGAAATGGAAAAAAAAACCCATGAAAAGCGATGAATGAAACATTTTTCCTTTTGACATACATTGATTTGAAAAACCTCCAGATAATCCCAGAAAAACAAAAGTTGTCATTACAGTGGAATTGTTTTAATTGATCCTGAATTTTAATACTCTTTAAATTTATGCTGATGGTTATTCAATGCATTTTAAAGTTTTCGCATTTTTATATTTCCATTAAAATGTTTTTTTTTATTAAAAAACCTTTGTAACTTTTTTCCACTGATTTATTTTCGACCGGACCGGTTTCAACCTATCACGGGCATCGTCACACTGGCACAATAGATACTAAATCTATGGTGTATATATATAGCATGGATGTCGGGAGTGAGTTCCCCTGTTTTCTAATATTGTTTTTATTTATGACTTGAAATCTATTTTATTGCTGACGGTACTGTTTACTATTATGTTTTTAAAAACTACTTCCGGGTTGGTTTATTACCCTCTGTCGAAAATAAATAAGCGGAAAAAAGTTACAAAGGTATTTTAACAAAAAAAAAAAAAATTAATATGGAATTCTCCCATGAATTGACAGTTTCAAAATAAGAAATATATTTTCATTCCTCTATATCATTATTATCACCATAAAAACTGTAAATAAAATTAGAACATTCCAATAACTAGTTCTTAAATCCTACGTATTTTATTTTGCACTGATTTCCCCAATATTAATTATGGCAACGATGGTCATCCATTACAGGGTTATCCATACCTAGCTATAATTACTTTGGTAGCTTTTCTATTAAACCACCGAGAGTTTCTTTCTATACATAAATGCCTCTTCTAAAACCCACCCCCAATATTATATGAGATTAATTCTTTCAAAATATTTCGCCACAACTTTATAGCTCTTTGTGTTCCCCACCGTACGGAACCCACCGCGGACACACATAAAAGTAACATAAAAACAACTTTTTTATTTTTAAATTCAACAACCACCGTTGAAATGATATCCGCCTAACGGCCTGCCCAGAAACGATTTCAGCAATGAAAAAATAAATAAACTGATTTGCGGCGGTGATAACCAGAAATAATGCGAGGAAAGGCACGAACAAGCGGTGCTAAAAATATGTTGCAAATATGTATTTTATTTATTTAATATCAACGGTATAAATATATAATACAAGCATAAGAATATAGCACAAATAATTTAAAAAGGTAACTTATAAATGTGGCAATAGGTCGTACAGTGACATTATATCGTATATAAATAATAAAAATTCACGAAGGATATAAAATTAAAAGATATTCGTACATATAAAACATATATTATAGTCTTCTTGTACTTACCTTCCGTGTAGTTTTAAATAGATCCGCTACATCTTCGTATCTATTACTAACTTCATGTCATCTAGGTACAAGCGAGTGTTTGTAATGCTCAGTCCTGGTGTTGTTACATTTAAATTGGAACGAGGAACTCTCGTAGGTATATGAAATTGAATGAGGTTAATTAAATCACGGCTGTCTATACTACCATTTTCAATTTTGTTGCTATTGTTAGATTAGGTTAGGCTAGTTTAAATTATATTGGGTAGGATTAGCCCCACGAAAGGAGGAGTGAAAGGTTGAAGGATTTTAGGACGTAGAAAATACAATTTTATATTATATCTTAAACAAACCATGAAATTATGTGGCATGATTTGATTAACATGACTTAATACTATTTTAACTGTTAAGTTGGGTTTCTTTTTTTTAATAAATTTGGAACCAACATTCATATAGATCGACATTCCTTTCTACGCAGTTGTTGCCACTGTCGATATTATTAATAAAAAAATAATCTAGAGATTAAAAATAAAAGTTTTTGTACGGTATCAATTCAATTAAAAATTCCAGTATAAGCGTATTAGAACGGAAGTGGAATAATATGGAAGGGGCCTAGATTTATGTACAACTATCTAATGTAGGTATCAAGTTAAATATCTTTGACAAAAATCCACTTACATTTCGTGGGACTTAAAAATATTGGGATAGGTAATCGAAACCCGCGAAAGGTAAACGAATAAAAGCGGGCGCGTTCGAAAGCTCCCGAGATTTGAAAAAGGAACGCCCCGCCCCCCTCCCCTGGGTCCACCAGCGCCATGTTGGTTGTCGCGGGGCGGGAACTCGCCAGCCACAATAATTACACGCGGCCTGTTAAGCCATTTGAAAATTTTGCGGATTTTGATTCATTGCTGCGATGTTATTTTATTAGATAGTGATGCATAATATTATGTTAATTTTAATAGAATACCTTTTTGATTATCAGCATTGAGAATCTTTACACCCATTACCCAGAATTTGTGCGGCTAGAATAGAATTTATATTTAAAAAAATAGGTAGGTAGGTACCTACCGATTCATTGCAAAAATATTTTCTTGAGTCTAAAATCCTATGAATTAAAATTATTGTGTTGGGGAAGTATTTATATGATTTCGTTTTTATGGAATAGCAATTTTATGAATATTTGTAATATTTTTTAATCAATCTGCTATATTAATAGGTATTAACCTAATTAAAACTTGTACAAATAATTTATTTATAATAATAGTTACAGCTTGACAGCATATTGCAGATGTATATTATTTTGGAACTAAGAAATGTCATTATTATGGCAACACCACGGACTTTGAGAGTTGTTAAAAAACCGCAAAGAACTCGATTGAACTATTATTACAGATCACTCTTTTTATTTTAGTTTCAATTTAATTAAAAATATTAAACCACTAAACAGTGGAACGAGCGAAGCGAACGGTCTGTTTAGCAAAATTTAGAGCAAGGAAGCTAGTGTCTAACTTAGAAGATGTTTACAAACGAACTGTTGAAATGACTGGTACGTAGTATGTTCCGTTAACAGATATTATTAATTTAATTCCTATTTACACACCAATTTTTTAGATTTAACACGATTTTTAAACAATTATAATAATATGTAATAATTATAATAATATGTAATAATTATAATAATATGTAATAATTATAATAATATGTAATAATTATAATAATATGTAATAATTATAATAATATATAATAATTATAATAATATGTAATAATTATAATAATATGTAATAATTATAATAATATGTAATAATTATAATAATATGTCATAATCATAATAAATATGCAATAATTATAATAACATGTAATAATTATAATAATATGTAATAATTATAATAATATGTAATAATTATAATAATATGTAATAATTATAATAATATGTAATAATTAAAATAATATGTAATAATTATAATAATATGTCATAATCATAATAAATATGCAATAATTATATTAATATGTAATAATTATAATAATATGTAATAATTATAATAATATGTAATAATTATAATAATATGTAATAATTATAATAATATGTAATAATTATAATAATATGTCATAATCATAATAAATATGCAATAATTATAATAATATGTAATAATTATAATAATATGTAATAATTATAATAATATGTCATAATCATAATAAATATGTAATAATTATAATAATATGTTATAATTATAAAAATATGTAATAATTATAATAAAACGTAATAATTATAATAAAACGTAATAATTATAAAAATATGTAATAATCAAATATCGAGAAAGCAATCACTTTTATAAAAAGTTTATATGTGTACGTTCCCGATGAAGGTTGAGTTCAACCGAAACCGGTCGATAATACATTAAAATAAATAAAATAAAGTGGTTAAGAACAAAAAAAACTTTCATTTAAATAATTATATAGTTTAATTAGTAAATAAAAACTAATGTCCAATAAAACATCACAAAATTATTATTATTTATTTTTTTTATTATTTTCACCTGTGAATTTGATTTTGTTTTGTTATTTATCTAACATCTAATATATGGTTAATTCGATAGACAAATTTCAGAAATATTTGCAATTATATACCTGGCAAATCCTTAAATAATTAAATAAAGTTTAATCGTTAAATTGTCTAAGAATATGATGTAGAATCTCACTCTGTCAGAATGTACTCGTACTTACCATTGATTTCTGAACACCGTTTGGTTAAAGTACAAAAACATGCACTTGGACCATTGTGATTTTCTAAACTTACTTCGATTTTCATATGAGCAATTTTTGTGTTGCCATTTAAAACCTTTTAAACGATCGCAGCGCCCGTAATTTTTGCGTACTACTGTATAATATCATCTTCCTACTCATAAAAAATACCCACAACATTTTCTTCTCCGATAGGTAAGTACCCATCGCTTAAAAAAAAAAGAATGAATTACTAATGATTTAATATGATTATGTTTTATTTTGTGTAGGTAATATACTCACATAAAGTTATAGAAACGAGCCATTAATTAATATGCATGCTATGACCGAATAATTGGGAGTCAATACCTATTTTACAGAACAAATGGACAAGTCAGTACAAAATAACGTAGGCGCTTGAGTGATGGCGTGACTCTTCTCAAATATTAAATATTTACATAACGTTTGAATTTATTAATGAAACCAATTGCTTGTTAATACAAAGCGGATAAAAATTAGTAGCGTCATTTCATTTGTATAATAATCGGTGTAAATTAGAAAAAAAAAATTAATACTGCAACGAATCTGGGGGTAGGCACTACACCCTTTGTTAATTTTCTTTCAAATTACACCTATTACCTACTAAATTCTAAATGTATGGTCTGACATTTAATAGTAGATAGAAAATGAGGGCGCTGTGATCGTTTAATTAAAAAAATGTCATCACCGAGATGGTTCGTTGGAAAATTATTGTAATTTGGAAAAAAGCACAATGGTCCAAGTGCATATTTTTTCACTTTACCCAAAGTTCAGAAATTAGTGGTACGATACGAAATGAGATGATTCTACATCGTATTCTAAGACAATTTTTTTTGGTTTAAACTGTTTTCATTGTTTAACGCTTTGCGATGGAGATAATTACATCAAATTTCTGAAATTAATATATGGAAATAATCATGTATTAAATGCTAAAAAAATAAAAATCTAATTCACAGATCCAAATTGTAATTAAGAAAAAGTGAAAAAAATTAATTACGATGTTTTGGGACGTTTCTTTAAAACAGACTTTCCGATTTGAAATACTTGAAAACATTTAAATGTGAAGAACACATTTCAAAGACGATGTGAGTAGTTTTGTGATGCCATAGTAATGACATTTTGTAGTTCCAAAATAATAAATATCTGTAATAATTATAAAGCTATACCGAATAAATTCTATTAGTAAAACTAAGCTTGTATTATATAAGAAATTGGTAGGTACCTAACTAAACAAGTCGCTTAAAATTAATAAAAAAAAAACTCTTCAGTTTATTGCCGAGAACAGTTCAAAAAAGAGTTTCAATCAAAAGAATTTATTGAATTTGATTTAGATAGTTAGGTAACGTTATGACAAAAGCATAATGAATTTAATACGTAGGTACACAAAATCATATTATTAATCATACCACACGTAATGAGTTCGGAGCAGACTGACTAACTCGAGGTGTTTTTTTTTTTTTTTATGTCGTGGAAATGCACGAAAATAAATTATTATTAGTAATGGAACTTCATCAAAATGTCAAAACATCGTCATCTCACATTAGTGAAAACGTTTTTGCTGAGAGAGATGGCCGCAATCACTTTTAATGGACGCTGTGAGCACCTCTCGCTGGTTCTAATGGAGGAACAATTTGTTAGCTGTGACATATTAAATATTATTATTTATTTAACATTATTTCCACGATTCGGCATCGCATCCACGAATACAGTATTCTCAAAGATGCTTTGCTTGCATACGGCATGTATTAATTTTGTTATTCTAATTAAAAAAGAAATATCAAGTGATATAGAAAAAAGTACCTGCATTTAAAAAAAAATACGCTATGAAACTTTTCGAAAACTATAAATAATTCCAGAGTAGAAGATACTCTCAGTATCGCCCTGGTGACAGACCTCCATTCAGAATTGAAACATTGCTTGAAATGATTTTTAGCCATGTTTGGTGACCAGATCTGAATAGCCAGGTATTTCTCCACCTTCCTCTACCCCTTCTCCTTCCCCTCCCCAATACCTTCAGCCTCACAAAATTCTCCAATTGGGAATGCCATAGTCTCACTGGCTCCAGACGGTTGGGAGCAGTTGGGACTCTTGTGCGGTATTCATATAAAAAAAATATAAAAAAATACAAGCATTTTTTCTAATTCGCTGATCCACACTTGCTAGGTACACTTGCTGTATCTTTCTCTTCAATAAAAATAAGCAGGTTTACGTAAGACAAATGGCCTTTTCCCAAGCGCCCCCGAGTCGACCAATGTCATTTTTCAATAAACTTACGTTAGTGAAGAGCGATTGCCGTGCTATTGACGAAATTTCAATCGACGCGTCAATTTTTCATCCCAGTTGCTGCGTGGACATCGGCAGAACAGTATCCGCAGTACGTGAAAAAAGTTATTTTAAATAATCATTGAAGATAATATTAACATTTCTCTAAATAAAAATCATTTTCAAGTTATCGCCTTTCTTCCAATCGCATACAGAATTGTAAAATTTAGGTTTTTAAAAATAAATTTAACTAAATTGGTCGTCTTCGTCACTCCTATAGATACTCGCATCCGCAATTTGCACTGGCATCAACTAATTAAATTCTGTATCTTGTCTCGGTCCAGAGGGGCGAGGAGGTGGTGGCGGGGAGAGGGGACGAAAGCGGCATCCCCTGTGATCTTTCTACAGCAGGGGTTTTCAATAAATTAACTAGCTGCACCCAAAGGTCTCAGATTCAAAATCTTGTGAACTAAACAAATGTTTTTTTTTTAAATCAATATATATTTGCTCTTCATTCGTGGGTGAAAAATAACGTATTAAATAAAAGCATCCACGAAAAATCTGCAGGATTTACATTCTTACCATATAGTAGTACCTTACGTGTTAATGTAAATGGAAGACGCGGTGCCTTTGACTCGGTACCTTTTAGTTCGAGTCCCGAGAGAGCTATTGAAATTCTAGAAAATATAGCGCTCTGTCTCTTTTATACTGTCCGAATTGTATATTTCACTTCCATTTAATCAAAATAAAATAATGACGAAATAATTTTTGTGTCAGAAAACACGACCACATCGCATGTGCCTAAATCAGCATCCTTTAATAAGTTTTCTATTACAGTAACCGAAAAACATTTTTTTTTAATCGGGCTTTTTATTTTCATTTATATAGCAAAATAACAATAAAACAAATTTTAAAAAAATTAAAAAAACTAATCAATTAATACACACCAATACTTGTATTATCTTTAACACAACCACGTGAACATCTCAGCACAGGAAGTGAGGTGTTCAACAAACGACATATATTCCTGATGAGGAAAGCATCGTTTTCGAAACATGTTGATATGTGTACGAGTATATTAATAAAGTGGTGAATACAAAGTAATTTTCAATTAATTTATTAATAATGACGCCACAAAATGAATACCAATCTTTTGAAGAAATTATACTTTATATTGCATTATTAGATTAAGATCAACGGTACGTGCGAACATACTCAGTCTTAAAGGTTCACATAGCAGATATCTGTTCGTCTGCTAGATTGAATGCATCTGTATAGGTATCCGAAAAACAAAAAACTAATTTGTAATTAAATTAAAACCACGTGACGCTAGAGCCGCCGACAGCGGCGGCCGCTACAGTCATCTGTCAAGTGATGACAGTTCCCTAAATATTAGACAGGCAAAAAAACATGTGACATTTTCCGATGCCGAAAAGCTCAAATCCCAGGGTACGCGATTCAGGAATTACAGTCCTATATTCATCTTCTGTACCTACTAGTGGCGGGCAAAATCAAAATATTTAAAAATCGAATAATGATTAGAATAAAACGCTCAGATGTGCCATCCAGCGGCGTGAGTTCATACAGGTTGAAAAGCTGTGCCTACCACAAGAAATATAAATTAAAAGATCAATAATAAAAATAGACAAACGCCATATAATTTTTTGAATATTTTTATGTCGCAATCGTTCTACATCAATAAATTGTTTCTCTTTGACAATTTTATACTGCTTGATTGCAACCTATTTTGGGCAATACATTTGACATCCTCAAACTATTTTTTTAGCGGGATACATAACGCAAAGCCATGCATCCGCATACTGCGTGCACTAAAACTGTTATACTCGTATATACCGCTTTCATTTGATCTTGTCATCCTTGATATCTGCAGTATTCACACTATTTTGCTCATTCGTACATTGTCTATTGAACAAATATGATAATAATAATAAATAATAATTGGATTACTTCTATAGCGCCGTTTTCGTGGGAAAATCCCCTCAAGGGCGCAAAATGATGGTCTCCTTGATTGTATATCTCCTTGATAGCTGCGGGTATCTTTAAAATTATTTACCTGTCACTATTATATCAAGTCTATCCTCACTAACAAAACGGTACTACTGTTTTTTATTTACTAATTTGTTAATTACTTGCTGATATTTTGATATTTTAATAATATTATTTGAATTGATATTATGTAGTTGGATTCTAGCAGCTTTATAATAAAACTGTTGTGCAATTTTCATATTTAAAAAAAATATTTTTTCCAACTTGTGTTCATTGATCACAAAATGCACATACTGTTCACCTATATTGTTCCAATTTTGCGCTACATTTGTATGATGCTTGTTATTTATTGTTGTATTATATAATATTGTTGAACTAAACTCCTGCTGAGAAGCTACTTGCAGTGGCTTGTCCGGGTACTAGTTCCCATTGTATGTAATTAATATTATAAAATAACTTTTTTTTAATTTCTAGGAATTTTTAACTGTTTTCTGTACCCGAACTTGAAAAACTATACACAGCCTACTTTTGGACATAGTGCAATGCACTCCACTAGTGCCACCATTAAAGTGAAAAGATCGGATTTATATATAGATTATTTAAATTACTTTTCACCCCCCCTTGCGACCAAAAGAGAAAATAACCCTTTTTTCAACAATTTTTTGTACGATGGTTTATTTTTGGTAGATTTACTTCTACTTCTGGCCCCCTAGCACAGGACATCGATAAAGGTTTTATCGATAATGTCGGTAACTTGTTATCGTTCCTGAGTAACCAACGAACCAACAACAGTTCACGTTAACAAAAATAAGCATATTTAGTCGATGTGTACTGTTTTTTGTTTATTTGCGATCTACAGTGGTTATCGGGAATGATGACATGTTATCGGCAATATTGATAAATCCTTTATCGATATGCATATGATCTCCTTTCAGAGGTTAAACATATTAAGGACAATTTTAAACTAGAATAAAATAATTCCGTAACTGTTTTTTTATAACTTAAGTAGCTACCTATCTTTGTTTCTAAATAATATATTTTTGAGTAAAAGCGACATGTTTTTTGCTGAAATTAAAACGTATTTGTACGGTTTATGAGTACAGAGATGAGCAAAGGTGAAAATAGATACAGATAATATGACCTATTTATGTTGGCAAACTAATTACATATCTACATGTCATTATTGTTATTAGTCATTCGTCATTACTTATTATAATCATTGAAAGATTCATTTGCATTCATAACAAAAATCGACATCTCGAACAAGACTAATGATCAGGAGTGAATTAGTCAAAGCCAGATTCTCAATGATTTGAAAAAAAAAAGTTTTTGGATTTTCATAAATTCACCGAACGAAATTTCATTTAGGTATTTCAAATAAGACATACAATAATGTTGTACTCCCATGAGCTATCAATTCAACTCATTGCGGGACCGTTAATTATTGATTCCTACATAATAGGTTTTACACAGTTTTCAAGACAAATATGTATATGAAAATATAAAAACAAAATATACATACATATCAACAACAGGGAAATAACAGAAACAGGCTCGAAACATATAGATTTTATAAATACAATGGAAATACATAATAACGTTTTAGAGGATGGTGATCGGAACAAAGTTTTACTGATTCTACAGAAAATTTTAAGGTTTTAAACGTTATGACACTTAGACAACTTTACGCTAAATTTGTAATCCTTCATCTTTTCAAATCTAATCTTCATGTTTCCCTATAATCCAAATCAATTATTTTAATAAGATCTTCAATAAACTACACGCTTAATATCCCATTCAAATATACCATTAACGGACAAAGTCATTTTAAATACCATGCAATTAAACTATGTAATCACATGCCTACATAATTAAAACCTCCGAGAGAGAATACACCAACACATTGAATAAAACTTTTTCCATAACGTAATTACACCAAATCAAGCAACATCATTTACATTGAACATAAATAATTCATTTGAATTTTTGTCTTTTTTACAATATTTTCATTATTCTTAAATAAAATTGTATAACCATTTCACTTTAAATCTATATCATGAATATGGCAACACCTCAGTATGGGCTCTCCTAGTGAGGTGTTCACGATACGCTATTATGTATTAATAATTTACAGTACCTAGACAGCATTTTAGATAATAATTGCTTATATTTGCAAAACAAAAGTCCTTTAAAAGTAAGATCGTTGATCACCTCCAATAAACCTCTCAGTTTCTAAATTCCATTATTCCTTTAAATTAGTATACTTTTGAAAAAAAATTGTAATGTATTAATCCCGATTTGTCATCTAAATATCCTAAATAACATGCGAATGAATTTAAGACGAAACAAGTATTCCAAAGTTTAAAAAAATGCTAAGAGATGTAAATATACTGTCTTTTATGCAAATTATATACATAAATGTAATAGTTTTTCTCTTTAAAATGTTTAACGGACAACAAAATTCTGAATACCAGATAAAATCTAATAAACATCAACACACACATAATACCTCTATAAGACGAAGAAATGAAATAAGACATCCCTTTCGAAAGAAAACAAAATCGCAAAACTCATTGCTATGTAGAGCCATGAAGATCTTCCAAAAAAATACTAGCCAATATAACAGAAGAGGAAAATGTTTTGAAATTTAAGAAGGAAGTGACGAAATAAGTAAAGTGCAATTTTTAATGTCGTAATTTGCAAAGTTTGATTTGTAATTCTTAATTGTACTCGTATATTGTGACTTACCGCGATGCAATGGGAAGTAATTCAAAATCGTGTGTTTTCAGTTTGAGAATTTGATGGTCTAGAAATATCATAGATCATTTAATTAAATAATGGAAGTAGAACACACCTTGGCCTTTCGTATAACCGTCCGATTTTTTGGTTTTTCTACCTGTATCAGACCTAAAAAAATGTTTAAAGCGCAAAATCTCCTACTCACGAACACTTTTCCGGATATTGTCGTATAAGTCCATTATGGCAAATTAAGTTTTTTTTAGAATAGAATAGCCTGTTTTTTTTTTGCGTAAATTAAAACACGCGGCCGATGTTAAGCGGGAATATCGACCTTATCACCACCTGCATAAGGAGCGCGTGATTTCGTTGGAATTTTAGTAAGTGGATGACCTTAAATTGTAAAAATGTTTGTTCGTAGACATTATATTGGTATTAGAATACATATAACCAATGTACATGAGTTATATTTTAAGTTAAATAAATAAATATCCTAGCCGAACAAACACCCCTGTAAATTGCCATCTCAGCACAGGCGTTTCACACCTAGTGAGGTGGGCAATACGTCAGCCGATAACAAATGTTCACATATACGTAATTAATAAAATAAAATATTATAAAAATTGTCTGTAAATAAATAAAGTGGCTTAGATTAGCTCGCAACGGTGTTTCCATTATGGGCTTTGAAATATAGATTTATCTGGTAAAGAATAAGACGAGACCCCGTTTTTATAAGTAAACATTTTTTATAAAAAATTATGTTAGTAAATTCCTCGACGAAAACCTACTGTTTTATTTTCAGCCCAATAGGTCCAACTTCACCCCTGCAGGCGACAATTCTCTCAGCATCCCACCTCGTCTGCAGATCGCGGATCGGTGTGGCAATTAGATGCGGCAGTGGCCCAACCAGCAACAATCAGCGACGGCTTTTAACATTTCAGCGCTCATTAAAAGCACCAGATCGGTGTGTCAGCTAAACGCGCGGGAACATGTCGCCGCCGGTTGACTCGATACTTGATACGCCCACTTGGCGTTATCAAAACGGAAATAATTTGTCCGCACCACTACTAAATTCGCCCATGCGACCTGTGCCCATGTGCCGAAGGTACAGGTGGCGCAATTTGAGTCAACCCGACCAACATATACTTAGACTGGATTGTGTGTATTGTTGTAAGGAGTTAGTGCCAAGATAGAGTTGTTTGGCAGTCCCATTGATGTGTAAAATGAAGCAGTCCATACTCTCTGCCTACCCCTACAGTGAAACGGCTTGATGGTTAGTTAGTTTTTGTGTCTGCGAAATTATCTACAGTAGCGTTGTCCCCTATTTCAAAGATAAGTATATATATACCTAGGTATATATTGATCTGCACAAATAGGTTCGTATGTAGTAAGTATCTGTAGAAACTTATATATAGGACAGAGTTGACATGAACGCATTACTCACACAGATTCATTGCTTGCATGTGTCGCCCTTTTCACAAAAACGGCGCTATACAAATCATCCAATTATTAATATTATTATTATTATTATTAATAAAAATAACACACTGTTTGTAGCTCGATATTCCTAAAGAAATTAGAAAAATTCATTCCGGAAAAGTTATTGAAAACAATGTATGTTGCTCGTAGCTTAAAACACTAGGGACATAATATTATCACAGGCGACCTGAAGGACATTATTGAGGATATGGAGAGATAAAGAAGAGCGATATCCATTAGAGCAGGTATGCTGTCAAGGCGTTTTCACTTTTTCAGAATAAATGTGAAAAGAATACTTTTCATCAAATCCTGCACATCTCTGTAAATGTCAGAACTGTAAATAGATTACACTATATCCCAGTAGCATAAGATAAAAAGTCACCTACAATAATGCATATCGTCAAATATTCCGCCTACCGAGATACTGCAGCGCTACGGAAATGTTCCTGGAGGGATGAGTGCACTTTTTCAGAGCACTTCTCCGCCACCGCATGGGAGGCTTATGGGGCAAACTACGCTAATTCTAGATGGAGTCCGTCGGATGGCCCTTTGGGGACAGGAGACCGCCAGATATTCACCATAAACGTTTTTCTTTCTCTCTTTACGAGTGTCTATATTTTGTTAATTTGCATTTTTCGTTACCTAATTAATCTTTTTCTAGAATTTTATTTTATTATTGAAGAAGATAATATTAACCAATCCTAAATGAAACACGAAACTGAAAAAAACCACAAAAAATAAAAAGGTATATGAAGGGACAATCGCTATACCAAATGAGCTAATGATACCAGTTCACTATAAGCCATCTTCATCGATATCATACCTTAACTTCAAGCTCAGTTGGTAATGCGGTTGTTCCGGAAAGACAGAGGACCTGGGTTCGATTCCCATATGCGACAGATGCCTTTTAATTTTTGGATTCGTGTTTCATTTATGATTGGTTAATATTATCTTATTTATATTACAGTGATGTATATAAGCTTCAATAAGTTATTAAAATAAATAGAATTTTATTTTATTTCAATTTGCACTACCCCTTCATACCTTCTGGAACAAAGAACTGTTTTTATTTTTTATATTTATTTTTATTTTATTTCAATTTGCACCACCCTTCATACCTTCTGAAACAGAGAACTGTATTTATTTTTTATAATTACTATATTTTATTATTTTTGTTTTTATATTAGCTCCCTACTCTAAGTTAGAGTTCACCAGGTAAAAAGTTAAATTGTGATATGCGATGTATAGTAATGAAATTAATTATAAAACTTCGGTTATAAAGAATAAGTTTACTTTGAAAAACTGTGTTTTCATAAATTTCGGAATACATTTAAAAATAGATTAATCAGATAAAGCATATTGTTTTAATGTTAGTCTAGTGCCATCCTTAGTACTAATTAACTGTGATTTTCTACTTTTAATTACCCGAGGAGAGTCACAAGGAGCAGTTCGGAGTCCGGACATCGGAAGTCCAATTAGTTGAGCTCGGGGCAGTCCAAGAAACCACGAAGACAAGACAAGTCATGAGGCATTTCCGACTGTCGCCGGTGGGTGAAGCGAATCCGACCACGCCCGGAACGGTCATCGTCAGGTGTCCGGGCGAGATAGTATTTGTGGCTACTGTAATAAATGAGATCAGTTAACACCTTGCCAAATACCTTTCATGCACAATCAGTTCTCAGTGTTTTGCGCCGGTCACTCAAACTCACGCGAGACTTTATTAGAGGACATTAAAACGTTTTTTAAAACAACCATAAAATTGAAATTAACTATCCTGTAAGTACGTACCTACAATTCGTGCGTGGGAATATCATAATGATGTATTTAAAGGCTTTCTCCTGCATCGAGTACCATCTCATATCGGAGATTGACCGTCACCAGACATTTTCACCAGTCACGTTGCCGTCAGTTTCGGCATGATGTGCTGCGTCTTCCACTATTCCGCCAAAAAAAATACGAGGAAATTCCTCCCTGGTTATCACTTACATACAAAAAGCAATTAATTAAATAGAAATATAATAATATGTCGTAGAAATCACATACCTGGGACTAATGTGTGGTAAAACCACGTATGCTTGTGTGAATAATGTTGATATTCATAAAGAATGCGAGGCTGATGTAAGCGTAATGAGATTAATTATTGTAGAGTGAATGAACGAAGAAGGGAGTGTAAGGCGAATATGTGATGCGAATGTGAATGGAAGAAGAAGGCGGGACGCCCGAGGGAGACATGGCACGATCAAGTGAATCAAATCTTTGAGTCGGGCCATGTCGGAATAACAGAAGAGAATGTATGAGACGATGTATGAATGTGAATGAAGCGAGAAGTGTATGCCAAGATCGAATTGTTTGGCGGTCCGTCCTCACTGCCTACCCCTTCGGGGAAATGACACCACACATACACGATATGGCAAGCAATCCATTAGCTACGAGGTGGCAATTTAAATAATTCCAGAGGGCATTGAAAAAGGAAGAAGGAAAAGCGTATTAAAAATATATATCTTTTCTTCTAAAACTAAATGGAATAATTATTACTATTTACATATTATTTACTTATTATTATTGACCTAATTCCTTACTATTATTGACCTATTTACTTATTACTATTGACCTATTTACTTATTATTATTGACCTATTTACTTATTATTATTTACTCATTATTGATGACCTATTTACTTATTATTATTATTGACTTATTTATTAATTACCTATAGATATTGGTTTTTAAGTACTCATTATTAATTACCTATTTTTATCAGTATTTACTGATTATTATTTACTTATTATTATTGACGTATTACTATTTCTTGCTATCAAAAATATAATCACCTTATGATTAAGTACGTAGAAACAAAATTCAGGCTTTTTTTCTTTTGAGCCTCCATAAGTTAGTCGCGGTTTTCTCCCTACGTGAATCCTTATTATTGAAAGCCCTTAGTATCTAGTAAAAACCGTGTACAAAGCCTCATAAAACATTCTCTTGCTATTTTGTTAGTTGTACCAACTTTATGTTTTATTACTTACATCCCTAGCTTATACTAAATTGTTATATAATATCTAAAATATTCATGTGAGTGAGTGTGCTTACTCATGAATATTTTAAATCATAGTTTTAAATTGCATACATGTAAAATACTCGTATATGATATTTTCTAATTATATTAGGTTTGGTTATTTAGTGTATATTTTTTTGTTCTTTTGATATTTGTACTTTTGATCATTTATACCCCCGTTTATTCCAAATTGTTATATAGTATTCTAAATTATTATACAATATTCAAAATTGTTATATAGTATTCTAAATTGTTGTATAACACTCTAAATTGTTTTATAGCATTCTAAATTGTTATATAGTATTCTAAATTGTTATATAGTATTCTAAATTGTTATATAGTATTCTAAATTGTTATATAGTATTCTAAATTGTTATATAGTATTCTAAATTGTTATATAGTATTCTAAATTGTTATATAGTATTCTAAATTGTTATATAGTATTCTAAATTGTTATATAGTATTCTAAATTGATGTATAGTATTCTAAATTGTTGTATAGTATTCTAAATTGTTGTATAGTATTCTAAATTGTTATATAGTATTCTAAATTGTTGTATAGTATTCTAAATTGTTATATAGTATTCTAAATTGTTATATAGTATTCTAAATTGATGTATAGTATTCTAAATAGTGCACGTAAGTGAGTCTGCTGTCAATTACAATTGTCAATTATCAATTACAATTATATTAGGTTATTTAGTATAAAGCGCACTTGAGGTGAACCTTCACAAAATTGTCCTATAGAAATTAACTTTAATTTTTATTATTATTGTTTGTGATATTTATTTGGGTTACGATGAAATTATTATTGTTGTCGTCTATAAATGTACTGCCCAACTTACTGTAAATTTTATAGTGTAAATAACTTTGGTGTTATGCTTTTAGTTTTTACATATCGTTTCACTGAATTGTAAAACCGCTCATCTCAACACAGGACTGTCCCTGTGAGATGAGTGGCTTATGTTTTTGATTTGTTATTTAAATTCACGAATAAACAAATAAAATAATTCAATATTATTGTATGTAGCTCACTTTATTTTAAGCGAATTGTCGTGAAAAATTATACTCGATGGATAGTAAATAATAACTAGAGGATACTACCCCTCTGGACAAAAACCCCTTTATCTAACCTAGCCTAACCTAAACTTACCTCCGGTGAATTTTTGTCCAGAGGGTAGAAATATATTACCGGTGAGAGATGTCACCTAATTTATTTTCATTTCATTTAACCTAACTTTCCTTAACCTTATCTAAACCAACTGTATGACACCTTAGTCACACAGATTCATTGGTTGTTCAAAACTTGTTATTAGAGAAAATAAAACTCCGGTGATTTAAAAAAAATATCATTTTTAATACTAATAATAATAAGAGAACACACTGAAAAGCTTTTCGAAAAGGTGTTTTATTTTACTCGTTGTCTCTTTATCGCTAAAAGCAAAAGCAAGACAAAATGCAGTTTTTCAGTAACGTTTGGCAAGGGCAGCACTGTGGGAAGTGAATACATATTTTTATATTTTATAATAGTCTTATAATTTTTATATTTTTTATGATATTGACATTTTTATAATATTATTTAAATCAGTGTTATAAAATTGGACTCTAGTATCTCAATAACAAAACTGTAATGCTGTTTCCATTTTTTTTTCTTTTTTTTTCCAACTTATGTACATTGATCACAACATGCATGCGCCTCTATATTCTAATTTTGCCCTACATTTGTATGATGATTGTTGTTTATTGTTGTATTATATAGTATTGTTGAAATAAACTCCTGCTGACAAGCTACTTGCAGTGGCTTAGCGGGTATAAGCTCCCACTGTATATAATTAATATTATAAAATAAAAAATTGCGAAAACATAAAAAACATTATCAGTAACGAGAAATATTACATTATGTCTTATGTAAAACATACGAAATTCGATGCTTAATAACTTCCCATATTCAACTCACTTTTGCTAATTTTGGTAATTACTGTGTTTTTACTTACCACCGCAATATAACACAAACAGGCGTATCTCATATTTAACAACTTTCCAACAGAGCCAAAACAATTTATTTTTGACGAATTCTTATACATTTTATTACACGTTTCGCTAATGGGGTAAAAAAATGCTTATTTAAAACCACATTAGCGAAACATTTTTTTAAATGTATGAGAATTCGGATAAAAAAAACTGTTTTTTGACTATCCTGGAAATTTTGTAAATCCGAGAGAGGTACGTCTGTTTGTGTTGTGGGTGACGATATGTATCGATACGTCCAATACACACAATTTTAAGTTTGAATTTTTTGTGTTGGAAGTAATTGCACGACCTAAAAATGTTTATTTTTTTATTCATTTTCAATGAGGGAGGCTACAAATAATTATCAAATACCTCCCTTTTCATTTCATATATATAATAATCGATACTTACACGTTTTTAATTAACTTAGTTTTCAGAACATCTGGGTTACGTAAATAGTTTGGTACACCTCTGTAATGATTTCCACCCGAGCGCGCCATACTCAGGCTGGGAATGGAATCTCCTCACGCTCGGGCGCCTGTGCAGCTCCCAGCAGTACTTCTGTCTGAGAACTCCGAAGACGTAGTAGATAGCTGAGATACGAGCACCAGATAGAAGACAGAAAGATGGGAGTTGTAGTGCATTGTATAGTAATATCACAAGCCAAGGGCTCACTACTTAGCAGTGGCGGTTTTCTCTAAAGTGCGTTTGTGCAGTGAACTCTAATGAAAATGCTGAGATAATAAGACAAACTTGTATTATAATTTTACCACACTTTAAACAAGGCGCAATTCAAAATCCACTCGTTCGTGTTAATGCTGTACTAGAGCGGGACCGAAATGAATCCCATATGTGCGATATTAATTCAGCACCTATGAAACTTTCTATTCTAAGAAATGGTTCACACAAAAGCTTTAAATGCTTTTTATAAGAAAGGAAAATATTCCCGGGTTACAGATAATCTGACAATATATTAAATATCCTACTACCATCACAGTATGCGGAAGATGTTGCTTATGTCGTGATGGAGGACTTAGCCAACTGAGGAATTGAACTCAGGACGCCTGGGTGGGACCCAGATACGATGTCAACTCAGTCATTGAACGGTCGAACTTACTCGTGTCGCTTCAGCGGCATACCGTGGAAACGTGTGAACCTTAGGAATCTGTTGGCTGTTCGGGTAAACCAGTGCTGATTTGGCGTTCAACTGAACACGGTTTTGTAGACAGACATCGCACAACAAACCCGTTTTAATTTCGCGACGGCATTTGCGTCTACTGAACACGCAAACGGAAATACGCATCCGGGTGCGCAGCGACTATGGGATTAGTTAATACCAAATTTGCACGAAATAGTACTTTGCAAGATTCAAAAGATTTTTTTAATGTTGTTAAAATAAGTTAATTCCTAACGATGTTACTTTTTATATGAAAAACGATCAGTTTCTTGTCTAAATTTTGATTATCGTATTTAAAACCATTTTTTATAACCTACGATATTATATTCATTAACAACAGACGCTTTAATGAATCGTCAATTTATATCTTGTTGGCAGGACGCTAATCTCTTTTGCAGTATTTTGATGAAATTCCATTAAATCTTGGGAATAAAAATATGGAGAAACCAACATGGGATTTATAGATGAGGCATTTTAATCTCCGATTGAACTCCCTGTGGGATGGGCCACGAGCCGCCACTGCTACTTAGATCCTGTCTAAAAATGGATCAGAGACGCGTGGAAATGAAAATGGAGTAATCTCTGTTTCCTGACCACCTAACAATATTTTTTTGTTTTTTGTCTTATCTATTGATCAGTGCCGGATTTACATGAGGAAAGAAGCTGCATTATTTGATGGCTCTCGTGATCCGCCTAGGATTCCAGAGATCGCGGGTTTAAATCATTAATAAATAATATTATTTAATTGGTATATATCATTTAAAATTTAATTAAAATAGTTAATCATTATAGAAAATAATATTAACATAACCAAAATGAAATACGAAAACGAAAAAAAACGATAGAAAATAAAAAGATTTCAGTCGCATCTGGGACTCGAACCTAGGACCTCTGCCTATTCGGGGCAACCGCTTAACCAACTTAGCTAATGAATAATATTTTTATTTTCTGTCGTTTTACCCGTTTTCATGTTTCATTTGGGTTATGTTAATATTATTTTCTACAATGATTAAATATTAAAATGAGTTTTTTTTAAATCTCAATAAAAATAATTCATAATTAAAAATTGAATATAAAAAATAGTGTTTTTGTGACACGTTCCGGAATGGTAGATAGTGTCAGTATCGCTCTTGTGAAAGACGATCGTTAAAAATCGAAACGTTGCTTGAAATGGCTTTAGCCGAGTTTGGTGATCAAATCTGAAAAGCCAGGTACTTTTGCACCTTCCCCGTCGGCCTTTTCCATATCCTTATATTTCCGACTTCTTTCAGCCTCATAAAATACTCCGATTGGGGATGCCATAGTCCCACAGGCTTCGGATAGTGGAGAGCGGATATTTTCAACACATCATTTAAGTTTTACCTACTTAGTTGTTTCAAATGACGCACTACAAGAATAATTCAAATGTAAGTAGGTATTTTAAGTTTTATGTTGAATTTAATTTTCTGAAAAGTTGTAATCTGACAATTTTCCCTGGAAATCACAATATCGGCATAATTATTGGAAGGCCGAGCTGTTAATTAATATTCAAATTTTAAAACAGTATTTATCGCTGCGATAAACTTATAATTAATGCAGAAAATAGAGTTCATTAATTACACAAGCGCGCCACTCTCGCGGTCCCGTCTACACGCGTCCCATCTCCAGGTTTATTTTAGGTTTTCACGCGTGACTTGCTAACAGTCGCTTCCAATGCGGTTTCCAATCAACACGCGGAGACGCTTTCTTTTTCGGCGGGAAAACATACGAACATACCACAAACAAACAAACAAACAAACAAACAGACCACAGACAAACAAATAAACCACAGACAAATTACATAGACAAAGAAGTCGAGATCCATTTGTCAAGCGGGACATCGCGCTATGCCGCGGCCGACTCGACCGGAACTCTTCGGATTCTGTTCATTTACAGGGGAATTAACGCGGGGCATTCATGTCGATTCCAGATTAATACAAACATTGGATTTAAACCGTTTAGCTATGAATCATAAGTGAAATAAACTTTTCGGTTGTTTCTTTGTTTTATTTAGCCATGTTTAATCCACTGTTGGACGAAGACCTCAGGTGTCTTCGCATGGTGTATTTACGAGTAGGTAACACTTTACGGTGCTAGGGTGGGTCGGTTTGTACGAAAATAGAAATACCCACAGTGAGTCTGAAATTCTGAAAAATATTATACTTTTGTCTTAGTGATCGCTCAGTTTGATTGGCGAAAGTTGTCGTTAACAAAAATCAATTAACAGCAAAAATTAACGACAATATTTAACAATAACGTTGTGTACTGTTTGATTCATTCTAAAGACTAAGGATACCACAGTTCCATGTTCGATAGTGCGAATCGTGAAGTATCATATCATTATTGTAAGCTTTTGATGTGCGAATCAAAGTGCAGAGGGTTTTCAGCGACTGGAAAATAATTGCTGCATTTTAGTTGGTACCTAAATTTGAAGAATGAGTGCATTTTCTTCAAACAGTGTATTTTCTGTACAGTGAATTCACATATCAATAATTCTGGTAGAGTCCTGCCTCTAGGAAACACATCCACTCCCGCCAGTTTCCCGGGAAAGCTTGTTCGTCTAATAGGCTTGACATACAGAAAAACGTCTTTTGTGGTATGTTATTTCATTTTTGCAACATGTCCTGCCTAAATGTCTGATACGTATTTTACAGAGATTGGATTTGTCCCTTCACGAGAGACGTTTGCATTTGAAAGGCCCTTTGAACCTTTTGGCAAGGATGATTCTTCTGTAATTTTCGGGTTTTTGTCGTTTTGCGGAGTAACAAGAGAGGTGCAGGAGTAATCTAGAAAATGCATATTTAATAACAGCTATTTCTGGTTATATTCAGGTTGGTAAAAAAGCAAGCACGCATGCATTTCGTCTCGGTTTCGTTCACATCAATCCATTTTATTACCTTTTATCAAAAGCTTCTTTAGAGGAGGTTGCGATCGGGTCTATGTCTGTATTTTGATTGTTATTATTTTGCATATTATCATTGCTTATTATAAATACTTAGGTTAGGTTATAGTGCAAAGCACACTTGAGGTGAACCATTACAAAACTACGCTATAAATTGCCTGTTATTAGTTAATGATTATTTTATTATAGTGAAATAATATGTTAAAAAGATGTGTCCGGGACAGTTTGAGAAGCTGCCGTAGTAATCGTGAAAATTGCGATTTAATCTCAGATTAATTAAATTAGCCAATTTGAAAGGCGGAGTCCGGTGGGGTGGGTTGGTGGAAGGTGGAGGGCAGCGCGTAGGGCATGTGTGTGTTGAGGTATGAGGGTGTGTGTGAGAGTGTGTGTTGTGTGTTTGTTGCGTGGTGGTTCGGCTGATTCAATTAAAGTGAACTAAATGGAACAGCATTCAACGCCACGTTGGCCCGGCCCCAGGTCAGAAGCCCGTGAAATTAAGTTCCCAACACGGGGAATAAAAGAGTTCTTATGTGGGGAATGACGGTGTTTAGGTAGTAAGTGAATTTAAGTCAACGAGTATACCTGTTAAGAAATAGCTTCTTGAAGTTCGATTTATTTGAGATTTTTTGACGTATTATTGAATTAGGTACCCAAAATAATTATTTTTTAGCATGTATCGTAGAAATGGCCACCTTATTCACGTGGCAATAAAATATGAACATTTTATAACAACGCACTCCCTGGCACTGGCAACATAATACAAGATGCACGGCATGGCTACAATTAATTTAAAATTACGAATAGGGGAAAAAATTGTAACATCGATAACTTGAGAACTCCAAGAATCCTTATTAGTTTACGAAGGTTCAATGTTTTCTTTGTTACTTAAAAATAGAATTTTGCACATTAAATTTAAATATTTGTTATAAATAAGGTAACATTCCGAATATCTATCAAGTTTTTTAGGTAGATAAAACTTATCATGTAAATTTAAACGTTTCTTTAGATGGGTAGGTTTCACAGGAATAATTGTCAGCCATCATTACCATGAAAATTTTCAAAATTAAAAAAAAACCTTAGGACATTAAGTTAATTGTGAACTTTAATGCAAAATGAAAAATATTGAATTATTTTTTAATAAAACAATCAGTTTGTTATAAACCAAGAATTTATTATATTTAAACGCTAACCGGTTTCGCATAGATCAAGCTTCGTCAGGGCAATAAGAAACTCCAGTCCATTTTTTATTTATTTTTATTTTTATTAATAATGACGGTCAAACTTAAATACCATTATATTTCGTTATTCTTTTCTAAAGTTAGTTTTCATGGTTAAAATAATTTTCAAAGTATCAATTTTTCAAAGGCCGCCAAAACGCTCCAAATCTATGGACGGTCGGTTTTGATCAGTTTTGTGGTAAGAATGTCAAATTTCAAAACAAGGATAAGCTTCACCGTGAATAATTATATATTCTATTCATGGTAAACCATAACCATAATAATAACTAATAAAATTATGTACATTTTAAGAAACTATAACTCAAAGAATAATAGTAGTATTGACCATTAACATTATCATAATATTCATATTGATAATTGGTTTGATCATGAATACTCCAATTTCTTTTATGAATAATAGTTCTTTATATTGAACGACAATTATACAGCTTAAATTCACCCAAATTAAGTTAAAATTTTGCCAAAACTAAAATAGTACATATTTTAAAGACAAAACAACATCGAAAAATAAAAATTTTTATACGAATCTAAAAACAGAATGCTCACGTGACGTCACATGTTCCAAATGTAATGGTATCACGGTGTTCTGATGAGCTGATTTTTTTTTTCACTTTTAAATAGCGATTTATAAATTCTTCGTATAATTATATATAATGCAAGTTATATATTCAGAATCGGCGTTTGTTGATCCATATGAATATATATTTTTAAAGTCATTGTATTTTTCACCGGAGTTCCTTATTATAATAACTAAAGACTTATACAGAGTTATCGGTTATATATATGTGCAGAAAACAGTAGAGTGAAACAGGATACAAAAGAGGAAGAGAACAAAACATTGGAGGGAAAAGAGTTTTATTACCCGCTGAAAAGAAAACAGTCATGTCTTGCATGAAGGACCTACCCAAACACACTAAATGAGTTAAATTATGTGTAAAAATTATAGGGTTTAACCAATTTACATCATCATCAAAATGCTGATGTCTATACAACGTACATGCAGATTATGTTACTACTCTCTTCTGAACAGTTTTAAAAATATCACAGCAAGCCCTTGACTTTGGAGGAACAGAAATTATATTAAGAAACGTGATTATTTTTAAAAGAAATCGTCTTGATATTCTTTGATATCCTTGACGAAATGGGTTTGCCATCCCTGCTCTAGAATATTACATTAATTCCTTTGAAATGGTGATTTAAAATGGATTCAAATGAGCCATGAGCCTGAGCCTTGGGACAGAGTCCTCCTGTCTCCTGTGTGGTATGAAATATAAAATGACCATTAAACCCGATGGGGATTTCTTCAGACTCCGTCCTCGCTTCCGCCATTTTCATGAATCGTTTATAACAGAATGCCACCCGTTTGTTCGGTAGGCGGACCCGTCGTGTGTGGCTCAGAGTTCCGTGCAGCTCTATACAGTTCCATAAAGTTCCATGCAGTTTCACAATGTTCCAAACAGTTCCTCAAAGAATCGTTATACATCATGACGTGACTATAATGTTTCTAGCGGAAAAGGGGATCGGGGAAAATTTGCCCGCCAGTGCAAAGGGGTGATAAAAATGAAATTTTTATTCAAAATTAAAAGAGTTGAACATTTTCATGGAATCTATATATTAATACTCTAATTCCAGTTTTCAAAATGCTCGATTTTGACTCTCGTTCTCTCACATCTCGCTCTGCAACGAGGTCCATTACCGAGTGAACTGCATTAACCGACGTCCGGAGTTCATTTGCTTTTCAAAATTTTCAAAGCATTTGAATTTGATCGACTTTTAAATACGTTTTGCACTTTAGTAAGGTAGACATTTCACCAACATTTTTACTGGCGCCCCTAGCGGAGAGAACAAGAATTACGTAAGTATCGACTGAAAATTTTCTTATTTTAACCTTATTCTATGACAGTTATATGTTTAATCAATAGAGTGGCTACTTTTTGACTGTCAGTTCGAGATTCATCCACCAGCTATAATGTATCTACAGTGGGTGGCCATCACATAAGAACCACACTTTTTTTTTTAAATTTCAATTGTTAATTTTTTTTTCAAACCAAAAGCATTAATTATAAATTTGAATATTTTAACATAATTAGCTATTAAGATATATCTATCTGTACTATTAAATATTTTATATGTATTTGTATTAAAGAAATTAAAAAAATGATGGAAAAAAATTTACAAAGGTTGGGAGCATAGAAAATAGAAGTGAAGGGAGATTTGACATGGAAGCTACGACCAAACTGCACGGACTGTCAAATTCGCGGAGCCAATGAAAGATTACGCTACTGATGTATGTACTCGTATAAACAAACGTAGCATTGCTGAACTATGTTGGAGACACTTTTGCGCGCGCTGTTATTAATAATGGTTCATGGCCCATCTTCCTTGTTCCCATTATCTATGGTTGGGAGTTTCTGTTTATCCAGAACTACTCACGAAACGCAGCAAGAGTAATTTCAACTTGCAATGTAAAATAAAGAAAACATTTCTACAAAGTTCCCGAAGACTTGTCATCCTCCTTTGGCTTCCGTCGGAGACCACTTCACGGCCAGTTTGCTGCGCTTTCATATCATCTCACAGATACATACACTATAGGTGCAGGTCCGCAATGGAAAACAGACTGTAAAGCGATGGCCATGAAATGCTCTCGCAAATGGAGCGAAAGCAGTATATTTAATCTATTTCAGGATGGCCGATTCCCGGCAACGGAGGACCATGGATGATTGGCGCTAGAATGGAGAACGTATTCACTCATAACAGGACACTGAAGCAGACTTTAGTACCTATCTACCCCTACTTTAATAAATACATAATAATATCTTGTAACGGTGTAACGGACACCCAGCTGCAAATGGTAATTATGTAGAGGGCTTTTATATTTAAAAGTTATTTATGACTTATACATAGATTCCTTTGTCTGAATGATAGCACCAAATTCAGAGGCTGTGCGAGGAGAGGCCGCGCCTACTATGGACAGAGGCCGCCGAATAAGCACAGTACAGGGACGCCTGGAGGTGCATTGTCAAGATGTACGCGATAGATTTCCGATACGAATATGACAATGGGAAGAAGCTGAAATGAGAGATGAGAAGAAAGCTAAGAAATAAAGGTATTGTTCCACTTTTAATCTAAGCCACGTGCACCAATTTCATTACGGCCGTGGGTATACAGCCTGACAAATAATAGTAGAGTACAATGGAGGGCACCGCAATCGTATACATTTATTTCAATGGCAACACCAAGATGGTTCAAAGGTGTAACTTTAAAAGAGCACTATGGTCCAAGTGCACATTTTTAATATTATGCACAAATACACACATTCCTAAATACTTATGTGTTGTTCACCTGAATTTTAATTGCACGACCAGTAGTGGATTATGAAATTATAGGTAAAGCAGAATGCAGGTCAAAAGTATTCAAAAAGGTTCCTGCTGTTTTCTATAGTGTCTAATACCTACATTATAATTATTGGCAACGGCCGTATGCTGTACTTGCTACTCGGAAGAAAAATTGCCTACTATCTAAATTCAATCACAATGTTTTTTTTTTAAAACCGCCATCTATTGACAATTTTAGTAGTTGCTATGTGAAACGTGGATTCTTGACTAATTAGTTTCGGCTAACGCTGATATGGCGTTGCAAAGCTAAATGGTATTAATAATTAATAATTTAAAAGCAATTTTATTTATCAGTTAAACAGGGGACCTTAGAGATGTTCAGAATATTATGTACCGGGTTAGGTGTGCACGTTTATAGTAGATTGTCCCATGAAAATTGTAAAAACTCACTTTATGACTTATATCTTAGCATAGAAACAACGGAAACAGAACGACTCGAGCAGAAATATCTCAGAACGCATTGAATTTCTGTAAAAAACGTAGATTTTTGTAAGAAAATTTGACTGTTGTTTGTATAATTTTTAAATAAGTCTTTCAATTTTCTCATTATAGCATATATAAATAAATTTTTTGATAAGAATTGCGGATAAAGGCTTAATACAAAAAAAGTCTAGTCTAAAAACATAATTACCTTTCATACATACAAAGTATTTTTCCTTCTATTTGTAACTGAAAAATAATTAAAAAGGCTTGTTTTAGGTATGTATTATGTGTGTAAAAAACAACAAAGTAACATGTATATTACATAAGCATTTACTAAGTTACTTATATGTTTAAAAAATAATTTTAGAATTCTATAACTTATTTACGTAAAACAAAAAATATTTTCCGCATAATATTCAAATAGCATGAAAAAAACGACTCGTAAAACTCACGCCGCTAGATGGCACTAATAAGGAACATCAGTCCAAAAACTTTAAAAAAAACAACAATCTTGATGTTCTAACTTAAGTAACAATAGATTACTATTTATTTTAATGTTCGTTTTCATAGTTAAATTATTTGTTAAAGTTTTAATTTTTTAACGCCCGCTAAAACGCACGAAATCTATGGCTTGTTGGGTGTGACGTCACTGGGCCATCGAATTTGGGTAAGATAAAATGACATTTGTATTTGTATGCAAGAATTGAAGAAATTTTCGAATCCAAAGTTTTTAATTGCTTTTACTTGAAGGAGGCATTATAAAATATTAGCATCTCGTCACTATTGTTTTTGCAGTGTACCAATGTGTAAAATTCATAAATGGTGGGTGGTCAATTTGCCCACGAATATGTCATATTTAAGTTTAAAAAAATTGCATTGAATGACAATTATTCACCTTAAAGTCATACAAATGAAGTTTAAATTTCACCAAAGCTAAAAAATACAGTATATATTTAAAATTCAAAACAAAAACGAAAAATTAAAATCTCTGTACTAATCCAACAACAGAATACACACGTGACGTCAGATGTTCCATATACATTGGTACCAATATAACAAGGTGTTTTAATAGGATGATTATTTATTAAATTTAAAATAACGATTTATAAATTCTACATATAATTAATAAAAGTTATATATTCAGAATCGGCGTTTGCTGATATATATGAATACATATATTTAATCTAATAATATTTTTCACTGGAGTTCTTTACTACTAATTTCGTTTTGAAGGGGTTGAACGAAAAAATTATTTTATTCTAGGAATGTCAACACAATATTATATAAAATAAATACATGCATGTATGTGGAGAAATAGGGGTTTGTTGGTTTGTGGTTAAATTTTCCAAGAAAAAACAGTTTTTGTCTATGATAAGAAATAGACGAAACCATAGATGTTTTAAACATATTTTGTCCATATTTGACAGCAAGTGGCGTAAAGCGATTCGTTTGTCAATTTTCATTAAATTGATGCATTAATCAACAACATGGGTACGGATGTATGTTCCTCCTTAGGTTCTCTGTCTGCAGAACTCGAAAATGCTAAGCGCAGTCTACATAAAATTGACGATGATATAAAAAAAATCGTCCAAACTACGGGTCGATTTCAAATTGATAGGTTAGTGTGCTATTTTTGTTTGTTTCCCTGATTACCGCTGAGGGATTTATTACAACACAATTAACCTGTATGTTTTATTTTCTTTAGGAATTTTCAAAATCCAATCGATTCTCCTCGTGGCGCACCCCGCATTTTCAACTCCAATTTTTATCAAGAAAATCGGAATACTGAAGATGACAGGCAAGGCAGAAAGAGACAAAATCAGCCGCAAGAAACCAAAACTGTGTTTAGTAGGTGGGTAAATATTTTCGGTTAACATGGATAAGACGACTACACTTGTTTACGTATATACAAATTTTGTTAAAAATGCTAGTCTTAGGCCACTCTGACATTAACCACATGCGTGATACCGGCAGGGCACTGTGCCATACATTTCAATAGGCGCTAGCTCACGACTCGGGGGAGGAAGCGGGAGCGGCGCGACGTACTTCTGTTATACCACAAGCGGGACAATAATTCATTAGCTTCTCGGTAAACACGCATCCAGTAAATCTATGCACCGCGTTTCGATCATTTACGCGCCATTCATCCTTTGAGTTCAAATGTGAAGCGGGATGTGAATTTTCGGCTAATAATAGAGGTAGAGAAATACGCACGCCTTTATAACTATAAATTACCGGCATATGCAGTAAAGAGGACAACAGAGAAAACTTGGTGTGCAATAGGAGGACTTTATATATGGAGTAACGTGCTGGACCAGTTTTAGGAATGTATTTTTTTAACATTCGGTACATTTGCCGGAATTGGATATCATCTCCAGACAGCAATAAATAACCTACAATGAATGTTACGTTCGATGTAGGGGTGGATCTGAAACCTCTTTCTTTTTTGTCTCGTTCGAAGGAATAAATAGCATACCAGAACCTCGTATTCACAGGATTCACTCGACATTTTCAATTTTGACTTTGTATCCGATAACATTCAGCGGTAAATGTGATAACAGAAATCTGCAATACCGACAATTTACTAGTGTCTACAAATCACTACAGACTCGTCAGAGAGTCGATGGAGGAAATATGGAGAAAAAATTTCCTGCATTTTTGCTGCACCCGGTTTATGTCGATTCCCTACGGGACCGTCAGAGAGCGGCCTTATGTAAAAAATTACAATGAAAGATGCATTAACCAATGACATTACAAACCAACATTGGCGCATTGTGGAGCTCTCGAAGTGGCAAGCAAAAGATATGGTAATTGTTGTACTTTGATACAGATCAGATATAAACAGTCACCAGTTATGTTATCTCCAGTTATGTTAACAGTTATGTTATCTCCAACCAAACTGTTAAAATAAATGCTAAAATACTCTTGTATGTGATGAGAAAGTGTTTCCATTACACAACAAATACTAGTAAAAGTCAAGAAATAATATTTAATAAATACGCAAATATTACTTTTTATTATTATTAAATAATACAATAATTTCAATTGGTTTCTGAAGATTTTAAACGCCATTGGGGAAAGTGAGATAGCGGACGTAGCAACACATACGTAAGAGAAGGACAACCTATCGACAGTAAGTTGTCTAATACAGCGTTCTGTATTCGTTAGCTTGGAGGAATAATATATTAAGGTGACCATTCGTATTGATTTTACCAGTACAGTACTGGTTTTTGGGTCTCTCTCCTGGTTAGTCATTATCCCACAAAAATACACAAAAAAATCACTGGTCTATTAATAATTATTGTCAATCGTTATTAATTGTTTTTGTGTTTAATTCGTAGAACTTCATTTAATTTTTTTTTTAAATTTAATGTAAATCAAATTTAATAATAACATTATTATATTTGATTTACATTAAATTTTAAAAAAACTTGTCAATCGTCTTAAATTAATTCCTAAAAATTGCACAGCACATTTTCAGAAGGCAGGTCACTCGCGACATTAAATCATTTGTCGTGGAACCAGAATCGGTTGACACTTCCAAATATGATAAAACTGAGAAAAAGTAATTTTAGCAGTTTATAAAATTCAGAATTTGCCAACCACACAATAATTTTTTTAGATCCTGGGAAAGTTATAAAAAATTTTCAGACGCGATTTTTCGGAAAATGTACCAGTTTAAAAAAAATTATCATCTTACATTTCATTCACACCTGTGATGTAGCATTCGACACGTAGTTCTATGTCTATTTCATACATACACCCATATTATTTGAATGCCTATCTTTGTCATACATGACCAATGTTTGAATTAAGAATTTACTGGAAACATAAGAGTGTTTGTTCCTCGCACCACATTTTATGTTAATTTTGTTAGACAATAATGCGCCCATAAGTTTGTAATGTCATTGGTATTAACATTCCTATGCTAATTAAAAAGATCATCGAAAATGGCAAATGTAACACTAATTACATCGAACTACCCTCTAATAATATCATATTATATATATAATGATTTATTCTATTGTGCAGATTGTCTGCACGACCGGGTGGCGACAGTGATGGTGATGAAGATTTCCCTTCCAAAAAGCCCCGAGTTTCCTCACAGGTCATAAGAGAGCTCCCAAGCAAGCAGCAAGTCCTCAAGGCGCAAGCAGGCGATGAAGTCTCCAAGGCTAGAAACCGCCGCATGTTTGGATCCCTATTGGGTACACTCCAGAAGTTTAAACAAGAGGAAATCGTTCTTAAGAACAAGGAAGACAAGAGAGCTCAGGTGGAAAAGAAAATCGAAGAACAAGCCAAGCAGGAAAGAGAGAATGAAAAAAGGGAACGGCAAAATCTCTTTGCTGAACGTGAACTCAAGAAAGCAACCATCAAAGCCCTGGAAGAAAAGATGATCCGCATGCAACACTTTGAAAAATGGGAAAGCGTTCATAAACCGCTCGTGAACTTTATAGAGACAAAGTGGAAGCCACATATTTACTGGCTTCCGAAAATTATGAATAATCAGGCTAAGGACAAATATGATTTCAGCAGAAAGAAACAAGAAAGTAAGTCAAGAATTAACACACTTCATTTGCTCTGTTTTTATGTCGATATGGGAATCGAATTTAATTTTACTGTTTGTTTTTTGCAGAGATCATTGAAGACAAACAACAGGAATTAAAGGATGAACTCTCGGCTATTGAAGAAAGATGCCGTCGCGGTTTGAAGACTCCTCACGGCTCCCGCACCAAGACCTCACCGCTTTCTCAATCCACGGAAGTTCAAGACGAATCTCTCATGGACGAGAGTGTCCAAGAAGACAATGAGAAGGACATGCCCGATGAACCCGCCCCTAAAATAAAACTGGAAGAGGATGAATTGAAAAAGAAGAATGATTATCATTCATCTAAAAAGATCCTTAGCCCCACTGCCATAAAGGAAGAAAAAACGCAAAGCGATCGTAAAAATGGGGAAGCAGTTACTAAGGAAAAACGAAGTAGTGAAAGCAGTGGGGGAGGAAACAATAATCATAGTGATAAAGACAAACAGGATGATTCTACAGTATCTGAAGACCAATCCACCAAAAATAATTCAATTGCACCAAAAGAAGGTAAATAATAAAATTTCTGCTAGTTCATTTTGAACAATCAATCTTCTTTAGTACTCTTCTTTTTATGGCTCTTCTGCTGGTGGTTGGTGCCATGTCTATTGTACTTAAGGGCCAGCCGTTCTAAACATTTGGGTTTTATATACAACATACCTTTTATCTTGTACTCATATATGGACATCGGAACCCGTGTATTCATCATTAATAAGTTTTTCTCAAAGAAATAACTGATATTCAATTAATCTGTTCCCAGCCCCAAAGAATACTACACTATGTAAGAAAATACGTTTTTAATCATTGAAGATAATATAAATAATTCCCAAATCGAAACGTGAAACCGAAAAAACACAGGAAAGAAAAAGATAACAGTAGGAACTGGGATTCGAACCCAGGACTTCATGGTCTATCCGGGACCTGCACTCTATGCCAACTAAGCTACGGCTACCCCAACCCATCCCATCATTTTATCGATATCATACTTCGACTTCTAAGAGTTGTCAATGTCCTCAATTAATTCCCATATATTTTTTGGCTGCTACCTTTCAATGAATTAAAATATATATTATTACTATCAACCTCCAAAACCCATAGATCTGCCTAGACACACAATTTCATCAATAACAGGTTGTGACGCAAAACCCTGACCCTGTCTCTTTCTGACACGCATTAAACCATAGTTTCCTTCAGGCCGAGATCTTGGATGTCACTTCTCCCTAGTCTTATTAATTATCCTCACATAATGGAGAATAAGTTCAGTCTCCGACATAACCTCAAAACACTTCTGATCCAGAGCTTCAGTGTAAAGTTTCTTAACACATTCGCTGCTGAAATATTTTACCTTTAAAACTGAAATTTTTTTTAAAAGTAAGTACCATTAATATAAAATAAATTAATAACACTAGAAATTAATAGTCATAAAATATCAGTCTTGATCTGTCCTATGTGAACTGTGCTTTATAAATGAGAGTGTGTCAAATGAGCCAGAGACACTGAATACATTTGTTTTGTATGAATGCGTGAGCTGCGTTGTCAGCAATCAACGTGTTAAAGCAGGCAATGACCTGCAGATCAATGGGCTAAAGGCTGGCTAGAGGAGCTGTGTTTGGAAGTAGACATTTGGGGTGGTTAGCGAGCGATTGCGTCGCCGGTGCCGGGTCGTGGGAGTGACGAATATGGAAAAACTAATAAATTTGGATTTTTTTTTTCATAAAAATGTGACAAATGGGGCAGACGAATATAGAAGTTCCACCAATTACATTGCAAACTTATAGACACGTTGTTGTCTAACAAAATTGACACAAAATGGGGCACGAACACTCTTACATTGACAGTAAATTCTTAATTCAAACATCATTTTTTGTATGAAAAGGAGGGACATTTAAAAGAAATGTCTGTTGAACGCGACGGATGTGCATCCATACACCGTTTTCTTAATTCAAAGTTGCGTCGAATATCACGGGTGTGAATGAGATGACACTTCGCCTACTTGCTTATACTACGATAGGACCTACTAAGAAAGGACCTACTGCTAGAAGGTTATCTTTCTTATACTCATGTGTTGGTACGTTCGCTATCTCACTATCTCTATGACGTTTAAAATTTTTTGAAAACAATTGAATAATATTTATTTCCACTGTTTCATTGTGTGTTTGTCAAGTGTTCTTAATGTCATTGATTACTGATTACAATTATTGTATTATGTATAATATTAAGTAATATGTGTGTATTTATGAATGAAATGTTAGTTTGCCGTGCAATGGAAACACTTTTTCATTGCACAGGAGGGCTTTTTGGCACTTATTTGTGCAATTTGGTTAGAGACATCAGACGACCTCGCATGATAAATGATACTTTAATACTAATTCAAAATACGGCAATTACCATATCTTTTGCTTGCCACTTTGTGAGCTCTACAACGTGTCTATTGTTTGTAATGTCACTGGGTTCCACTGTATATCACTGTATATACATAGTGTCAAGCTTAATAATTCCATCTAATGCTTTACATTATAATCTTGTCAATGTAATTTTTAAATATGTATATTTTTTAGAATAACTTATTGCAGCTTATAAACCTCATTGTAATATATTTTTTAATACTTCTACTGTTATATTTTTATTTTCTCTATCTTTTCGGTTTCATGTTTCATTCCAAGAGTTGTTAATATCATTTATATTTCATCATCATTATAATATATATTTTAATCATTATAAAGTAGTAGCCAAAAAATATATGGGAATTAATTGAAGATGATATTAACAGTTCGTAAGAAATCGAAGTATGATACTGATAAAAATGATGGGACGGATTGCTGTAGCCGTAGCTCAGTGGATTAGAGCGTAGGGTCCTGGAAAGGTCATGAGGTCCTGGGTCCGAGTTCGAGTCCCAGCTGGTACTGTTATTTTTTCTTTTCTGTGTCTTTTCGGTTTTATGTTTCATTCTAAGAAGAGGAGTTTATCCAGCATTTTGAAAAGAACTTCGTAGGAGCTCAAAAACAAGTAGTTTTTAAATAAAACCAAGTCTGCCTCATCACAGGAACCCCTAGTGAGGAGGACTAAGAAAAACATTACGAATTGTCTAATTAGCTTTGTAAAATTTTATTAACTGAAAAAATATGTATAGAAACTAAATTAAAAAAAAGAGTTGCTAATATTATCTTCAATGAATAAAAAATAATTGTGAAATGTTTAAAATTGATCCTTTAACAAGTGACATGTTCTTGGTTTCAGAGAATGACAGAAGTCAGGAAGACTCGGCCGGTGTTAATGGAGACAAGATGGAAGACAACCCAAACGACTCCTCAAGTTCCGAGGACATAGTAGATAAGCCAGAAGGAGAGTCACCGGGACGAGGTGGCCACAAATACAACTGACAGAAAGTGTCCGTCATTGATATTATTTCAATAATTCAAGAATTAAATCATTTTGTAAGAGGGTATTCCCAAGTCAACGGAGGGTAATTGACTACGATATACATTCTACAATAAAAAGTTTGAATCCAAAATAATGCTGTTGATAATATTTTGTGCTGTATTAAAAGGTTTGATTTTTAATAAAATGATACATATTCTCACATTTGAGACAAAATGCAATTAATGGTCATCACCCAAAAATGCTCACTTTGCAGGTTGCTAACTCAAGAAATACTATAAATGATTCATCTGTCTAAACGATTAGTTAGTAAAATGTGTAAGGTTTCAAAAGAGTATAACAGACGTTACACATACTCTTTAGATTCAAGATCTCACCACACTTCGTTCCAATACGTTCGCCGAAACGTATGTGTAAAGGCAGCGATCTGCAGTCCGAACGCCCAGATCACTTGTCAGTCCGACACATAGATTTTTCTCAGCGATCGGCATGCTATGCCTTACACGTAAGCGTTTGAGCATGTGCCGCGCATTTGTTTTTGTTTATGTCTTTTCACTGACTGCTTATGGAAAATCAAAAGCTAAGAGTAGAAACTTAAAAATCAGTATTAGTTAATTTTTGAACAAAATACTGCAAATAAACTATCTAATTTTGATTAATTAATTAATCCTAATATATGTATTCATATATTCCTGATGACGACAGCATTGCTGTCGAAACATGTAGAGATATTTATATATTTTTATAAAGTGGTGTAAACAAAGTCCATTTTTCAATTAATTAATTAATAATTAATGATGCCATAAAGTTACCAATCGTTTGAAGAAATTATATCTAATTTTGCGCTGTTCATATGTAAGTAATTTATAATCTTTATAAATATGACATGACAATATTATTTTAATTGGTATATATGATACTTTTCTGTTTTATTTTTGTATTAGACAGTAATGACTATATTTATTTTTAATTGTAAAATAAATTAATTTTTTATTTTTTTGAGTACATCTTTAAATTACTTTTTTATTTTTTATATTAAATAATGTAAAGTGTACTACGCAAATGTTATTATGTTCACAAAATAGATTATTTTATTTGACTTTAACAATGAAACGAAATGGGCTACTTGCTACAACACGGCCCAAGGTCGTAGCAAGTAGGGAACAATAAAAATATAAAATAGATAGATAAATAAAAAAGTTTAAAATAAAAATAAATATATGTATATTTATGGTTAAATCTTTAGCAAAACTTTTAAACCGTACGACGTATCACGCGTCAGGTCACATTTTACTCCGATCTCAGAGAAATCCCTTTAGACGTACACTTCCGTGCGGAGATCAGTCGATCAGCGCCCGCTGAAGTGTGGTGACATTTTACCCAAATTAACACAACGTTTCGGTCGGCAGGCCGATCTGGCATATAGGCGTGCAGATCGGCAGGCGCTTTGGAATGAAGATCGAGAAACGCAGGCGTAAACGTATGTGTGGGATATGCTAATAATCCTAACACTAGTATCACGCGTCAGGTCACATTTTACTCCGATCTCAGAGAAATCCCTTTAGACGTACACTTCCGTGCGGAGATCAGTCGATCAGCGCCCGCTGAAGTGTGGTGACATTTTACCCAAATTAACACAACTTTTCGGTCGGCAGGCCGATCTGGCATATAGGCGTGCAGATCGGCAGGCGCTTTGGAATGAAGATCGAGAAACGCAGGCGTAAACGTATGTGTGGGATATGCTAATAATCCTAACACTAATCTTTTAAATTGTGTTTGAAATACATAGGCACTGAAATTTTAGGTAGAACTTTCTAAGTTAATTTAGCTGCTTTTCAAACTGCACCTATTTTCAGTCATTTTGAGATGTATTTGATAGAATTTAAGGATTACATTTTGAGGATTTTTGTATTTTGAAACCTTATACATTTTCCTAACTACCCATGTAGAATTTACAGATAAATTGTTTGTGGTATTGATTGAGTTAGAAACCTGCAAGGTGATTTTTAGGTCATTTTTGAGTGCTGACCCTTATTCACATAAAATCAAAGACCATTTCATTTGAAACCGTCTGAATGATTTTTACAAAATGTTTTGGTTTGTCCGCGTTTGAGCGTTACGTTTCCTGTTTTAATTATAAGGTATAATAAATGTATGCAAAAATAGCAGAATGGCCTTATCTTTATAAATCAGCGGTACTCGATACTGTGGGTTTTGAAGTTATATATGTAGTTAATTTGTGGCCCACTTGGAAATTTAATTGAATTACGTCGATTTGTATTTATGTATGTTAATAAAGTCATTGCCTGTTTCTTGACGCTGCATGTTCTTTGTATAAATTAAAAACAGCAGCTTTTAACCCCGAAACTGCCATCAAGTGCTATGTTTAGTTAAAGTTAAAAAATATATTAAATCTTCCCTACGTTATAGCGCGTCGCTATATGTACTTGACAAAATGCTAGGATTTATTTTTCGCATTAATATTTTGTCACTATACCAGCAAAACATCATAGTACATCAATGATTTGATGTTATAGAAGTATGTCTCAACTGTTTTCTAGAGGCTAATTGTCCGGAATTCAGGCGGTGTAATAAAAAATAACACCTACATCGCATTGTTTTAATATTGAGTATCGCATATTACTAGAAGATGCATCTTACAAATGTTGGCAAAAACCAAATTGATTTTATTTCCCAAACATAAATAGTTTTGTAACTGTACATTAAAATCTTTAAAGTAATGTAAGGTTGACATCTGAGAAAAAATGTACAAATTCTAAGATCTACATGTATTTTGGTAAATTCTTTAGACTAGTTTTACATTGTATGATTTATAATTCCATGATTATTTTAATACAGATTAGACACGCTAAGGTTCATTTTCATTTATCTTGTCAACGGCAAGTAAATGTAATTTTATTAAATAAATTATGTGTGTGCTATTCAAAACAGAATTTAATTTTAGAATGTCGAGGGTAGAGTGGCAAAAAACGTAAGTGGGAAATTTGACGTTTTGAGTTGATAAACTGGCAGAACACACAGTCATGGTAAATTAAAAAAAATGTCTGTAATTTTAAATATAAATTTACAGTTAAATCAGATAACAGGTGTTTTAATTGGACAGAATCTACAAATATCAATTTTGTTTTTCAAAGAATTAAAATGAATATTTTTGTACTGGAGAAAAACGTTGAATCGATTTTGCATTATAATAATCTTATTGAATTTCATAAAGAAGCTTAAAGTTGGTGCAAAACGCTTGATTTCTCAAAACAGCGATTTTAGACTTAACGTTTTATGCCAGTATACCCATGATGTTGAAGCTTAAATTCGTAATAATTTGCAAGGGTTATGCTTGTTAATTTGCATTATCAAAAAATGAAGTTAAAGTGCATTTTGTTGTCTCGTTTGCGTTGTAATTGAGTTTTGAGACACCGCACTTACAGTTAGTTAAAAGATTAGATTTTTGAAGATTTCTGTAGCAACAAGACAACCAACGACAGGCTCTAAGATATGCGATTGGCTATTTACCGTTTTCTAATTATCTATACATTTTGTATTGTATGCAATTCGATTGGTCAATTTTTTTTTAATACCACCACATTAGGGGACCAAAAATTGAAGGAACTCCTGGTCGGGAAGGCTATCTTTGTGGCGTAACAGTTCTGGATGCTTGTTGCTGAGTATCCTGTCTGTGCCACTCAGTCATTCCATACCATAAGAAAATAATGAATCATTTTGTTGCTATTTGCCAGTTTTCTTTTCCAAATGTGGTACCCGTCTGTGGCTTCAGAATATTTTAATTTTAACCTGACATTGAAAACCTTCTGTTTTAGAAAAAAATGTAAAAGAGAGACGTACAAATATTTACTCGAGAGGTCAATGGTCCTATGTCCATTTTAGCTGTTTAAACAGCTACGAATTCGAAGGTCGCGGGATCAAATCCCGGTGCCTACAGGTAAATTTTATTTGATTAATTTGTGTTATTTTACAATTTATTCATTTAAAATAATACATAGTATATTTGCGGCATATTCCAGAGTGGTAAATACTTTCAGTATTGCCCTGGTGAAAGACTCATTCAGAATCGAAATGTTGCTTCAAATGGCTTTAGCCATGTTTGGTGACAAGATCTGAATAGCCAGGTACTTCCCCACCGTTTTCTTTCCCATCTCCTTCCCCTCCTCACTACCTTCAGCCTCACAACACAGTCTCACTGGTTCCAGACGGTTGGGAGCAGCTGGGATTTTTGTGTGGTACTCGCATAAAATAAAAGTTCTCAAAATTGGTTTACCTCTAAGTAAATTGTGACATAGGACTCATTTTTGCAAAATGATTTCCATGACAAAGCCGCTTAGGGAAGAGTGCTGTTTACCTCTAGGTAGATATTGAAATTCAAAATGAATTTTTCGATATTTTTTGACATAGGACCATTGACCTCTTAGGTACAAGAATAGAAGTTGATGTATAGGAATATGATAAAATGTACATAATTAATGAAACACCAAATTTGAATAAAATAACTTTTTTTTATCATTTAATGTACTGACTGTTATATGATATCTTCAAAATTCGTAGTCTTCAGTAATATGTAGTTGCCATAAAACGTGATTCTGCAAAGATAAATTTACATATTTGCCGCATGAAATTAAAAAAAATAATCGTTTGCTGTTAGGAGTTTAGTCGCGATCTAATTAATTCTTTCCACACGAGTGGTCCAAATCAGCGGTAATACGCAGTAAGTGTTACATCATTCCTCTATGTGTTGAAATTTATTAGTGTTAATACAAAATAAATGAATGCAATCTTTGATGTTAACACTTTGTTATTATGTACAGAGAAATGTTTTCAGTAAAATAAAATAACACTATTTGAGTACTCGTAGAAATTAAACAACTTGGCTTATAAAATTAAGAAATCTTGCACATTTTAACACCATGCTGACTCGATGAAATCAAATTATTGCTACATGCATTAATTATAAATATTTTACTCGAATATGGTTTTTGTTTTTATTTATCTGGTTGCTTTTAAAAGACAGGAAAATTATTTCATTTATCATAATTTCAATTGCTGCGTGAATATGCATGCTACTGCAATATACTAGCGGTGGGCGAAGCGGCTCAGTTTAGTGAGCCGGATCACTAAATCAGCTCTCTGTAAAGACAATCCACACGAAAACTGGACGAAAAAAGTATCGTGTAAGAGCGTCTTAAGGACGTCATTAGGAGGGCCAAGGGAGCGAGGGAGAGGGCATGGTGCGGGGAGACGCGAACCGTCGTTCAATCGAGCTGGATCAGCGAACTTGTAGTAAGTGATCCGGATCATCGAGCCACTTCGCTCACCACTACAATATACTGCTTTTACCAACCAAAATTAAGTTAACGTTGAGTTGAAATTGCTTTTGAGTTAGCTTAAAACTTAGCGAAGAATCAAATTTGATTTCACAACAACTTCTTGATACGTATTTCCAACAGACATCAATAATTTTAATACATTAAGGGCGAGAGGGACGTCGGAGAGTTATTATTTATTAATTCAGAATAATGATAATATCATTACGCCATACGATAAACATAATGTTTTTAAATATAAAAATATTTATTAAATATTTTATAAATTTACATAGGCTTAGTATTTATCAAAATCTAATCAGAAATATGACTTTTTCTGACCGTCCCATTGTATGTTTTACAAAATATTTAAAATACGAATATGATTTTTACAGTGGAGAAAAGTATTTTTAATCCTTTATCGTTGCGTTTTGGTAAATAAACATAACCACAGATTTGTAATCCGCATTACAAAAAAAAAAAAATTAAAGTTACGTAGTGTTCATAAAAAAATTAAACCACACACTGTTCTTTTTTTAAATTTATCTCATATACAAGTTACAGAAAAACTTTCACAGCATTTTTTAAGGATAATCAACTTTTTAAATGTTTTTATAAAACATGCGTAGAACAGTCAGAAATGTGTAATATTTCTGATTATATTTTGATAAATGCTAATCCTATGTAAATTAAAAAAAACGTAATAAATATTTTTCTCTTTAAAAACACCATGTTTATCGTATTGCACAATAATATTATCATTATTTTGAATTAATAAATAATAACTCTCCGACGTCCCTTTAGTTAAATACTATTGAGTTATGATTTTGATTCTCTTTGACAATTCAATACATTACGACAGTTCAATACATACATAGGTGTCTCTTGCCCCCAGTCTCATAGGCGAAACTGAGATTCGGCATTTTAACGTGGCGATTGCTCAGTTCAATTGTCGAAAGCAGCTATAAGCAATGTTTCAGATCTGGAGACAAATTGGCAAGACTACAGGAAAATATAAGTATCTACATTGCTTGAGGACATATCTCCCAGCGATTCCTGAGCTTATTTGAAGTTTTAAAAAAATATATTGTTTTGCGGTCCAATGATTTTTTTTTCAATAAAAAAATGTCTGTCGGGTACGTTCTGATACACTCTGTATAGGTACTGATATTGACTGAGAAAATAAAGGAATAACCAATATTTATAATAAAATTAATCCATATGTAAAACACTTTTTTCACATTAGTTCTAGGTTTAATTTAAAGTTTCACGTCTATGTATTTTTACGCTACAGGAATCGAACCTGCAATCTCCTGACTCAAAATCAGATGTGTAAAACCTGTGTCTGTTTTAAATATTATATTTTTTCTATAAATTAGAGGTTGCCTTTATTATTGTTCTTTGTAAGGGAAAATTAATGCTGGGAATAAATACACCATTGTGACTAATATTCTGTACTAGTTCTAAAGGTCAAAATGCACTAGAGCGGCACTGCACTGCGTTTCGCGTCAACTCAAAATATTCTTTTCACTCTTTTGTATGAAACAAAGCCACAGTGCGGCGCGGCAGAGTTGCCTCCTAGAGGAATATTTTGACGCACAGTGCCGCTGTAGTGCGATCTGACTATAAAGATCATAATATTATTTGTGCGACAGGTTTGCTTTCTTTAAAGTTATATGTCATTGATAATGAAGAATAAAAAAGATTCACGGACACCCCTGCATTTTTTCTAATTTGTGGTTTTTCAAAAATTACCAACATTGAACAGGGTGGTAGGGATTCCTGTTGACTACTCCCCCTGAAGAGATAATACTAAATACCGTAGAGCAGATGATACGTCCATCTTCTGACATTTTCCATACATTTTTATTTTATATTTTTAAAGAAAGACAAATATTCCCTGGTTACGACAATATTTGAAAATCTCCTACTACCATCACAGTAAGCGAAAGATGTTGCTTGTGTCGTAATGGAGGACTTAGCCAGCCGAGGAATTGAACTCACATTGAGATGGCAACATACAAATTACTGCCATCTGGCGGTGGGGGTTGTGCGGGATGATTTTTTTTCATGCATTTAAATAGATATTAGAAATATATTCTAAATAAATTATGGAATTCGAAAATTCATAAAATAAATAATAGGTTATCTACATAAATAGGTTGGCATTTAATTGTAGATTTTATTATTTTGGAACTATAAAATGTCATTACTATGGTAACACAAAGTTACTGACTTTGTCTTTTAAAAACAAAAAAAAATTATTGGCTTTGCATATTTTTTTTTATGTGATACCACACAAGAGTCCCAGCTGTTCCAAACTGTCTGGAGCCAATGAGACTGGCATCCCGAATTGGGGTATGTTGTGAGGCTGAAGGTACTGAGGAGGGGAAGGAGATGGGTAAGAGGAAGGTGGGGAAGTACCTGGCTATTCAGATCTGGTCACCAAACACGGTTAAAGCCATTTCAAGCAACGTTTTGATTCTGAATGGTGGTCTTTCACCAGGGCGATACTGACAGTATCTATTACTCTGGAACGTGCCGCAAATATATGACATATTATTTTTAATGAATAAATTGTGAAATAACACAATTTAATCAAATAAAATTTACTTGCTCACGCCGGGATTTGAACCCGTGACTTCCAGATTCGTATCCAAGGAGCGTAACCACTCAACCACGGAGATCGTCGAAATGTGCTCTTCACATTAAAACGTTTTCACATATTCACGTTTGACAGTTCGTTTTAAAGATGAGTCAAATCATCATAATTAATTTTTTTAATTTTTATAATTTTGATCTGTGAATTTCTATTTTGTTTGTTTAAATTTTTTCAAACATCTAATAATAATAATAAGAGTTAATTTCTGTAGCGCAGTTTTTTGAAGGTTCACCTCAAGTGCGCTTTATACTAACTCACCTAACCTAATATAATTGGAGAATAACAGATATACTACATACCTACATGCAAATTAAAACTATGACTTCAAATATTCATGGGCAGCAGACTCACTTATATGCACAATTTAGAATACTACATAACAATTTAGAATAAACTGGTGGTACAAATATCAAAAGAACAAGAAAATATACACCAAATAACCTAACCTAACATAAGTAGAAAATAGCATATATATATTACATGCACGCAAATTATAACTACAATTTAAAATATTCTTGAGTAGCAGACTCACTCACATGAACATTTTAGATATTTAGAAACTAAGTTTGTAAATAATCAAATATAAAGTAGGTACAAATAATAAAAAATCAAGCGAATATTTTATGCCACTACTAGCTGATGTGTACCCGGCCTTGCTCGGGTTTATAAGTTATGAACTTGTGAATAAATTCTTACTTGTCATTAGGGTGCCATAATTGATTTGACAGCTAAAGTAACTATCTATAAACAAAGAAACTATTTGAAAATTTTATTTCATTCCAAGCGTTTATTTTTCAATACATACCTAAATAATTTTTTTTTTTAAGTTCTTATGTAGGTACCTACTTGTGTTTTACACTATGAAAATAGTCTACCCAAAAAAACCTTCTTCTTTTGAATATGCGATCTGTAGCTAACCAGGGTGTTATATCTGTGGGCTAACCTAAATAAAACATGGGGGGTTCAATGTTTTTCATACTAATTTTAAAACGTTACAGCAACAGTTTTACATATTGGATTTTATTCAAAATACTTTCTAAACCTTCCCGGCACTAACAAGAACAAACTTCTATTTTCAGCGAAACCGGTCCAGTGATTTTCGAGAACACCGAGGACAAAGGATTTTTATATATATAGATAGATGTACATGGTTTTAAAAATCGCCCTTTGATGTAATAATCTTCCTTGGAAAGAGATAAATAATAATAAAAGTTTATAATAATATTATGTAGAATCATCTTCTTTCAGAAAGTATCAGTTGAGGTTACACACCACTTTCCCACCCCGGTATAAGTAACTTATGGTTACTCCTTCAGGGTGCACGTTAAGGACTCTAATTTGGTTCAACGAAGCTAAGGTTATAAATGATTCATACCACGCCCTTGAGGTGATTTTTCACAAAAATGGCACTATACAAGTAATCCAATTATTATTATTATTATTAACCCTCAAATGTCCCTGCATAGCATTAGCTTAGAAGGAGGTTAGCAAAATGCCACAGCCCAGAATGGTTAGTACATACGTACGGTCGATAAAAGTGGCTCTAGTAATTATGGTGGCTCTGCTCTACTCGTCCGTAGTCTGTAGATGAACATGGTGAGACGCGGAGAAATACTAACATAAAACAGTAAAAAGGATAAATAAAATAGATTAAGTAAGAGTACTTAGGACGAGCTGTTGCCAGGACACCAGGGCAATCCCTCTGAAGCAATGCCAGGTGGGTTCTTGTTCCCGCCATCCTTCCCAGGAGACATTGCACCAGTCTTCAGGTTTATCCGTTAAGAAAAGTGTGATTGGGGAGGGGTAAAAAAAATGCCCTGAGACCCTAGGGATATGGAGGGGTCCAGGCGGCCAGGAGGGTGTCACCAGTCAGGGAGACGGAAAGGCCGTCACCACCAAGCTTGTTCCATCGGGAAGTGGACAGGGGATCCAGCTAGGGCCAGTGAGAAGTAGATGACTGCCTCGGGTTGCAGGGATGGGGTTAATTTTCCACTCCCTAAAAGGGGAGGTGGACAGTACATAATAAAAATGTTATTGAGTTCAGTTTGCCTGAATAAAGAAAATTTTTAGTACCTAAAAAAACAAAACTCATGATAGGGAAAGAAAAATAGTAACAAAATAATGACATTAGAGACATTAGAGGCATCAGGGCAGAGTGAAAAGTTAAAAGTTAAATTAAAAAATCTATTAGATGTTTTAAAAATGGCAGGAATCTAAAAAGTAACAAAAATAAAAGATAAAGATTGACAAAGGGAAACATAAAATGTAAAACCAAGCATATACAGTAAATGAAACGAGGAAATGATTTTACAAAGCTATTCTGCGAGTTCAGGTCATCTCTCACCCATCTACTTATAAACCTTCTCAGACACCCACATTGCAGACCAGATCAGCATTCCAGGCTGGTCTGGTAATTCTGATCAACCATCCAAAATTTTCTCTTTCGCGTCCATTAAAATCTCACAGTGCCACAGAATGTGCTCTGCGGTCTGGTTTGTATTTCCACAAGCACAGTTTGGGTGAGGGGATAGAGATAGACTATGAAGTCTACCCCTAAATTCACCGTGCCCTGATAGTAGCTGGGTGGTATGGTGATCCACGTGTAAAAATGCCCCTTCCATTCTACTTCTAACCGAAGGGAAGAAAGAATAAGTCCATCTTCCCGTCGTCGCCCTTTCCCAACATGTCTGCCAATCATCCAGAGTTCTATCATGCATCCCTTAAAAAGCTTTGGCAGGGAGACCTCACCACCTACGGTCACGTAGAAACCCAGATGGACAGCCTCTCTACCTCTTGTTAACGCCATCTTAACCAATACTTCCCTAATTTCTAAATCAATTGGCAGGATTCCGGCCAGAACCGGTAATGCATCTGATGTTACAGTCCTGTAAGCTCCCGAGAGTGCCAGGAAAGGAGTTCGCTGGCCCCTTCTCAGAGCCGAGATTATGAGGACATTGTCAAGGCGGTGCTCCCACACCAAAGCAGCATATGAGATTTGGGTCACATACACTGCCTGGTAGATTAGGCGGAGCGCAGGCGAGCGGAGACCCCATTCAGCCGTTGACAGTCTTCTCATCTTATGAAAGAGGTGCTGGGATCTACTGGACCCGCTTTTGACGTGGGCCAGGAAGGCTATCTAAAATGACTCCCAAGTGTCTGGTGTTTTCCGCAAAGGATATTTTGGGGTTTCCCATTTTAATAGAAGGGTTACGTCTTCGACTGAGGGAACCCTTCATAACGTAAAGTACCACTAATTTCTGAACACCGTTTGGTTAAAGTGAAACAAATGCTCTTGGACCATTGTGTTTTTTTAAACTAACTTTGATTGTCTTCGAGCCGTCTTTGTGTTGCACTAAAACCTTTTAAACAATCACAGCGCCCTCAATTGTGGTTTAGGTTTAAATGTCGGACTGTACGAGTGCTGCAAAATCAAAAGGTACTTAACGACTATTTTCACTTTAAAAAGCAAAAATGCAACTATGATGGTATCTGCATGGAATTTTATTTTAATAATTCTGTAGTTATAGCATAGCTTGTTTAAAATCAGCTTTATTTACAAAATGTACATTCAAAATAATTCCATCAAATACTGTAGAAATATGACAATTCCTACAGTTCCTGACATTTCCTATACATTGAGATGGCAGCATGCCACACCAGCACAACAGTGGTGCATGATGGCGAAATTAGGTTTTTTCATATATTTTAATAGGTTTTGTGTGAAATGTATTTCTAATAAATTATAGAAATCGAAAATTGATAAAAAAAATATAAGGTAACCTGCTTATAACTTTACTGCTTTTATGCTCATAAATATTGAAGAGGCTATTAGGTTTGTACTAACAGTTATAAGCCTCGCTACTCGACGCTTGCGCTCGGTCTGGTGGCTTAGAAAGGGAATAAAATACTTTTTCAAAAATTGTGAGATGTTTTCATTGATTTATAAATTCAAAGACTAATGATCAGACTCTCCAACAATGGAAGCAACTGATGATGTTTTGGGAAGAATTAAAATTTATGAACTCTAACTCTAAAATGGTCAAGGTACAACTGAATGGTGTAAAATTAGTTAAAAAAAAAAAAAAATTCTCATGATGTAACTAAAAACTTAGCAAAATTGATATTCTCCCATATACACTGTACATTTATGTTTTAATTATCACCTTTAATCAAAAACCCTTTTTATTTTATATATTTAAATCTCAGTCTATTATTTCAGTATCCCTGTTGTATTTCAATTTATTATTTAAATAAATAAATAAATAATTTGATTACTTCTATAGCGCCGTTTTCGTGGGAAAATCACCTCAAGGGCGTTTTATAATTAATTAATTAACATATCACTTGACGTAAAACCAATACCTTACAGTTGAAATTTATTACTAATGGCTTATAAGTAAGACTTATAACTATTGACTTACAACTTAGACTTATGGCTAGGGATTAACTACTGAGACTTATAATTAGTGACTTACATCTATGACTTATAGCTAGTGACTTACCAACTAAAAGTTATAGCTAGTGACTTACAATTTAGACTTAAGTAGGTATAACTAGAATATAAACCTAACACATATATAAACCTAGTACATATTTAAAACTAATACATTTCTACGACCAAATTCATATTTTATATACAATATTGCAAAATGACTTACAACTCTCATTGTACTTGTAATTATTACAAGTTGTAACACTTCAGCTGTAATTATATATTCATATATTAACCTATTTTGTAATTACATCTATCTACAGTTTGTACCCACTTTATGATAACATCTAGATTAATTATTATTATTCCTATAAATAACAGGTATTCTCCTATGTGCACAATATATTTATATTTTAATGTATCACCTTTGTGTAAAAGCCATTTTTAGTCGTATAAATAAAGTTTTTTAAATTTTTTTATTAGTTTCTATATAATTTTGATATTACAAGGTAAGGTATAAATATTAAAAATACATATGTATTATAGAATTTTTTTCATAGTCCTCCTCACTAGGAGATCCTGTGCTGAGGCGGACCAGGTTTTGCACAAAGGGGTTTCAGCGACTTCTATATTTCAACTTCAAGGTTAGGGTTCTTTCCAGTAATTTCTATGACGTTTTTTTGAGAATAGTAGTCAGTTCTTGTTCTGGTAATTCCTTAAGCCAAGTTTTGCTGGACTTAATGCAATTATTGATTGAATTACTTTTTTTGATATTAAGTGGGAGTTTAACAACTCATATCCCAGAACAATGGAAGGTGAAGTTAGAACCCTTTCCAATCAAAGTGACTAATTTAGTAATGGACATAAGTAAATAATGAAGAACAGTGTCAGACGTAGAAACGCCATTGGAATGTCCCTCATACCAGTAGTGTAGGTTTAATAAATATAAAATTGTTTTAAGGAATTATTTAAGTTAGAATAAATAAATCATACTACATAACACATAATAAAAATAATGTTTTCACAGAAATTTTGTGGAAATGTTGATGGATGCCATCTAGTGGATTTTCCAAAAGCATTTTGGTGTTTTTTGTCGAAACGTAAAATGAAAAGCGGCATCTATTATTGAACAATGACACTACGATGGAATTTGGTTGAAATTCATTTGTTCAGACTCCAAGAGGCACCCGACGCATTAGTTCGTCGCCCACATCACAAACAGGCGTATCTCATATTTAACAACTTTCCAGGAAAGCAAAAAAAAACGTTTTTTTGCCGGATTCTTACACATTTTATTAGATGTTTCGCTAATGGGGTAAAAATGAGTAATTAACACCCTATTAGCGAAACTTGTAAGAATTTCTTTTTGTTTCTCCTGGAAAGTTGCTAAATATGAGATGCGCCCGTTTGTGTTGTGGGCGACGACTTAGATAAGTTTAGTGTGAACAATTATCAAGCAATAGTTGAACGCTAACGGAAAAGTTCGAATATATTATTAGTCACAAATGATTTCATACACCTTATTTTGCCATTTTGACGGTTTAATTATTTATTTGCTAGTTGGGAATGTGTGCCGTGCGTTGTGCGGACTGTCTGGACGAACTATTAGCTCCATTCCGATTCCGAGAGGCATACGAGGCATAAGTGCGAGCAAGTATCAAGCAATAGTTGAACGTTAATGCAAAGGTCCGAAATAGTATTACGGTCACAATGATTGATTTCTTCTGCCCTTTCCGAAAAACAATCACGTTAGAACAATGTTTTTTTCTTTAAAACACAAGAATTGAAAAAATGATTTATTCGTAACACAAAGAGATATTTCCGTTCAACAGGAATAAATTTTGTCCTTCGCAACGCGAAGAAAATAAATATTTAGAGGAATTTCCTCGAATGAGGTTTAGTGAAATTTTAATCAGAGAATCCCGAACCGCTTCAGTACTCTAGATTGCGCCCTGTGTAAATATTTCCTCGCCGAGATACTTTGGTGTTCCGGTGTTTAATCATGTGTGAATGAAACTCAATTCAAAAATAAATATTAGCCTCGTATATCCACAGGATATTAGACTCGCGGGGACTATTCACATCCCTAGAAAGCGTTACCAGGAACGTACACATGCTCACAAAGGGGCTTTTGGTATCGCGATTTAATTAAAATAATTAAATAAGTAAAGAAAAATCATGGAAGTTTAAAAAACAATTAAAAATATTGAAAATTTTTGTAAAAATGAGTATGAACAGAATGTACTTTAGGGATTTTTGTATAGCGCAGTTAGAGCTTGAGAAAAGTGTACAATAAGGCTTACCCTAATTCAGAATGTGTTTTATATACGTAGATATACGTTTATATATATCAAGATAACAGAAAATCATTTGGACAAAGGAGTTTGTCTTGGATAGGCTTAGTGACAACATTAAAACTGTAGATACGCTAAATTTATTTTAAAAAAAATGGTCAAAAAGTCTATGTTAGCCGAGAGTGGTGATTTCGCTTTATCCATGTTATCCCTTATGTTGTAATCAATGTTGAAACCTTATGTATGCTCGATATTATCATTATTATTTACTCATTATTACTTACTTATTGCTATTTACTTATTCTTACTTACTTATTATCACTTACTTATTACTTAAGTATTACTATTTACTTATTATTATTTACTTATTACTACTTACTTATTACTATTTATCTTTTTTTTAAAGAAGAGACAAATATTCCTTAGTTACGAATAACCTCACAATATTTGAAAATCTCGTACTACCATCACAGTAAGCGAAAGATGTTGCTTGTGATGAAGATTATTTAAAGAAGTTAATTTTTGTCAATTCCGACCTCGAAGAAGTAATTTTTAGGCAACAGCTATTCTGTATTTTTAAGGTAAACAAAATTGTCTAGAATTAAAAACCTAAATCGTCTTCGTAGACTTAATAGTGTCCGAGATACAGCTGATAAAAAATTTACAATTTGAAACCTAAATGGTCTTTGTTGACTTAATAGTGTCTGAGATGCAGCTGATAAAAAATCTACAATTTGAAAACTAAATGGTCTTTGTACGCTTAATAGTGTCCGAGATACAGCCGTTAAAAATTTTCTGCAATTTTGATACTTTGCCATTTTTTGCTATTTAGAGTGAGGTAAATATTTACCTCGCCTGACGTTCAAACTTAAATACCAGAATATTTCTTTTTTTTTTCTAAAGTTAGTTTTAATGGTTAAAATAATTTTCAAAGTTAAAATTTTTCAAAGGTTGCCAAAACGCTACAAATCTATGGCCGGTCGGTTTTGATTAATTTTGAGGTTAGAATGTCAAATGTCAAAACAAGGATGAGCTTTACCGTACATACTTGTATATTCTATTCATGGTAAACCAAAACTAAATATAAGTAATACAATTATGTACCTTTTTATAAACTTTAACTCAAAGAATAATAATAGTATTGACCATTAACATTATCATAATGTATATTTTACATGGAATGTGTGGGACTGCACTAACCTCCCCACATACCGGAATAAACATTTATTATTATTATAATATCCGTATTGATAATTGGTTTGATAATGAATATTCTAATTTCTTTTATGAATAATAGTTGTTTATATTGAACAACAATTATAGAGCTTAAAGTCACCCAAATTAAATTAAAATTTTGCCAAAACTAAAAAAAATACAAAAAAATTGTTTGTAATTTTATGAATTATGTATTCTTGGTCTAAGTATTCGTAATTTATGTATAATAACAGAGTTTTTATAATTGCTTTGTTTTCACGTAAGTGAGAAAACATCTGTAAAAACCCAGTATTAATGCAATGATAGAAAGTCGTTAATTGAGTCGTTGAAGCATTTGAGTTGAGCAGTTTGAGATTGAGATAACAATAAAGGTATAAATGCAGTAAAGCCGTCTCACTCCTTCTCCTAATCACAGAACAGCAGCCGAGTTAGACGCTAGTCAATCGTAATGCAGATCTTGAATATCGTGTGCATTCATCTAATAAAGTGTAATCTTCTAAGAATAGTGGGTAATCATTATACAGAACCACGGCCTCCACGGTCGAGGGGTAAGGCTCTCGACTACGAATCCGAAGGTCGCTGGCGACTACGAATCCGAAGGTCGCTGGTTCAAATCCCCGCGTGCGCAAGTCAATTTTATTTAACTTATTTGTGCTGTTTCACAATTAATTAATTTAAAAATAATATATATATATATATAGTATATTTGCGCACGTTCCGGAGTGGAAGATACTCTCAGTATCGCCCTGGTGAAAGACCACCATTCAGAATTGAAACGTTGCTTGAAATGGCTTTTAGCCGCGTTTGGTGAATAGATCTGATTACCCAGGTATTTCTCCACCTTCCTCTTCCTCTTCTCCTTCCCCTCCCCAATACCTTCAGCCTCACAACATTCCCTAATTGGGGAAGCCATAGTCTCACTGCCTCAGGACGGTTGGGAGCAGTTGAGACTCCTGTGCGGTCTATGGTACATGTAAAAAAAAAAAATCTACGACCCGTTTCTATCAGTTTAATAATACGTAAACAATCTATCTGTCTATAGATCGTGAACGTACAACGAAAAGTGGTCATGTCAAGATTCCCAAAGTACTTTGCATAGACACAAACTTACAGCTTCGCAAGTCAGAATTTTTTTGCTCATTGGGATGAAAGTAACATTAAATTTAAAAAAATTCTTTACTTGTGTAACTATAAGCGTGCTTCCATGAAAAAATCTCCATTTGTCAAAAAAAACATTGACTTTAACACTGCAAATGGTAGTATGTTCATATAAAGAAGAGTGTCTACGAGCGGTGTTTGTTTGCTTTTTTAATAAAAATCTATAGTTTTATTGCGAGCTTGATGAAAATTTGCACACTTGGCCTTCAAAACAAGGGAAAGGTCACTGTCACCCTGCATCCCCCCTTTCCACCTGTGGTGTCCTTTGCTCTATGGCCAAAGGTAGGCTGGGTGTAGTATTTCAATTTGAGTCATAAACTGTGGATTGAACATTTGAAAATAGCCATTATATGATCGTCTTCCTTACCAAATTGTGGTCAGATGTTTGTCGTATTATCGAAATATCTTTTAACTTCTTCTTAAGGCATGTTTTCTTAGGGTAGGCATAGCTTTTTAGCCTTTATAGACTGCACGCCACTTCTTTTCACCCCTTAAAGTTGAATTTTGGTACTTCTCGATGACATTTTGCACATTTCATGTTGAAAATAATACGAAAATTAAGTAGAGGTAGGGGTAACACATCATAACCTCAAAACTATTCATAACCCCTGTCAACGCCTGGTACTTCAACTAGTAATACGAGTAATTAATAAATCGTATACCCACTTTAAATAAGCCGTAAACGAAATAATATATTATAGGAGAATTATGTCTATTATATTATTATATTGTTTGCGTTGAAATCTCTTCAGATTAAAACCACGATATAATATAGCGGTTGGCATTACGAGATATTCTGAACTCGTATCGATTTTAGCAGTTTCTTAGAAAATAATCGGCTTCTCACGTCGTTAGTTTAATTTGGAGATACTATTATTAGTTTCAGTGTAATGTTATAAGCCAATATATTTATGTTGTAAATCAAGCTTCAGAAATTGTAAAGGCCTCGCATGTGATTTTGGATTGGCAGGTTCCGAGTTTGTTTCTTGCCACAACAAAAATATTGTACGCTTACACGCTCTTTTCACTGCACAGGAGTCACAGAGGGTAAAGAGAGTGACGAGAGAAAGGATAAGGGGGAGAGGAAGGTTGGGAAGTACCTAGCTATATAGAAATGGATCAATTCTGAGTGGTGGTCTTTCTCCACATTCATATATAGTCTCATACTCGTACATACCCCTCTGTTATTCTGACCATTGACATGGCTCGATCCAAGACTTCTGTCGGGCATTGTCAAGTATCCATGTCTTCCTCGGGCTTCCCCGACGTTTTTTACCATTCTCTTTCGCGTCATACATTCTCCTGGCACTCCTGTCTTCCTTCATCCGTTCCACATGTCCAAAACATCTAAGCGTCCCAATCCTGTACGCTACGCTTTCTTCAGCATTGCATTCATTCCGGTTCCCCTACCTTTCGTCCAACAGTCAAACATGGTTTTACCACAAATACGTCTTAGGGATTTCAGTTATTCAGCGTTCAGTCTAGGTACTTTCTCCTTCAGTCATTAAAACGTCGATTTCATTATTCCCCGTATTCTCTTAACCCTTAATTTGGTTTACGTATTTTTTCAAAACTAGTTATGAGACGTTTCATATAATTCATAAGGAAGGAAAGCCCTTCAGAAATCAACCCCTAATTTACAAAGTCAATCAGTTAGATTGACATAGCTTTAGCCTCCTAGATAAGCCTCCACACCTTTCAAAACAGAGGGATTATAAATCAGGGGTTAAGCGGATGCCTTAATAATTAAACCACCCCAATGGAATAATCTATGGACCCCAACCGGGCAAATATGCTCAGCCAGATAGTAAATAGATCTATCTTAAGCTGCGTCCCATCAAAGGGGAACTTTGTCGTCTATGTCTAATTCTGGCGGAGTTGCTCGCGAGTCTTCGAGCTATGTTAATTAGTGGGCCCGGAATGAACAGGATTCCTACAGGTGTATTTCCACGGAAGGAAACCAATTTGATTTTATCAGCGCCACTGAAGAGAAGTGTGTTACTGGCGTGTCCGTGTGTCTGAAGTATGGTACTTCTGATAAAATAACCTTACGTTGGAAATAACCTCTTACCAAGATTGCTCATAAATGCAATCTGAACTCGATGCTGCAGCAGAATGGTCAGAGAAAAAAAAGGTTCAAAATTAACATTAAAAAAGTGTAGTAATGACCCATACCCGCTCCCAGAAGTTCACAGTTGTTGTGTACAGCATAAAGGTGAACATTATCCAGAGTCGATAGCATTAAGAGGAACGGCTGCTCGGCCTGTTTCATACAAAACTTAATTTTGGATTTGAGGCCAAAATACTCACCTAAACCTAATGATTTTTTTTTCATCAAAAAGTATAGTAAATATCTAGTACGGATTAGAAGTAATTTATTTATTTTTGTTTCACATTATGAAATATAGGCCATTAAAGCACTTGATTTTTCGAGATTTTAGGGGCACCTTTAACAATTATTTAAGGGCTAACAGTGATGTGAAAAAAAAATTGCACCACCTGCTTTGAAAATATAGTGAAATATATAATAAATAAAAAAAAAATTTAAATAAGCATTATGGTGGACTTTAAATTAAATTAAAAACGACCAATTTACGTCGGAACACAAATTTGCCGCACATAATTTAAAATATCGACACGACAAAAGGTTTTTTTAATGTTTTATTTTTATTTTTATTTATATAATCATATTTATATTTCAAATATGATACTCTTTTTTTTAAATACGGTAAACCCGCAAATAATTTTCTAAGTTGCCTGTAAATTCATGAAATTAAATTTTTTTTTCATGGCCTATATATCCTTCATAATTTAAAACAAAAATAAATAAAATACTTCTAATCCGTACTAGACATTTACTAAACATTAAATTAAAAAAATATATATATAATTCAGTTTAGGTAAGTATTTTGGCCTTAAATCTAAAATTAAATTTTGTATGAAACAGGCCGCGCAGCCGTTCCTCTTAACTAACGTTCTCGGACCACATATCACGGTTCACTCCAGCTTCCTACTAACTTCTCGGGTTTTATTTATCAGAAGAATTTTATGATCCAGATTTATGGGCAGTGGCGTGCAGTCCACAAAGGCTGAAAAGTTGTGCCTACACTAGGAAAAACAACTCATCATAAGAGAAATTAAAAGATATTTAAAAAAATTAAAAAAAAAAAATTACAAAATTATAAAAAAAAATAGTTAAGAACTAGTACGCTCATTTATTTAATTAATCAGAACAATTAGTTGAAGAGGACAATAATTTTTTAAAATTTAATTTTCAATGCACAATAATTCATAGCCGCACTTTAAAATCTACACGCAGACTGCTTTTGGGCGCATAACAATGCACGCCACTGCTAGCGGGCTATGCACTCATCTTATTCGGGTCGGGGACCCATCGTTTCAAGAAGGCGCTTCCAAGCATCTCCGGTCCTTCTCTACGCAACCCTCTCAGACCCGAATTAAAACTGGCACTGGTAGAATATATTTTATGCGGAATAGTAAATTGAAATTAATGGTATACTTTTTTTTAAATATTTTAGAAGTTATTTCTACTTTCATCTGAAAGAATTTAAGGTCTCTAAGGGCGTGTTTCAATTAAAATAACAAATCACACACTTTATATAAAAAAATGTCATTTTATTAAATGAAAACAGATATTTCATAAAATTACTATAAAAACAATTCTTTTAAACTTACATTAAAAAATATCGAAAAAAATAATTTGGTCGACTTTAAACATAAAAATCACCCTTCAAAATATAAAAAAATGCTACTACCTGAACGGGTAGCTAAAATCCAATGAAAAAAAATTGACAAAATCGCACAAGTCAGATAAAAAAAAATATGTACATATTTTCAAATATGCGTACGGTACGAAAGCGTTTAGCAGCCTCAGTCTGTTGCAGAATCAGAAAAAGGTTTCGAAAAACTACCCCCACCCCATTTCCCACTTCTTAAATCAGAATGTTGATACTTTCTGATGAAATTTTGCAATTAAAAAAAATAGGAAAATTGTTGGTTAGTGGTAGGGGTAGGGGTAACACATCACAACCTCAAAACATTACTCCAAACCATTCATAACCACGGGCAACGCCAGGTTCTTCAGTTAGAAATAAATAAATAAATATTCCATTTTTTTGGAATAACATATTGAAGATCATAAACCTCATTGTAATATTCACACCTTATACTCGTGATAGGTATAAAGTGTACATTAGTTATTGTTTTTGTGTTTAATTCGTAGAACTCCATTAAATTTTTTTTTTTAAATTTAATAATGTCATTATTAAATTCTGCAAGTATTTTAGTTACTATTATTGTGACAGCTGTTTCGGCGCTCAAGGCGATTTTCAAACTCTGGTGAATCCGGATTCTTTCTTTAATTTCTAAAATCTTTTTTAGAATTGAAAGTGAATAAAAGTTATCTGTGATATTTCACAAATATATAATTTATATTTAACTATAAAATACCATAGACTACCCTACCCCTATCCCTACCCTAGGTGGAAACAGGGGGTGGTTTTTAGAAATCCTTTGAAGTGACCTTCCTCTTGTCCCGAAACTCAAGTGTGCAAAATTTTATCAATCTCGGAACAAAACTTATAGATTTGTATACAAAACAAAATAACACCGCCCGCTCGGGATATTTTTATTTACATATAGAAGATGCGCTTTTATTTTAACCGTGATATTGTCAAAACAGTGTTTTTTTAAGCGTTTATCATCAGTAGGTGTTATGTATTGTGGAATGAAGGTCTCCTTAAGAGGAACGGCTGCGCTGCCTGTTTCATACATAACTTAATTTTGGATTTGAGGACAAAATACCCATCCAAACTGAATGATATATATATTTTTAATGAAAGGTTTAGCAAGTTTTTAAAGAACGTAAAATTTGTGTTCCAAATGTAAAAAAAAAAAACGTTGGAACACAAATTTGGGGTACATAATTTTAAATATCGACCCAAAAATTGTTCTTTTAAAAATATTTTGCTTTCATATTTTTATTTACATAGCAAATATGATAATTTAAAAAAAAATACAATAAACCCGCAAATAATTTGTCGTAAGTTGCTTCTAAAATTAAGAAAATTATATTTTTTTCATAATTTAAAACAAAAATAAATAAAATACTTCTCATCCGTACTAGATATTTACTAAACCTTTGATTAAAAAAAAAGTATTATTCAGTTTGGATGGGTATTTTGGCCTCAAATCCAAAATAAGGTTTTGTATGAAAGAGGCCGCGCAGCCGTTCCTCTTAAGCTTCTTCCCTTTCTCCCGGCTCGTCACTGTCACGTGTTTCCGACGACCGTATATTATTATTTATATCATAGGATGTACATATAAACAAAAAAATATCACTGTTTTGCGAAAACATTTACCTAATTGAAAAATAATTGTATTCAAGCAAAAACGTCGCACGTAAATCGGGTTTAAGGATTTCATTTTATACAGAGCTTGAATATTTAGCCAGAAAATTGTTTTTCTGGAGGTCCAAAACTTTTGCCACTTTGGTAATCCTTCCTCCTTGCCTGTGCTGTCAAATGATTTGACATTCTTTTAATTATTTCAATGTCTATGTAAATGTAGTAAACGCAGAATTCATATTTTAGGCGTAGGCAGGAATACATTTATGTATTGCCCAAAATGTATAAGTATTTATTTTACGCAATGGAAAAAATGTTTTGTCTATAAATCGGGATTTAAAAAAAAAAAAAAGTAAGTATGTTTACATGCGTTGATAACTTGCCAAGTGGTGCAGTAGTAAGCGAGAGGGGTGCGGGATTTCGCTCACCATGTCACAATGCGCGGTCATCAGTAGTAGCCGACGGTTTGCCGGCTATAATGGGCGTGTCATGCGTTATGCGCGGCCGATGTTTTCTTCATTGTTTTCAGCACTTACAAAATATTTATTTATTCTTAAATTTAAATATGAAAACAAAAAAATAAATTAGCCATTCATCCCACTAGGACAATCCTGTGTTGAGATGAGCGGCTTTACAATTTAATAATAATCAGTAAATAGTAATGAGTAAATAATAATACATGAATAAAAATACGTAAATATTAATAAGTAAATAATAGTAAATAAATAATAAAAATTAAATAATAATAATTAAACAATGATAATAAGTAAATAATAGATCCGTAAATAGTAATAAGCATATGGTACACAATGTACACATACAATATTAAGTAAATATTAATAAGTAAATAGTAATAAGTACATAATAATAAAAATAGGTAAATAATAATAAGTAAACAAAATTATGCAAATATTAATACGTACATAATAATAAAAATTATAATATGTAAATAGAAATAAGTAAGTAATAAGTAGTAAATAGTAATAATAAGTAAATAATAATGAAAATATCGAGCATACAATATTTACATGGTACATACATCTATACATTATATATTATTAATATATACTATTTTAAAACTATTCATTATTATCCAACTTAAAAATTACAAAATTCTAAATGTGTACACTGAGTATCAGGACCGGAACTCGAGGAATTTTCTAGTACTGTTAGGGTGGGATTTAAAAAAAATCTTATAAAATGGGTTCACATATGAACCATTATGAATTTTTATATTCTAGTATAAAACTGAAGTTTGTAACAAACGTTATTTGGCTAGGCTGATGATTTAGTAATAAAAAATCTGTCAAAAATAGTCTGGGTCTATTATTCTCTATTAAAATCAATCAATGTATGTAAGATCATCTTACAACATGTTAAAATATGGGATTTTGTATCGGCGCCTTGCGGGCCAGACGACATACAATATGATTTGATTCTGAAGATAAAAGGTAATATTTTGACAAAAATGTAAGGTTTGAGTTGAGAAATTGCGTAGTTGGGCATCACCACCTCAACCGAGGCCAGGACACTGAATCAAGATGATTGCCTATTTATATAAAATCCTGTACATTACTGAATGATGCATTTAAAAATGTTTTATTAGCTCCGTCCCGACTCCTTCGACGAGGGCGAGCAAGTATCGAGCAATAGGTGAACGTTAATGCAAAGGCCCGAAATGTTATTATGGTCATAATTGATTTTGTTTGCCCTTTTGAATGTTAAGAAAATTATTATTTTGTGTTGGTTGTGAAACTACCTTGAACGCCAGGAGTGCGGAGTGTTGACAGGGCTAATGGAGTACTTATACAAGATAGAATGGCTTATGACATAATTATATAGGATCTTATATGAATAGGCGGCTAACTTGATTCAGTGTTATGGCCTGGGTTGAGGTGTTGTTAAGGCGATAGATCAAATAGAACAATGTGCCATTTTTTAACACCACTGTTCCGAAGGGGGTAATACATTTACCCCAAACGAGAGTTTTGCGCAATATCTATGTTGTTTTATACATCACATACTCTGTAATTTAGGAATTCCTATTCGGTAATCCATCTGCATTAAAAATAAATTATCCCGTTACTGTTTTTTAAGAGAGGTATTAAATAATATCTATCGAATTCCTATGAAATTATCCCCCCCCCCTCACGAAGCGCGAGATCTCCGTTCGAATCCCCACTACTCGAAAAACCTCGCCGCAAACATGCCACGAGTGCGGTCGAAAAAGGAGCAACTTAATGGAAAAGGCTAAATTTATATAAGTAACATCCCCCATACACATAAGCACAACTTTTTGTAGGGGTACATCTTTATAAACACAACATGTTTATTATGTATTACTATAAAAATGAATTGTTACAATATGCATATGAATTATTATTCTGTATCAATTATAATATTTTTTTTGAATAAATGATTATGATAAAAAAATATACATATATTTCAGCCATGCTCGCTTTCGTACCTTCTCTTTTATTATTTTGCATTTTAATGATTGACTGCTGGCCGAAGATGTGCAATGTCTCGTTAAAACGGTAGTGACTAATATCTGGGTGTGGAAAGGTAGAAAGGAATATTAAGAGTCACGGTTGTATCGCGATTTTATGGGGGGGACCCTAATGACCCCCCTTCGGATTGTACGTAAAACTTTTACCTTCAGGTACGTAAAGGTTAAGGTAAAGCGAGGTTTGGTTTCCTCTCATAATTTCAGGTCATCCAGCATGATTTTCATGAAGCACTTGGTAATACTTGCGCTACCAGATGGCTTGGGTTCGTATTAGTATACCATTCGGCCCTCAACAGTCAACACTAACGACAAAATTCCATTGATGATCTAAACTGCAAACCATAAAAATTCGGTAATGTGCTTTGCTGCTCTAACATGAATGCGTATCTCTACCGATTTCTCTACTTTAATTTTGTAAATCATATTCGATAACCCTATTATGAAAATGTTAATTTTGGCAGGAGGGAAATGTTGGGCACAACAAGCTAATAAGCAAAATCATTATTTTTACTGTAGGTAGTAAATCAAAGATAATTTAATCTCCAATATAAAATGCGTCCTCGGGGCAGTGATTTTTTGCGTGATTTTCTCTCGGGATTTATGCCTTCCCTGCCGCTTCCCTCTCATCCTCCCCGCCCATCAATGTCGATTGATTGCGAACACGCATTCCCGCTGCGGGGGTTAATTGTTGGGAGAACTACACCCCAACCCTATGCCACCCCTGGTATCACAAGCTACTTACTCCTAACTTTGAGGATGTTAAAAACAAAATCCATAATCGTATTCATAATTAAAGATTCTTGTGATACTCTAAACATAATTTGATTGTGCACGAACAATCTTTTTTAGTGGCCTCCCTGTCGGAGGATGACTATAATCGATGCAATTTTCACCCCTTAAACTTCAGCTCGGATCAATTGTAGAACTGCACTCAAACTAGTCGCGTATTCGGTCACTCATCTCAAATCGATTCTCCATATTCCCCTACATTACCAACCAACAATAATAACCAGATCTTCAACAAACTACACCCTTAATATCCCATTAAAATTTACCACCCACGGACAAAGACATTTTTAGTACTTGGCAATTAAACTTTATAATCACATGTCAACATCATTGGAGCAACCCACAGATAAGAATACGCCACCACATTATAATTAAATATCATGCTTCGGTCTGGATGTATACAAAAGGTACAGATTTTTTTCATAACTTAATAACACGAAATCAAACATAACACAAAAACTTTTATAATAAAATTAATTATAAGTGAATAATAATTATTATCTGTATTTATTCGTTTTTTATAATATTCTTCATAATAAAATAATCAATTCACGACATTACTATATCAAAAACATTTCAGGACAGGTTCTCCTATTTAAGTGTTCATGAAACACTAAAATAATTTATAGTACGTACATATATCATTCTTACTTTAGATTACATAATATTTTAAATAATCTATTTATAACGAAATATTGTTTATATGAATTTATCAGTAATAAAAAAAAATCCTTTTTGTTCAAACTACATTTATTCATATACCAAATTTGGATGGCAGTATTGTCAGTAATAAATTATTTTTTTAGCAATTTCCCCACCCTTCTATTCCCTAACATACCTCTATTAGGGTTGCTATAGTCCTACCGGCTATAAGTTATTAACAATTGGGACTCTCGCGGGGTATTTACATTAAAACAAATAATAGAATAATGATTGTACTGACAATATTCCCAAGGATGACATAGGACAGGATTGAGACCTCAGGCATCCTTTGTGAAGTTAATAGAAGAAAAAACGGACCGCTGATATTTCAAAAGAAGCGGAAAGCCGAAATGGCAGGTCTTTATTGGCTGTGGTCCAAAACAAAGAACTCCGGAAGGGCAAGAAGCAGCAATCTGAATACTCAATTTTTCCTAACCAATTTCCTCTATTCGCTTGTCCGTATCCTGATCCCTTACAAAAACCTTCAATATCGAAAGTACCATATTGGAAAGCTGCGGCTCTTACGTTAACGGCCCTCTGTACTTGGGATGAAATTCAAAGAAAAGTTAATAATTTTTTTTTCATTACTGGCCGGGCGTTTCTCAAAATTAAATAATTTGATATTAAAACCTACATACTCATACTTTACGCGTCTTACTAGATGATGTCTGTCCTGAAACGGGTAACAATAGCAAAAAAAACACATAAATAAATTCCTGGAAAAGGCATTAGAAAATAAATAAAAAATACGTAAAATAAAAATATGCAAAAGTATCTAAATAAAAATTTAAGGCTGCATATGATTTCTTCTTCAATAAATGCAAATTAACTTTGTGGCACCATTTTTAATTAAATAATAAAAAAAATATTTTGTTAAATATTTTAATAAATAAGTCTAAATAAGTACACATGATGAAATATTAATTAAAAAATACGTTAAAAATCATTAAAAAATTCAAAAACCACGAATCGTGTATAAAAGTAGAATACAAACAATAAAAAAATAGGGGCAAAAATGCAATTTCAGTAGTAAATTAAGGACCAGTTTTAATACACTTGTTAAAACACCCAATATAATAAAAATAACGTTTTATTATCGTCTTTTTTTATAACAAAATAAAAAAAATAATGATATCCTCACTGGGATTTCATGTACGAGTACAAAATATGAAATTAAATTATATTAAATTGATGTAAATGATGAAAAGAAAAATTAGTACGGTGAGGTGTTTTAAGTGCAGTTGAGTGGTTTTGGTGTTAATCTTCCTGTGTAACGTATCCAGTGTTTTACTTGATTTTGAAATTTATTATTGTTGTTATGATTTTTAAAGGAGAGTTGGATTTTGTTGTAGAGTTTAGTACCATAGTATAAGAATAATATGCCATTCATAAAAGTGGCGGGAAATATCTAGTACGTATGAGAAGTATTTTAGTTATTTTTGTTTTACATTAAGAAATATAGCCCAAAAAGGAATTAATTGTTCGCGATTTTAAAGGCATCTTTAACAATTATTTGGGGGCTAACGGTGATTTAAAAAAGTTTTACCCCATCTGCTTTGAAAATATAGTAAAATATAAAATTAAAAAAAAAAATAGAAAAATTAAAAGAAGCATTATGATAGACTTTAAATTAAATTAAAAATGACCAATTTAAGTTGGAACACAAATTTGCAGTACTTGCTTTAAAATATTGAACGGAAAAAAACTTTTTTTTAAAAAAATATTTGTTTTATATTTTTATTTACGAAATCATATTTACAAATCAAATATCATAATTTTTTTTTAAATACGTTAATCCCACAAATAATTATCTAAGTTGCCTCGAATATTTTTTTTCATGGCATATGCTTCACCATTTAAAAAAAAATAAAATAAAATACTTCTCATACGTATTAGATATTAACTAAAGCTTTAATTAAAAAAATATATAACATTCAGTTTGGATGGGTATTTTGCCTCAAATCCAAAATTAAGTTATGTATGAAACAGGCAGCGCAGCCGTTCCTCTTAAGTCGGATTCCACATACATCCACTGACATTAACGATAGACAGTGTATTGAACAGTACCGACAAACTAACGCTGGATTCAATGAACAATGATTATTTATATTACGTCAAAGGCATTGTGATGAAGTTAATAGGGTAAATTTCGGTATACTTGATGATTCCTTTATATACATGTCGACGATTAATTATAATTAAATGGATAATTCACACAAGTGTATATTCAGGATTACAAGTACATCCTGTATGTATTTATACAGCCTCGATGAAGGTTCAGGATGAACCGAAATTAGTTTGCTCAGATTCAGAATTGGAACTTTCCACTATCGAGTAAATTGTTAAGTGCCGTCTACACGTGCAATTAAGTAAGTGATTTAGTAAACCCCTTGTATTTTTAGTAAAACTTGATTGTGTGCGTGGACAAATAGAGCGAAAATAGCCCCCACCTAACTACAAACGCAGCGTACTTAACCGAAAAATAGAAAAGATTCTAATCCAGTCAACTAAATTGCTACTACTACTTACCACTTAAAGCACTGTCCAGACGCGGACAGTGACTTAAAATTAACTACACGATTTAGCTGCCACTGATCACCGCCCTTGCTACTGACTGCGTGTGACAGAGCCATTAAAAAAACTGTCTAATTTACTTATTACGGAGGATTGTTTTGTTGCGATTTACAGTAAATACTCATTCGCACAAAAGCGATACTTCTTGACACATTTTTATATCTCGTCGGTAGCCGGTACCCGAAGAAGGATATTATGCGTTTTAAAGTATATTCTAGTTTTATCCCGCTGTTTCGATAGCTCTGAAAGAATCCCAATTCTGGAACTGGCGGCGAAGTTAATCTGGAGAACCAGATGAGAAAAAAAGAGGTGAATGAAGGACTGAAGAGAAACGGGAGGATGCCACGGAAATTGAATAAGCCTAACTTGTTTGTGGATATCCTTAGCACTTAAATTCACCTCACTGAACACTTCACTAATCCAGAATTGGCCAGCTGCTCTGATGTCGCGGCGGTGTACACCTTGTCATCTCGCAACGAGCGTAGAGTTCGAAATGTTTTCGGCCCTTTCTTGTTACCGTGACAATAGGAATTGGATCGGGTAGGAAGGGGTAGGTAGTCAACAGTTATGCATTTAAGATGCCCAAACACCTGCAATAATAAGTTCCTTGGGTTTGAGGAGCAACAACCCCCACAGGGGGTGGTTTACCTGGAATAATGTATTTACTTTAATCCCCTATTTAAAGGTCGCCTCCAAGAGCGATTGCATTTTTGTAAAGATATTATTACTATACAAGATTCAGTGGTAGATTCAAGCTTTTATTAGGAAAACAAATCAATAATGCTCCTCTACAATCCAAATATAAATATAGGTATCATTTTAGCGAGCGTAAGTGTTTGAGTGTAACATTTATTTAAGTTAATCCAGCTATGTTGAAAGAGGTAAACTTATACGCTCCTACTAAGTATACTAGTGAGAGATCCCATGCACTATTTCATGCACCAAAAGCCAGAAATTCTGTTTATCAGAACACGTCAATCAGCAGAGCTACTCAACTGCTCAACACACGCATTTTTAATACTACTTACAGACAATTTTGAGACTATCTCTTAAGCCATTTTACAAACTAGTTATAAAATTGCCCCCGTGACTTTTTATAATTTAACTATCAACCTTTCACTTCTTGCATATTTGATACCATCTCTTAGATTATCATCTTCAGGGTTTGTTAAAATTATTAAATCACAAATGTTTACTTATTACTATTTGTTATTTCTAATACTTGTCTATGTATATTTTTTAAAATTTCTCATCAATCAATCTCTCTAGTATATTAGTATACAACCGTTTTATAGAGCCTATGAAAAATAAATAAATAAATGTATTCGTGCACACCGCTAGTGATTCTTAATGGTTAGAAATAATGTGGAACACTCGCCCACATTCTCCTCTTATCCAGCAGTAATCCCACGACACAGTAAACTACCTCACAAGCAAGAATCTGTGATTTTCCTGTACATTTTTCTACCGATTTCTTTATTAGGATTTAAAATTTCTTTATGAATGCTATTTCTATAAAAATCAGATACATAAACTTCCAATAGACATTAAAAAACCATCTGGCAACGCTCACGGAACGGGTATAGATCCACTCTGGTTGCAAGCCCGAGAGCTACTGCCGGCTGAGAACATAATAATAATAATAATAATCGGATGATTTTTATAGCGCCATTTTTGTGAAAAATCACCTCAAGGGCGCTGTACAAATCTTACTTCCTATTCTTACATTATTCCTATATTACATTTATTACATTTTTTTTGGACAGGCTATCATTACACATTATTTATAGACCATATAAAGAGATGCAGTTAAATTATCAAAACTAAATACGGCTTGATCTAAGTTTTCATACATGTTAAATTGAGAAAAAACGCTCACTGTATTTATTCCTTACGATATATTGTAAAACGCTAATACAAATGATAGGAGTCATGTGAAGTTGGGCGGCGCGTGAGGACGGGGGCCGGGGAACTGATCCATATCCATATCCAATCTTCTTTGTCTTTGTTGGTGACGCCCCTGGGCGGCCTGACGGGACGCTTGGTCATGGTCTGCCCGTACGCCAGATAGCGCTTGTCGGCCGGCGTCAGGATCTGGCAACAGCACACCAGCGTGTCGTCCATTTCTCGCCCCAGCCGGTGGTGTCCTTGTCGGGGTCGGACCACAGCAGGTCGCAGAGCAGCCTGGTCGGGCACGTCTGTGGGCCGCATGATGCACCGGATCTGCTCTGTAGACAGGAGGTCAGAACTCAGGTCGCCGTGACAGCAGAAGATCTTCTCGTCAAATGTCTTTTCCTATTGCGCCTTTCTCGGCAGCCACGAAATCTAATTTTACGGGTTGCGGTTGTGGTACAACGTTCAAGGTTAAACAACGATATCTTTGCAGCTATTCAAAGGTCCAAAATAACACATTCACTATTAAGTTTGCGTTGTGTAGCCCGGTCGTAAACGATATTGAGCTCCTCGCGCTTCCACAGTGTAGTGTGCTAGAGTGAAGTGCGAATATGCGAGGGGCGAGGCACTCACAGCGCCATTTATACGAGAATTTGTTTCCGATGTTCCCAAAATACCTCCGATGTACCAGATAAAATCTGATTATCATTAATATCATTTTTTAAATCGATGCGTATATATATATATTATGGAGGAATACCTAAAATCTTAACCTTGTATTTATTATATTTATAGAGATATTGATAGTTATTAGAAGCAACGTGTAGAAGATACCCATCATAGGGAAGTGAGGGTTAAAAAATAATATTTATAAAAGGTTATAATTAATTTATTGTTGGATTAAATTATTAAAGGAATAATTTTTATCAATAATATGAGATTCAAAATTTTTTGAGCGGATCCACTTCCCAAAATTTAACGAAATCACGCAGTCTTTATGCAGGTGGCGTAAAGGTTGAAATTCCCGCTAAACACCGGCCGCATGTTTACGCAGATTTACGCAAAAAAAAAAATCACCAAAATGCGTGTTTTATTTTATTTTGTAAAGCTCAGGCATAATTATTAAAATGTTTTTCGCTCATATTTTAAGAAACTTAATTTGCCACAATGAACAATACGACAATATCGCAAATGGGGCTCTTAGGTAGGAGATTTTGCACTTTAAACATTTTCAGGTCTGATACTCTATTTTTTCTAGGCTTATAAAAAGACTCACCGAAAAAATGCTCCATTAAACGAAATGCCTAGGTGTGTTCTACTTGCAGTATTTAATTAAATCATTTATGATATTTCTAGGTCATCAAATTCTTAAACCAAAAACGCATGAATTTGCATTACTTCCCATTGCATCGCCTTAAGTATCATTTTTAAATACTTACATGTAATAATAATAATTACTATTAAAAGTAAATTGAGACCTTGAAATGGAGTCCTACCAAATAAATTTGGGAAGAAGAAATAAAAAAATGCAAGCATTATTTATATTTTAAATTCTGATGGAGTCGTGATATAACGGTCTTCTATCTATCTTATTATCGAGTCGTTTCTCCACAGGAGTAGGTAGCAAGTATGGAATTCCACAGAAATCTTGCTTCATTCATACGCTCTTATATTATTCAGATTTTATAAAAAAACACCTTTGTCTGGTCATGTCAAAAGTCTGAATAACAGAAGCCTCTTAATAAATATGATTTAATGGCATTTCATCTTCAAGACCAATGCCATTAAAATTTCAATCCTGAAGAAGGTTGTTCGCAAAAAAAAAGAGTTTCCGATATTGGAAAATCTATTTCTCACGAGGGTCTGTAACCTCTTGCCTCTGATGGAATAACTAACGGGTCCTAAAATATAATTTCGGGGAGAGGGTCGTGGGAATTGAAACATAATCCCCGAAATTATTCTCTTTATAATCATAATACATTATTTAAGGGCAGATATAAAAGTACCTGCTTTCAATGGAGCCAAGTTTTCATGGATGTCGAGAATGTACCTAATTAACTAACCATCATGACGTTTCTCTCGAAGGGTAGTCGGAGAGAATAGTTCGCCACACCATTCTATCTTGGTACACTCTTTGCAACATTCTAATTTATGCGCATTCACTTTTTAGCGGTAAATAATCTCAGTATCGCCCTGATGAGAGACCACAATTCAGAATCAACACGTTGCTTGAAATGGCTTTAGCCATGTTTGGTGACCAGATCTGAATAGTTAGGTACTCTCCGACTATTCCCTTCCACATCTCCTTCACTTTCCTGCACTCTTCAGCCGCACATCATAATCCAATTGGGGATACCATAGTCTCATTGGCTCCGAACAGACGCTCTGGAGCAGTTGGGAACTCAAGTGCAGTATTTACATAAAAAAAACCGTCTGATCATATTCTTCTGTTATTCTGATTTTTGTCATGACGAAACTCAAGAATTTGATCACTTGATCGTTTGTGGTCTTCGACTTGTTATATATGGTCACATGATGGCCTTCATAGTCGAGAGGTAAGGCTATCGAATACGAATCCGAAGGTCGCGGGTTCAAATCCCGGCTTGCGCAAGTAAATTTTATTTGATTAATTTGTGCTGTTTCACAATTAATTCATTCAAAATAATATATAGTATATTTGCGCACGTTCCAGAGTGGAAGATACTCTCAGTATCGCCCTGGTGAAAGACCACCATTCAGAATTGAAACGTTGCTTGAAATGGCATTTAGCTGTGTTTGGCGACCAGATCTGAATAGCCAGGTATTACCCCACCTTCCTCTCCCCCTTCTCCTTACCATCAGCCTCACAACATTCCCCAATTGGGAATTCCATAGTCTCACTGGCTCCAGACGGTTGGGAGCAGTTGGGACTCTTGTGACGTATTCATATAAAAAAATATATATATATATATAATCTACAGTTTTTTTCTGAGCTTGATGAAACTTTGAACACTTGACGTCCAAAATAAGACGAAAATTACTGGGTGAGGGTAGAAGCACGGATAGGGGTAACATTTTATTACCTCAAAATTTTACTCCTAACCAACTTCCATGATCGATATTTATTTTAAATATTTTTTTATTAACGAAAAGAAGGCTTTTACACGTTGAAAGGAAATAGTTATACAAATGAGTATAAAAATATAGTACAGAAAATAATAAAGTATAAAGAAAATAAGTAGGAACAATATAAGTATGTATTTACAGCACAATGAATAACACTTTTACCTTTTAATATTTCTATTTTTGAAACTGATAATACATGGTGGAATTCCATTATAATGATATATTAACACACATATAAAACTTATTTCCACTTTTATTTTATTTCACCGTGACCTTTTTCAGCTTGTTAAAGCCATCTTCAGATTGGTAAAAGTTAATCTTAAACTACGGTTTATATACACAACATGCGGGGGAGGAGGGGTGGGGAGATAATACAAGTGATTTATTCTATTACATGGGTTTTCTTTATATTTGTCATTAAGTCGTCTTTGACTGCCGACTTTCTAATTATGTTGTTTATTCCCAGTAAGCTTATTACCTCTGGTTTGTAGTTTACTTTAGTATTGTTTGGGGAATACCTTACAATTAATGTGAATTATTAACATCAATTCTTAATTAGCCTCGTTATTATTATTGTTATGCTATGGGATTTTTTGATTATAATCTTTTCAGGAATAGTCTTATAATCAGGTTTTATATAAAACAGAATAGATATTTTACTTAGAACATATGATAACAATTAAAAATTACAATGGATATAGAATAATGGATATTAACAAACGGATTGCAATCTTTGGAGCATAGGCGTCAGATGGGAATGCTTTTCGATCTGTATTGATCGTCATTGATCCTTTTGGCACCGGTGTATAATCGGGAAACACGAGCGATTTGTTTGATTGATATTTGTCACATGAGCACGGGTGGTTTCTACGACTCGTTCTTGAGTTCAACAGCCCGGTTGTGGAATGATTTGCCAGCCTCTGTAGTTTCTCCCTCCTACAACATGGGTCTCTTAAAGATCCATGTTCACTCCTTCTCCTCAAAAATACCCTCCACACAACATCCTCAAAGATTTCCCTAAGGTGTGAAAAAAAATATGTATTAGAAATCACGGGGAACATAGATGAAACAGGGGTGTGGTATTTTTATGTAGGTAAACATATTGAATAATAATTTTTTCTCGGTAAAAACTCGCAATTTAAATTATTCGAATACTAAAATTAACAGATTTATGTATTAGATTTAGCGGGGGGAAAAGGGGTGTGAGATATGGTGGGGGGTGTGAGGGTGGTGGGTGGGAGGAAGGGGTGTTGGTAGTTTTAGCTGTGATTATCACTTATCTCCTTCGAACACCCGCCTTTGTCCCGGAATAGGGGGATGAGTGGAATCAGCCGGGAAGCCTTCTGCGAAACCTCCAACAGAATAAGAATATTAAACGGTGCAAATCGAGGAATAACGATCTCGGATTATTTAATAACTTCGAGCTATATGGAGGTTTTGTTTGGCCCGGTGACTTGCTGTGAAGTCTTTATTACAAAGGGTTAATTAAACATATGTAAATTACACTCCCGCAACTACATTCATTGTCATATCGTTGTTAACCAGTGACGTGCAGCCTGTAATGGAAGAAAACCTTAAGAATTCAACGTTGAAAAGCGACCAAATAAATATTGGTAAATAAAAAAAATCATAATCATTGTATCCGAATAAACTATATTTTTTTTATTAAAATTTTATTTTTACTTATTTATTTTTTTAATAAAGTTATGAATTCTTACTCGTCGTTTGGTTGCCAAAATTCATTTGACAGCGAAAGTAATGGCTTGTGACGACTATTACTATCTTTAAACAAAAAACATTCATTTGAAAAAATTATTCCAATTGAAAAAATTATTTCATTCCAAACATACGAGGTGTGTTCAAAAGAAAAGGTGAATTTTGAATTTTCGCGGGCTGTGTACATTCGATTATCGTTTTTTGTTATGTTGGTACACATATGTTTATCATATGTTAGCATTATCAGCCATTTTGGATCAATAATTGCAAAGACTAGATTTGCTAAAAATAATAGATTTGTTAAGCTGGAAAGCTTGCCTAATAATTATGAAAAATATTTTTTCAAATCTAGTCTGCAATTATTTTTAAAGCAGTTTTTCTCGATCATCTCAGAATGTACGAAACGGCACATAAGCTATATTATAAATGCAGCGACGATATACGAGTATAGAGCCTGTAGTTCGAACCAGACGGTAGGAGTCGTTGACAAATAAATTATTTCTATTAAAATATAAATCTCAGCACAACTCTGTTCAGTTCATACTCCTCAGGCAACCTGCCTAATATGATTCGAATTTATTACGTAGGTACTCGTATCTACATACATTATCTATCTGGTTGGTTAAAATAAAATACATTCTAGTCATCATTCGACGACCTCCGTGGCAGAGTAGTGCTTAAGATTCTTGCCTTGAACCCAGAAGACACGGGTTCAAAACCCAGTCGTATAAATTAAACACTAATTGAATTATGTGGAATATTTTACATAAAACTCAATAAAGTTTTACATACGAGGTGTGTTCAAAAGAAAAGGTGAATTTTGAATTTTCGCTGGCTGTGTACATTCGATTATCGATTTATTTATATTTTTTATGTTGGTACACATGTTTATCATATGTTAGCAATACCAGCCATTTTGGATGAGTGGTTTGTTTTTGACAACTGGAAAGGTTAGTCACGTTTTGGTTTTTCTTCGATTTTTTACTAAAAAATAATTTAATAAAAAATTTAAAAAAAGGATTTTTTGAAGAAATGCTGATAAGGACATAGAAAACAAAGCAAATCTAAAATTTCACTTTAATCGGACTGATGATGCCCCAGAAAACGGCTATCAAGTTCCGACCAAAACTAGAAAATTCCACCATAGGATTAACAATTATTAACAATTTTTTTCTAAAAAGAATCAATTTTTTTTTTTAGAAATGCTGATGAGGACTTAAACGAACCTAAATAAAAAAAATCGAAGTACACCCAAAAACGTGACTAACCTTTCCTGTTGTCAAAAACAAACCACTGATCCAAAATAGCTGATAATGCTAACATATGATAAACACATGTGTACCAACATAACACAAAAAAATCGATAATCGAATGTACACAGCCTGCGAAAATTCAAAATTCACCTTTTCTTTTGAACACACCTCGTATATATATATAATTTTTTTAAATACTCGATCTTGAAAAATTACACACAGCTTAGTATTGGATTTAGAGAAATGGAAACCACTGCTGCTAAAATGAAGAAAAACAAATGAAAAAAGTAGACATGAAGAAAAATATGGTCAAAGCGGATGTGGTTTTAGAAAATGCGTTATAAGCCAATATTTTAGGATTTTTTTTAAGATTTTGGTTAAAAATTATATATATACATAGGCAGTTTGAGGCTTAAAAACGAGGTTGACAGTAATGGAGGTCATAGCAGAGTATTTTAACCCACGACACCTGGGTGGGAACCAGACGTATTAGCCGCCTCAGCCACTATCCGGTCTAACTATTACTTTTATGCATTATTTTACAATGCAGGCAGAGTATTGCATTCACCGCTGTGTTCTGCTGGAATAAAAGTCATCATCTATGCATGTAAATTTAAATTTACTCACACGACACAACACAAAGAGTTAAAGAAAACTTTCCGCGAAACAGAAATTTCCGTTCTGAGGGAATTTTTATATTACAATAAAAAAACACATAAATTTGTTGTAGACCACTTTTATATTATTAAAACTCTACCGGTTTCGGAAGCACCCTTCCTTCATCAGGAGAATATTAAAACTAACTTATGATATAGAATATTGACAAGACATATAAATTTTAGGTGTTGGAGTGGAGGGTAAGCAAATGGGTAGGTGTAATTGTAGGATTTCCGGGAAGAACAGAGCGATTTATTGGAAAAATATTAAGAATGGGACTAAAAGATAAGTTAATTTGGTTATTTAAAATACTAGCATTATTATTCAGGGATTTTCTAATTTTGAGTGCTTTAAGTTATCCAATTTTTTGCTTTTATTGTTACGGTGAAGAATTGTAACCCCTGTGTCCTTGTTAAAAGTGTGATCTTTGGAAATTAGATGATTGGCAAATTCGGAGAAGTTATTATTATATTTATATCTCTAATATTTATATTTCTAGTTGTTTTACCTATGTAGAACGATGGACAACATAGTTGGTAAATACCTGAGTGGCTTAATTTATGTTCTCTATCTTTAGTATTTTTTAGTAATTTACCTAAATTGTTATCAGTATAGAACGCGGGTTTAATGTGGGAAGGAAATTTTTTTTGTGCTAAGTGAGGAAAAGTTGGATATATATAAGATTCTGCGCCATTGAACGGGATTTATTATTTTCAGGTGCATTAAATAAAAATGTATTTGTTGAAATGAGTTTAAGTTTCTTATTTAGGATTTTATCAATTAAATTTGTGGAATAACCATTATTTAGAGCAATTTGTTTAATTTTTGAAAGTTCAATCGTGAAATTAACAGTTGATAGTGGGAATTCTAGTTGGAATATTAAAGTTAAATCAGGGATGTCTATAATACCATTAAAAATTAAAAAAAATAAAAGTTAATTATATAAGAAAATAATATTAACATAATCTAAATGAAACATGAAACCGGAAAAGACAAGTGAAAATAAAAAAAAGATTTCAGTCGCACCTGGGACTCGAACCCAGGACCTCTGCCTATCCGGGGCAACCGCGTTACCAACATTTTCATCGATATCATATCTCAAATTCAAGATTTTTAAATATTATTCACCATTTTTAATCCCATATTATTGACAGCTATCTTCATGATTAAATATTACAATGGGGTTTTTAAGTCTCAATAAAAATAATTAACTATTAAAAATTAAACGAAAGAAACAGGTCTTCTATCTGAGAGTTTTAATAATTTTAATTCTTTCATTAAGTAATTGTAAGTTATAGTTTCAATACGTAAACCGAGTTTATAGCTAATATAACTTAGAAATTTGTGTCCAAATTTTCAATGGAATCGATGGATTTTATAGTGGATTTTATAGTGAGGGGACCACATACCATAGAAGAATTATATTCGACTTGACTTCAAACTGAGGAAAAGTATAATAGTGTTGAAATATTACTGAAGTCGTCTGGCAATTGATTGGCAAAAAAGTGTGAGACGCCTAAGGAAGAAATGGTATGATGAGGTGAATAAAATACTTTTGTCGGATCACATCAAACGAAGATTTAAAAAAAATAACGTAAGTGTTAATAGTTATTCTTCATTGTTAGAAAAGACAAAAGAAAAATATAGAATAAAAGTAAAACTGTAAAACAAGGATAAAATTGAAACAGTGTAAAAATAGAACAGGTAGGAATAAAATAGCTATGTAAATATATATATATACCTATAAAAGCAATCAAATTCATTAATATTTCATCAGTGAAATTGAAAAAAAATTCAAAACGGTGTTAATTCAACCGATTTTTTTTAAATGTGGCAAAAGTATTTAAAAAAAATAACAATATATGAATACAGCACAAGAGTCCAAACTGCTCCCAACCGCCTGGAGCCAGTGAGACTATGGCATCTCCAATTGGGGAATGTTGTGAGTCTGAAGGTATTGGGGAGGGGAAGGAGAAGGGGTAGAGGGAGCTGGGGAAATACCTGGCTATTCAGATCTGGTCACCAAACACGGCTAAAAGTCATTTCAAGCAACGTTTCAATTCTGAATGGTGGTCTTTCACCAGGGCGATACTGAGAGTATCTTCCACTCTTCAGTATAGAGTACGCTATGCATGGTTGTAGACGATTCAAGAAAGATGTACTAATTATAAAATATGTGGATTTCCATCCTTCTGTTACTTCTTCAGCGAAATAGCGTTGCGTGATATAGCCTCATTTTTAATCTGTTTTGGTTAGGAAAAATGTGCCAACCCTTATAAGCTTTTGTATTTCAAGTGGTATACAAAAAACATAAATTAATAACCTTAAATTTCTTTTTCGGTAGAATGGTATCGCATTGTTGATTCATCATAAAAAATACTCGCTACAATGTTATCTATAATGAATATAAAATAACACGAACATTCTGATTAAAAAACAAACCACTCCGAGGCCACGACTCAAAAGTCTTCCCATATACATTCCTCACAAAGATACAATTCAGTATCATATACCGAGGGTATAATATGACAGTGATACCTACCCATTTCATTCTTAGTAAAAAAAAATAAAACATCCTTGAATTTGATTGATATTTCTTTGTTCATTTCTAGAATATCATCTTATACCCGTATAGGTAACTTATTGAATTTAGACTAAACCAATTTGTCACTCGAAAACCACTTTATTTTAAGTAAAAATACATGTTAGCTGTCTTGGAACTGCTTAAGACTTTCAATCGATTCAGATGAAAATGGAATAATAATAAAGTGCCTAACGTTGCCGCTGGATTCATCAATTTTCCATCTATCAATTTGGTTAAATTTTGTAAAAAAATTCTTCAAAAAAATAATTAAATATGGTAGTAGGTACTGTGGGAGAAATAAGACCCAATGATAGTGAAGTTATGACCCCTATTTATCACAGCATACTCTGCTACATCCGTAAAACTAATACGATATTATGATATCGAGTTTCAATAGAAGATCTGAGTTATGAATCCCAAAATATCCACCCATCCCAACATCAATACATTTTCTAAGGATTTACATTTTTTTTGTTTTTTACATGAATACCGCACAAGAGTCCCAACTGCTCCTAACCTTCTGGAGCCAGTGAGACTATGGCATATCCAATTGGGGAATGTTGTGAGGCTGAAGGTATTGGGGGAGGGAAGTAGAAGGGGAAGGGGAAGGTGGGGACATACCTGGCTATTCAGATCTGGGCACCAAACACGGCTAAAAGCCATTTCAAGCAACGTTTCAATTCTGAATGTCGATCTTTCATCAGGGCGATACTGAGAGTATCTTCCACTATGGAACGTGCGCAAATATACTGTATATTTTTTTAAATGAATTAATTGTGAAACAACACAAATTAATTAAATAAAATTTACTGGCGCACGCCGGGATTTAAACCCGCGACCTTCGGATTCGTAGTCGAGAGCCTTACCCCTCGACTATGGAGGCCGTCAGATGTTTATTATATGTTTTTATTACTGAATTAAATTCGCTAAATACCTAATGATAGGGTTGTCCAAACGGACGATGGTGAGAGGTTTCAAATTCGAACGTGGTCATTATTTCGTTTCCATCAATAGGTATTTTTTTTGAAGTCGCTAAAAACGATGAAAAAAAAAAATTGGGCGAAAAAATTGGTTTCTTTATTACTTTGATTGATATGTGAACAATGAAATGGAGTAGTAATGGAATATAAATCAGATCGTCTCTAAAAAAACTGTAGTGATTTTTGTTGGTATTATATACAAATATACTCTATTGATCACTTCTATATGTTTGTCTACGAGACATAACCCCTGGGAGTCAATTATGAGAGGAGTCACTTGTTAAACCCGTGTCAACCTGAATGGTCAATAAATCTACTTTACATTTACAAGTGCTTTTTAATATAACACCACAATACAACAATTTTGTTAAGAAGCGCAGGGGAAACTTTGCAAACAAAAATAAAAATCTTTAATTAAAATCTTATTTAATTAATAATAATAAAATTATTAAATTTGAAAAAAAGATTCTTACGGTTCAAAAAACATGTTAAGTGAATGGTTCTATAAAGAAAAGATTTATCTCAGAAGTGAGTTCTATGATCAAAATATTAAACGGTTTCTAATATGCATAACAATGTAAAAAAAAAGTCATGAGATTTTATAGAAATACTAGCTGATGTTTACCCGGCCTTGCTCGGGATTTAAAAAAAAAATAAGTTATGAAGATGTGAATTCTTGCTTGTCATTAGGGTGCCATAATTGATTTCACAGCGAAAGTAACTATCTCAAAATAAATAAACATTCGTTGGAATATTTTATTTCATTCAAAACGTTTATTTTTTCAAAATATTTCTAAATCATGAACTTCTTAAGTAGGTACCTACTCGTGTTTTCCACTTTGAAAATATTCTACCCAAAAAAACCATCTTTTTTTGAATATGCTATCTGTGATAAATAAAACATGGAGGGTTCAATGTTTTTCATACTAATTTTAAAACGTTATAGCAACAGATTTACAAATTGGATTTCAATCATGCTACTTTCTAAACCTTCCCAGAACTACTAAAAACAAACTGTGATATTTTCAGCGAAACCGGTCCGGTGATTTTCGAGAACATCGAGGACAACAAACAAATTTACAAACTTACATTGATTTAAATTTATATAGATAAAAAAAAAATGTTCCATGAATTATCAAAATTTATTATCTCTGCCAGAAATAACCTACCGATATGGAAACGTTATAGTGTACAAAAAATATCTCTATAGATCTATCTACCCAATATGGAAGCGTTATAGTGTACTAACAATACCTCTATAGATCTATCTACCCAATATGGAAACGTTATAGTGTACAAACAATACCTCTATAGATCTATCTACCCAATATAGAAACGTTATAGTGTACAAACAATACCTCTATAGATCTATCTACCCAATATGGTAAGGCAAGAAATTATTAAATATATTAAAAAATTAAATTATCCAAAATAAAAATATCATCGCAACAAAGCAAATCTCCCTTGAAAAAGCCGAGGATTTAAAAAAAGGGAAAAAAATATTAATTTTACAAAAATTAAAGTCGGAGTTAATGGCGTTAAAAAGATTGACGAACAAAAAATGTTAATTTCATACCAAAAGAAAGAAGATGCAGAATTATTAACCAACGAAATAAACAAGATGATTGGAGAGTTTTGTTGCCGAAGAAATAAAAAAAAAAAGAAAACGTTCTTGATGTTAAAAAGACTTAAATGCTAATTGACTGAGAAGAAGATTATAGATGGAATTCTACAACAAAATGAAGGAATAACTCAAGAGACAACAATATTAAACTAATTAAAGAGTAAAAAAAAACCAAATATAATGAAGGTAAAGAAAACGACAACACTAACTATATTATTGGAACAACCGGAAAATTAAGAAGAACATTATTGGATAAAAAAAAAAGTAAAATTCTAACGAGTGTACGTCGAAGATTGTAATCTACTCGCGCAATGCCACCACTGCCTTAAGTTCGGCCACACAGCTCAAAGATGTCTCGCCAGGACGCAGCCACCTATTTGCCCCCATTGCACTAAGAAACACATACTTTCCAAATGTGAAAACAGAGAACAAATTCTAATTTGCAACAATTGCTGTCTGCTAAACAAAAGGTTTGATGTGAACTATTCCACCGAACATCGGGTTGATAGCATAAAATGTGTTTTCCGGCAAAAAATGCTTTAAATTGCTAGAGAACGCATTGACTGTGAATAAATATGGTAATCTGTATTTCCTCAAACTATCTTTAAAATGAAACTAACATGATTTAATATATAATGCATTAGATAAAAAAAATTATTGAAGAAAAATTATGCCACTTCATAAGGGATTTAAATTTAATTTGCTACGCTAATGGATTCATCTTATTCAATATTAATATAAGAACTATTGAAAAGAACTTGGTTGAGTTAATATCTTTAAAAGCATTAAATTATTTTGCGGACATGATAGTGTTAACAGAAACAAATTCCGCCGGCGAACTGAATTATAATATTCCGGGATTCTCATACTATGCAACAACTACAAAATTAAACAAAAACAGTGGTATTGCAATATCTATATTTAACCGCTTAAATGCACTCAACATTAAAGTGGTACACAATGTTAATAATGTTAACGTATTAAATATTGAGTATATTATTGCCATTTATCGCACTCATACATCGGTAATATCACAATTTATAGATGAATTAAATTTTTTTTTATAAAATTTTAGAAATAAAAATAATATTATTGTTGGAGATATGAACTTAAATATTGCAAAAGACTACCCTAGTAAGGATAGACACAATTATCGAAACATGTTAGCGGAACCTAATTATTTACCGTGCATAAATTCGTAGACTAGAAACGTTCGAGGTCAATGACCTTTATGTTTAGACCATATTTTCACAAAATATCTCTTATCCAAAATATTATATCCGCTGTCATTCATACAACTATCACTGATCATTATTCATGTATTTTTAATTATAAATTCAGCTTTGCTATTATTTAAACCAGAAAATGTTTAAAAAAAGTACTTAACATCGATACGTTAAAATTTAAAGTAGAAGTAGAAAATTGGCTTGAATTTTATCAATGTAATGATGTCAATATTTGTTGTAAAATATTTGAAGAAAAATGATCTAAATTCATAAATGACTCAATAAATAACACCATATCCAAATCCATACTACCTAACTAAGCGCCCTTGAGGTGATTTTCCTACGAAAACGGCGCTATAGAAGTAATCCAATTATTATTACTATTATTCAAACTTAGAAAACCACGGATTACTCACGGTTAGTATCCGTACGTCATAAGCAAGCTCTTTATTGACTATCTATTCAATAACCGAATAATGAACATTTACTGAAACATTTTAAAGGATATAAAAACAAACTCACATACGAGTATATCTTAAAACATACAAAAGAAAGATATTATAAACAGAAGTTGATACAGGTTGAAAATGACATCAAAGGGGTATGGATAATTAATTATAAATGTGATAATGAACAAAAAGTATAAGAATAATGAAATCAGCACTATTATTCATGATAATTTGAAAACATGTTGCAAAGATAACCCTTCAAAAGCTGCAAATATATTTAACGAATTCTTTGCAAATATTTGAGAAAATCTTGCCAATCTCATACAGATGGGTGCAAATATAACAATTCCAGACTATAATATTGATGTTGAAAATGAAATGTCAACATTTAAACTCACCAAAGAGGACGAAATAGTATCTATTATAAACGGTATGTAAGGAGGTTCTGCCCCAGGTTTTGATAGAATTACAGTTACCATTTAAAAAAATATTATAAACAAAATTTCTAAACCGTTAATGCATATAATCAACACAAGCTTCTAATGCGGAGTATTTTTACCAAATTACAAACAAACTACCATAACTCCAATATTTAAGTCTGGTAATCCCGAAGGAGTTAATAATTACCGTCCCATTTCAGTAATCTCAAATATTGCAAAAATTTTTCAAAAACTTGATAAAAAAATATTGAACCAATTTATAAAATGTAAATGTATTCTCCATCAATAAATTTAAATCAAAACCAGAATTAAAAATTATAATACACCAAAGTAAATGCAACAGAACTAATTCTAATCAAGCATGTTCTATACTTGCATGTTCTATATAGACTAGCATTTTAAATGGAAAACACATATTTGTGAACTTATTAAACGAACTAGAAAATGTATGTATACATATTTATAAGACTTTGGGGGGAACATGTGATAATATTTTAAGTCCTTTTAAAATAATACAAAGATTGATAATTAAGGTAATTTAAAAACAATCATTATGGTTTTCCAATGAAAACCTTTTTACAATATTCAATGTACTTACAGTAGACAAAATGTATAAAACATATGCAATTATTCAAATTTTTAAAGAAAAAAACGTTAAATCAATTATAATTTAATATATCCGCAAGATATCAGCATAACATTAAAATCCTACAATTAAACACTAAACATACGCAAAACACCTACCTATATCTAGAAATAACTTTTTTTAACAATCTTCCCTCACATCTTAAAATTATAGAAAATATCCATGAATTCCAACAAAAATTAAAAAATTACCTCAAACTACTGTAACAGTATTTTATTTGATGTTATTATTAGATTTTTGTCGTTTTATTTTTCCACAAACCTTATGTTTCTTTCTTATCTTTTCTTTAATACTATTACTAATTAAAAATTACTAATTTACACGACTAATTCGTATTTTCCTGCTGTACTGTACAACAATGTTTAATATTTTGATTTTATTATTTAAGCGAAATTCCCTCAACAAATAGTAGAAACTTTTTCTTTATGGCGAGAAACAGCTATATTATGTTTTTTGTTACACTATATGAATGATGATTTATTTTTATTTTTTTTATTTTATGTAATTATTGTAAAAAATAATCACATTAAATAAAAAAAAGACATTTGACACGAAATTAACATTTATTTTTCACACGAATAATATAACCAGTTAAGTAATGCAAATGTTGGGTTTTAAATTAAGAACTTCAAAGGTTTCAAAAAACTTAATAACTTTTATAATATTATGTATATTCTTTGTCAGAAGCCATTTAGAATTTAACTCAACCATTTGTAATCCATCTTACAATATTCATGAAAAGTCTATCGAGCGAGTCCAACATAAATTTTTAAGTAACATAAAGTTAATGTAGTTATGTAGAAAGAATCCAATCCAAAAAATAAGTATCTGTGAAAAAGGCGTTTGAAATTTGACAATACAAAAGCATATTTCGGCATTTGCGGATTGATAATTAGTTTTTGTATATTGTTATTGAGCTTGGATGTTTTTAGCACATAAAGATCACGTGTTTATCTGTAAGAAAACAAGAATACGTGGATTGTGGCAATTTGTGTGTTAGACGCTTTCATCATAACTACATCTATTATTTTTTCTTTATACTATTATTAATAACATGTTGGATTCCCCTGAACTTCTTTGCTTGATAGACTTCATGTACCAAGTTGAATGGTTCGTCAGAAGGTACCTTACCACTGTAACAATATAGGAACAAATGCAGAATCAAATTCCGCGTGAATCGACTGCACAAAAAAAACAATGTTATTAAAATTGTATGTTATTCTTAGTTCAATAGGGAAATAACTCAAAATGTCTGGGTTTTGAGTTAATGATGAAAAATGGTAAAGAAGCTCTCCCTTCTCATATTACAATAAAAAAATAAGTCTAAATCGTCCTAATTATGTAGTCAGATAATTCTTTATGGAATTACAATGAAATCAGGACATTCTTAGTTCAATGGAGAAACATGTCAAATGTTTCCGTTTGGAACTTAATAAATGTAGTCATTTACACCTATGATATGATAGGTTGATAAATTACTTATATGTTGAATCTATTGTTATTTTGTAGGTGGACAAAATAACTTTATATTGTCTTTATGAAAAATTTTCAAATCCAGTTTTCTCAAAACGAGGTATTTTGAGTTAGTTCCCTATCGAACTAAGGTATCGATATATATATATATATACATTTTTTTTTCAATGTTAGTACAAGAGTCCCAACTGCTCGCGGTCAGTGGCACTATGGCATCCCCAATTGGGGTATGTTGTAATACTAAAGGTTGTGGGAGGAGATGGAGATGAGAAGAAGAAGGTGGGGAAGTACCTAGCTATTCAGATCTGGTCACCAAACACGGCTAAAGCCATTTCAAGCAACCTTTCGATTTGAGTGAGCTAGAGTGCTGAGATTGAAAAATGAAATGTTATTGATGTTGTTGAAGCCGAAAATGATTTATATTTTTTTTTGAAAAATCACTTTTTTGTATGAGGATAAATTTAAATACAAAAAATTGAAATTGAAAAAAAAAAATCATTTCCATTAAAAAAAACATCAATAAAGTCGTATTTTTAAATCTTAGCACAGCTCACTCAAAAGTCACGAGCCGCCACTGGTATCTATTATTAAATGTATTATAGGTATGTAATATAATATAGTGTAAAATCACAAATGGGACGTGAATAAATAAATAAATTAATTTGTGGGTCTTCAATGTTTTCAATCAGCCTCCCGAAATTATAAATTAGTACATGTTTTTAATAAAATTTCTATGTGGCATGAACAAAAATCGACGGTATTTATTGGTTTGACTTTGGACCAAGAAATATCCTCTCGTCTACCTCAATGGTAAATAGCGTGATGGTTAGTTAGTTAGTTAAAATTTTCGTACATTAGTTCTACCTTTAGCCGCCTGCAAAGATAATTGTGTCGAGTGGGAGTGAGTAGTCGATCGCTCGATTCCTAATAATTAAAAGTCGATCTCCATAGTAATGAGCATCACAGTATGGGCGCCCCTGCCCTATAACAATTGCCTGCTACCCCGGAGAGCTGACTGAATTTAGACATTCCTAATCAGATTGAAAATGATGGATTTTATAATTAAATTTTATTACATCTTGATTAATAATTAAACGTAATAGAAATATATTTTTCTGCGCTCGTGTAGAGTTTTCCTTTGTGCCAACAACGTTCAGAGTATCCATAACTATTTTGTACAAATTCTACTAAAAATATTCTTCAAATAATATTGGCGACCATTTTTATAAATTATATTAGATACTTAAGAGGAACGGCTGCGCTACCTGTTTCATGCATAACTTAATTTTGGATTTGTGGCCAAAGTACCCATCCAAATTGAATGCCATATTTTTTAAATTAAAGGTTTAGGAAATATCTAGTACGAATGAGAAATATTTTACTTATTTTTGTTTTAAATTATGAAGTACATGCCAAGAAAAAAAAAAATTTTTTTTTTGAAGAAAATTATTTGCGGGTTTATTTTACTTTAAAAAAAAAATATCATATATGTTATGTAAAAAGGATTACATAAATAAAAATACAAAAATAAAACATTTGTGTTCCATCGTAAATTGGTCGTTTTTAATTTAATTGAAAGTTCACAGTATTGCTTATTTTAATATTTAAAAAATATATGTATTTTATATTTCATTATATTTTCAAAGAAGACGTGGTGAAACTTTTTTTTACACCACCGTAACTCCCAAATAATTATATATAGTTAAAGGTGCCTCTAAAATCGCGAAAAATTAATTCCTTCAATGACCTATATTTCATAATGCAAAACAAAAAATATTTTACTTCTAATCCGTATTACATGTTTACAATAATTTTTGACGAAAAAAAAACCATTAGGCTTAGGTGAGTATTTTGGCTTCAAATCCAAAATTAAATTTTGTATGAAACAAACCACGCAGCCGTTCCTCCTAATTGAAATTTCAGGACTATTCACTTAAAAAATTAACCAAACTTCTTATTTAACTGCAACCAAAAAAACCATGCTCACATAGGTTTCTTCGGTAATACGCACTGACCTTGCTTATGTGGGATTTTTTGTTTGTATACATATACAATATATGTATTTAAATTCTTTAAAATCTTTTTTGTTAACTAGTGGATTTAGTTTATAAATTTCTTTTCCCTATAGTATGCCCCTTTCTATACTTGTTTTTATAATTTTTGTATGTTTATATAATAAATGTATGTGACAAATAAATTTATTTACAAAAAAAAAAACTAAAATAAATTGTGTTTTTATTTAATTTAATTTTATATAACTAGTGCATTAATTATGAATATTTATAGATTTACCCACAGCAGAGTGGTAAGTATTTATGCTCAGTATCGCTTCAGTGAAAGACCACCGTTCAAAATCAACGCTGCTTGAAATGGCTTTACCCAAATTTGGTGACCAGATCTGAATAACCAGGTACTTCCTCACCTTCCACTACTCCATATTCTACCCCTCCAGCCACGCAACATTCTCCAATGAGGTTGACTTATAATTGTTTGTTGATGATGAAAATGTATTATATTAAAGATATGATAACGACATAAATTAGTTTCTCGATATCTACTAAAATGACGAAGTTGTGAACTTTCAAAGTTGGATAGAGTGACCGCTCAAAATACCCGTGTCATCACGAGATACAATTCAGTACAATTCACAATTTGAATGGCAGCACCAGTGGCGTGCATTGTTCTATGACGAAAGGTAAACTTTGTGTGGTGTTTCAAGCTCAGGTATGAATTGTACATTGAATCTTTAGAGGTGGCTATTTTATTATCTTTTTCAAAGTATAAATTTGTCAAATAGAAATAATTTATCAATGTGTAATGATTGTTACATAAAAAAATATTTAAAAATTTACATTTTTATCAATAATTTATTTTCTTCAATGTTTCGCTTTTCTTAGGGTAGGCACAGCTTGCCAGGTTTATGGACTGTTCGCTACTGAGCAGTACTTAATAATGCCGGACTAGTTATTTTATTTACCGTAATGTCACATGATATATTTATATTTATATTTATATTTATATTTATATTTATATTTATATTTATATTTATATTTATATTTATATTTATATTTATATTTATATTTATATTTATATTGATATTTATATTTATATTTATATTTATATTTATATTTATATTTATATTTATATTTATATTTATATTTATATTTATATTTATATTTATATTTATATTTATATTTATATTTATATTATTTATATACCTTACACATTATTACTATATTACACATTATTACTATTACACATAATTATTTTGCTCTCTTATTTTGAGATTGAACATTTAAAAAAAAAATGTTCTTTCTCGATTCTCCGTTTTAAGGCTATCGGAAAGGAGTTTGTCTATATATTCACCCTCATGGACTTTGTTTCTTTTAGCAATTTCAGTCTTTACTGTATTCGTGTGTAATTTATTATGCTGTCTTGTGTAGTGTTCGTGTACTTGTGATATTTTTATAAATGCTGTGTTGGTGTGTATAAGTCCTTTTTGTATTTTGTAGATGAATAGGCATATATTATATTCGTACAGTTTTATGATTTTTTAGCAAGTTAATTTTATGGTAAAGCTTTTTTGTTTGTTTTTTTATTTTATTATTTTCTTTCAACATTTCACATTGTTTGGTATATATTGCCGATCCCACTAGGCATACGCCTCTGCTGGGATGACAATTTACAATAGCGGTTATGTAGCTACCTAGTACATGACAATTTAAAAAATAACAGTTCCTACATAATAAAAAATAGTAAGAAAAATAATAATTAAACTTTCATTTAAGGTGAGTAATGAATTCGTTTTTAAAATAGCATTTTTTTTTTATTTTTGTGTTTCTAACGGTATTTGGTAGAGAATTGAATTGCTTAAATTGGCGTTGTACTAAATGCTTTTTTGTTCATAGGTGGTTTTATAGGCTGGGATATTAAAGGATTTATATGTGACCTGCCTTAGGGTTCTAGTAATTTTCCTTTCTTCAAACAAATTGACATTGTTAAATTTGTGCAATAGGATATTTTTTTGTTTTAAGTTGAGAACGTTAAGCTTCTTAAAAACAAATTAAGTGCTCCATAAAGGATTAATTTCCGAATCTTTAATAGAGATTATCCCAAAATATTAACATTTTGTAGACATTATTCTGTATTTTCCAAAAATGTGTAATGTTTTGTTTCTAATTAATTAATGTAACATATTTGTAAATAACATGAAATTTCGTTGTAGGAGACAATCTCATTGAGGATGCTATAATCTCACTGGCTCTGATTAGCAGGGAGCAGTTGGAACTCTTTGAAACAAATCAACCATCTTATATCAACCATCTTCGACCGGTCAGTGGCTGAGTTGGCATCGCGTTTGGGTCTCACCCAGGCGTCGTGAGTTCAATTCCTCGGCTGGCTAAGTCCTCCATTGCGACACAAGCAATATCTTTCGCTTACTGTAATGGTAGTAGGAGATTTTCAAATATTGTCAGGTTATTCGTAACCAGGGAATATTTGTCTTTCTTTTAAAAAAAATAAAATATATCGTATATCGTAAACCTACAACGAAAAGCAGCCAAAGTCATGGTTATTGGGCAAATTGAGATTGAGAATTTTTCCATGGATATAGTTGGTGGCTCATAGTTTTGCAAGTTAGGATATTTTTTTAATAAAAGTATATGAAATCATTGTAGAAAACAACATTAACATAACCTAAATGAAACATGAAAAAAAAATAGATTTCAGTCGCATCTGGGACTCGAACCCAGGACCTCTGCTTATCCGAATCAACCGTTTAACCAGCTTAGCTAATGAGAACAGTTCAATTTATATCACCTTCCGGATAGGCAGAGGTCCTGGGTTCGAGTTTCAGATGCGACTGAAATCTTTTTATTTTCTGTCGTTTTTTTCCGTTTTCATGTTTCATTTAGGTTATGTTAATATTATTTTCTACAACGATTAAATATTAAAACGAGGTTTTTAAATCTCAATAAAAATAATTAATAATTGAAAATTGAAAAGTATATTCTGTTTCATATATGTAAAACATATTTTGACTTGAAAATCTATGAGTTGTGTCCATGCAGAGGACTTCAGTCTTAATCTGTCAACGGAGAGGACTGTTTTTGACTTGGCCACTTGTCGTTGCATGCTAGCGATACTCGTATATGGGTGACCTCTGTTTTTACCAGTTAAGGATGCTATCCGATGACATTGTAAATACAACAGTAATCAACTAGAACAATATTCTCCAAATGGGGATGCCATAGTCACACTGCCTCCGGACAATTGCGACTCTTGCACGATTACTGACATACAAAAAGAAGAAAAAAAATAGCAATTTTATCAACCTTCCAAATTACTTAAAATAGAAGTCGATTGAGTTCAATCATTAAAAAACGTTGGCTTCATTTCCCTGCACTAATTAAACAAAATGTCACTACAAATCACGCGGTTTCCGCTCCGGTCCTCTTTGTACATATCACTACTAAATCACATGCATTTCGGTTTACATACATACATTTACTACTTTGGGGTGTAACTACTCTGGAACCATAAATGGACCAAACTATAAAACGTGTAGGTAAATGTAACATTACATGGGGGGTGTTATACTATGAAAGACACAAATCACACCCCAGAATATATTATATTCGAGGGTGCGATCATGTTGGTCGTTTAAATTGTATTTAAACGTGCATATTAAAGTCTCACTTGCTTGCTGACAGCCGACGTATGTTTATTACGTAGAAAAGGTTCTCAGAACGCTTAAATGAAATAGGTTTAAGCCTTTGTTAGATGTTTTAAACCATGTTTGTGATAAAAAAAAAATAAAAAAAATGTATGTTGCACAATCATTTAATTCTGCAAACTCTATGCCGAGCGCCCCAACAACCACAATAATTCACGTAAAATAAAGGAAAATATATACGTTTTTAACTGATTTAACTAAACTAAGAAACCACTTTTTTTAAAAGAAATTATTTTGGGGTTTGACATATTTATTATATAAAACAAACACTTTGTTTCGAAGCAACAAATTATTTTTAACAATTATTTTTATAAACAATAATTATTTCGAACACTCATTCAAATTGAAACCTTCCGAGACTCCGGACAGGACTAAACGGTAACGTTGAGCACGTCGGCTTATCGCAAACCCGCCAAGTGCGATAAACCGACGTAGCTCAACGGTAGAGCATCTGACCGGATATCAGAAGGGTGCAGGTTCGAGTCCTGTCGGCGATATTTATCTTTTCTCGGAAGGTTTTTTCAATTTGGATGAGTGTTTCAGGCTAATAATTATTGTTTATAAAAATAATTGTTACCCTTTGCGCTATGCACAAAAATCTTGTCTTAAAAAAAACTTTAGTTTATCAATTAATAAATTATTTTTAATTCATCACCAACTGTTTTCGATTATCTCAAGCTTCGTCAGGGTAAAATTAAAAACAAAAACAAATATACATTGAACATGTATTTAGGTGAGATATACAAGATATAATAAGAGGGAGACAGAATATAAAACAATACAATGAAACAGTGAGACAGAGATATGCTCGCATAGAATGGGACAACATATATAAATGAAGGAGACAGAACGTCAAAGGAGGGTGGGATTTAGAGGAAGCGGAAATTTTGAGTTAACGGGAAATATATCTAACTAGCTGATGCGTACCCGGCCTAGCTCGGGATTTTTTTTTGGATTAAAGTTATGAAGTTTTGAATTCTTGATTGTCGTTTGGGTGCCATAATTGATTTGACATTAAAATTAATGCCTCGTGACGACTAGTACTATCTCTAAACGAAGAAACATTCATTTAAAATTTTTTATTTCATTCCAAACATTTATTTTTCAATCAAAATATATGTGAATAATAAAGTTCTTAAATTGGCACCTACTTGTGTTTTCCCTTAAAGCGACGTTTCGATTCTCAATTGTGGTCTTTCACCACGGCGATACTGAAAGTATCTACCACTCTGGAACGTGACGCAAATATACTATATATATTTTAAATGAATAAATTGTGAAATAACACAAATGAATCAAATAAAATTGTAACATGTTTATATGAATATATTAATAAAGTGGTGATTGCAAAGTAATTTTTAATTCATTCACAAATAAAATTTAGTCGTGCAAGTCGGGATTTAAACCAGCGCCCTCCGGATTCGTAGCCGAGGATCGTAACCATTCAACCACGGAGGCCGTCAAACTTCTCCGCTCCCTTCATCCTCACAACATACCTCAGTTGGAGATGCCATAGTCACAATGGTATAATGGAAAAGCTAAATCTAATTATTGGAGAAGATAATATTAACATATCTTAAAATTAAACACGAAACAAAAAAGGACACACAAATAAAAAGGTTTTTTTCTGTTTTATGTTTCAATTTGAGATTTTGTTAATATTATCTTCTATAATGATTAAATATGACAATGAGGTTTATAAGCTACAATAAGTTATTCAAATGAATTGAATATTCTTTCTAGTCTTGTAGAAGAGTCAATAGATATCCCATATAAATATATATCGGATGGGTTAATCCGGAATACTATCTAGATTGCAAATATATTCGGGTAGTACTTTGCAGTAATGCGAAAATATAGTAGCCAATAAAATGGGAATTAATTGTAGATAATATTGGTCAGTCTTAAATTTGAAGTATGACATCGATCAAAATCACAAAAAATAAACACGTCTCATTAGCCCGATGCTTCGACCGTGTCCCGGTAAAACAGAGGTCATGGGTTCGATTCCCAGATGCGAAAGAATTTTTTTTTGTGTCTTTTTCAGTTTGAGATTTGTTAATATTACCTTCTTCAATGATTAAATATTACAAGTTTTATAAGTTATTAATTATAAGTTTTAATAAGTTCTTTCAATAAATTGAATAAACTAAATCCTTTGAACGAATGTATTTCCCAGTGTGCCTCCATGCATCCAGACTACATGCACATGGCATTTGTGTACCATATAAATATATATATGCACCAATCGAACCTAGATACGGATATCCGAACAAAAATAATTCTCATCCGTCTGTTGCACCGCGCGTGTGTGCATCAGGGCTGTATGTCACAGTGCCAGTGTCTGTGCGAATACACGATAGGGGCTGCAGGGGGTCGGGCGGAGTTTAGGACGGGGGTGTTTGGATAAGGGGGGGACCAAATATACTGACCGATATACAGTCGTCGCAAGCGGAATGCTGGAAAATTTTCACAATTATAAGTGTAGAATTTTGGTCGATTTTTATTTTGGTAGTTGTTTTCCAACGAAAACAATTTCCATATAATTTTTCCAACGGGTTTCATCAAAAAATATAACATTGAATGCCATATTGAATGCCATCCCAATAGGGGTATGTTGTGATGCTGATAGTAATGAGGAGGGGAAGGTGATGGGAACCAGGAAGGCGGGGAAATAACTTCGGACCTGATCATCAAACAACGCTATAGATGAATTGTTACAGTACCCATGAAATATTACCCTGTATGGCTATTAATACTCTGACGGTCTCCGTGGTTGAGTGGTTACTATCCTTAGCTACGAATACAGAGGTCGCGGGTTCAAATTCCAGCGTGCGCAAGTAAATGTTATTTGTGTTATATCACATTTTATTCATTTAAAATGAAACATTGTATATTTGCGGCATGTTCGTGACTGGTAGATAGTTTCAGTATCGCTCTGGTGAAAGACCACCATTCAGAATAGAAACGTTGCTTGAAATGGCTTTATCTGTGTATGGTGAGCAGATCTGAATAGTCAGGTATTCCTTCGCCTTCTTTTTCCCCCATCTCTTCTTCTCCTCCCCACTACCTTCAGTCTCACAACATATCCTGATTGGGGATACTATAATCTCACTGGCTCCAAATGGTTGGGAGCAGATGGGCACCTGAAAAAAAAGGGCATTTTCAAATATTAAATGCATAATTCATACCCTAACTTGAAAAACCATGCAAAGCCTACCTTTAGTTAAAGAGCACTGCATGCCACTGCGAACAAGTTATTGAAGTTTTCTTTATTTGTTGCTAGTACAAGGTATTAAAGGAAGAAAAATAAAATTTAATGTATTCCTAAATCTATTTTTATTAACTCGGGTTCTTCTAATCATTTAACTACCTTTACATGTGAAGTACACAATCTTCACATTATTGACTACTTAACCATTACATTATCTATACGTAACACATTAAGATTCAGTAATCAAAAATGGCCCTGAACATCACTTTGTAGTCCGCTGACTTAAGTCATACTATAGATTTATCTGTAAATTACATAGGAAAATGTTTAAAGGTTCCAGTGACAAAAATCCCGAAACTGTAATCCTTTAAATTCTATGAAATAAATACCAAAATGTCAAAAAAATAGGTGCAGTAGAAAACCAGTGAAGGCATTTTCGGACGTTTTACGTAAAATTCCAGTACGCATTTCACGTAGAACTTAAAAGCTTAGAGTCTAAGAGCTTTTCTCACTGAAAACATTAATTTTTTTTTTAACCACCATCTTAGAATTTACAGATAAATCATTCGTTGTTTTTTCTTGTGTTAGCAGACTAAAAAAGTGTGTGTTTTTGAGTGTTGACCTTTAAAAAGTTTATTTTATATTAAAGTAGACAACGACGTTAGACGCGCAAGATATTTGAAATCTCATTAAGAAGTCAGGTAATTAGCAATTAATAATTATCATTGCTTACCTGGGTTACCGAACCCCCAGCGAACGAACGCTCCAAATTAACCAAGAAAAGCGAAAAGGTTCTTCGTTAAAGAACATTCCGCGTTCTTTTTATGAAATGAATTTACCGCGGAAACCTTCCGGAATATATAATCAATTGAATTATTTAATTCCAGGTTTTGTGAGTCCTTCTCCCCTCCTTTAAAAAATACAGCCACTTAAGGCCGCTTTAACTAAGTTATTTGTTTTTGTTACATTAAAGTTCCCACTTTCTTTTAAACTAATAACTTTGATGTGATTAAAAATTATGAGGCGCCGTTTTTTTTTTTATGTATACCGAAGTTGTTATCGTATTTATTGCCTGTTGTATGCTGATGATGTGGTGTTGATTGCTAACAGCATGGAAGATCTACAGTCCCTCGAATCTAGAATGCACAAAGTATGTGTAAAGAATTAGCTAATGATGAATGTAAGTATGTTTAAAGTCATGGTGTTTGAAAGAGAGAGTACGAAAGCAGTGCGCGATATAGTTGTGAATGATGACTACTTGGAGCATGTCGATGAGTTGTATATTTAGGAAGTATGTTTGCGAGAGATGGAAAGACTGATAGGGATATTGAAAGGAGGGTGTATGCAGGAAACTCCATAAACGGAGGACTGAACGCGGTTGGCGTTAACAAAAAGTTATCCAAAGAAGCGAAGCTAGCAGTCCACAATGGAGTGCTGATACTAACGCTCATCTGTGGCAGTGAGGCATGGAACTAGCAGAGGAAGAATGAAAGTAGACTGAATGCTTTAGAAATGAAATATTTGAGATGAATATGTGGTAAAACCATGTATGATCGTGTGAAAAATTCAAGGCTTAATGTAAGCGTAATGAGTAAGATTAAGAAAGGGATGCTTAGATGGTTTAAGCATGTACAGAGAATTAACGAATAAAGAAGTGTAAGGATAATATATGACGAGAATGTGAATGGAAGAAGAAAAACATGGCACGATCAAGTGAATCAAATGCTCGAGTCAGTCCATATCAGAAGTTGGAATAACAGAAGAGAATGTATGAGACGTTGTACGGATGTGAATGAAGCAAGAAGTGTATGACAAAATCGAGTTGTTTGTCGGTCCGTCCACTCTGCCTACCCCTACGGAGAAACGGCGTGATGGTTAGTAAGTTAGGTAATAAAGCTAGACACGAATAATTTTGTTGTATTATTTAAAAAAACACACTAATTAAAAAAAATAATTCGTTTATTAGTTGGTTCGCAATATTTCCGTATCAAACTGTACAAGATTTGGGCTTTTAGCATTTTTTGATCCTGACAAATTATCTACGAAAATGGGCATCATACAACTCACATTATAATTAGCTGTTAATTTGTTATCTCAATAAAAATTGACGAGCACGGCACAAGTCATTTTTGAAGATTATTATTCATTTCCAGTTGAGTTATGATTCTTCGAAGTGGCCACAACAACAACAAAAAATACCTAGGTGTGTCCAATAATTAAAAATAATAGTGTTGTATTTTTTTCTTGTGGTTAAATTGTGTTGTTCTAGAACCACCTATACGTGCTGACATATGAAAACAAAATACATCGTCCGTGGTAGGTGTTAAATGATTTATAAGTGGAACAAAATGAAGGCAAAGCCGGGTACTTAGAAGAAAGCATGCATTGTGAATGAAATATTAACTATTATTATTTTTATAAACAATAATTATTAATCTAAAACACTCATCCAAATTGAAAAAACCTTCCGAGCAAAGATAAATGTCGCCGGCAGGACTCGAACCCGCACCCTTCTAATGTCCGGTCAGATGCTCTACCGTTGAGCTACGTCGGCTTATCGCAAACCCGCCAAGTTAATCAATATATACTAGTGTTCCATTCAATAATTACTGTTTTTATTATATTTTCACCTGTAAACAACCAACTTTATTAGTATGAGAGAGGCTTGTAACGGCTAAATCCCTCAAATAGATGGCGTCGAGACAAATTATGTCTACATTTTATTGGTGAAAATTGCTTTGACTTGTCAAATATTTATTAATTGATAAACTAAAGTTCTTAAAAGAAAAGTCATTTTTTGCCGGCGACATTTATCTTTGCTCGGAAAGGTTTTTTTCAATTTGGATGAGTGTTTCAGGCTAATAATTATTGTTTATAAAAATAATTGTTACCCTTTGCGCTATGCACAAAAATCTTGTCTTAAGTTTTTAAGAACTTTAGTTTATCAATTAAGAAATATTAACTCTTTTTATCGACAAAGAAAAGTTTTCATAAACGGTGAACAAATTTCATAAACGGACCGAAAAACGGCGTCTACCTTTTTATCTTTTTATTTTTAGCGCTGACATTTTTTCATAAAGTTCATTGATCTATTAAGAGAACGAAAGTAGAAACGTTTATGTTTTTAATATATTTAGCCGTGAAAAACTTTTTTTGAAAATATTTCTTCTGCGTGAACAGAGTATAGGTTAGAACTCATAGTCACGTATAAAAATACACGAACGTGGAGAAGTTTAGATATTCCAACTTTGTAGGCGATAATGTATTTAACAAGACGTGACCACCAAGGCATGGTAACGGTTTACCATTACCGAGTACTCTTAAATGATAATACCTCCAGCTTGATGCCAATATGCAGCACTGGCGCCCTCTAGCGGCCCGAGTTGTACAAATTGGTTTTTCATACACTTTAAAAGATTTTCTGTGAAATATATTCTTAATAAATTATAGAAACCGAAAATTCAAAAACATTTTATTAGGTAACCTACATATAATTTTAACATTTTTAAAATAGGTTATTAGGATTGTTTTAACATTTAAAGACTCGCCGCTCGCGCACTCTCTGAATTGTTTGGAAGAAAATAAAATATTTATTTGAATAAAATTTGTCTATGATATTTGATTACACGCGTAGCTTTGTCAAAATACTGGGAAAATGCTACACTAGCGCCTTTAGTTGCCCGGGCTAAAGGCTTCTAGACTGTATTGCTATTATAATAAATTTTTTATTCTCTTTCTAAACAATTTAGACAGACAATTTAGTGAGCAGAAATAATTTAAATGTTAATACAATTCTAGTAGCCTAAAAAATATACATATACATGAGCATAAAAAGGAATAAAATCATGTGTAGGTCACTTAATATTTATTTTTTTTGATCTTATTTATTAAGAATAAATTTCACAGAAAATGTATGGAAACTCCAAATTTTCCCAATTTCCCCCACTGGGGGCGCTGGTGCCATATCAATGTTTGGTAAATGTCAGGAGCTGGACGTATTATTATATTTCTATGGTATTTACACTCACTTAAAAAATTATTACATTTTGTGGAATTCTGTTGTAAAATTTTTTTTAAGGCCTCGGAAGCTATAAATGTCACGCGTAGTAATAGCAGAATATACATAAGACGCATTTGTTTTTAAAAAAATAGATTGATATCTATTGAATTCTGTATACTTGTAAAGTTAAGGCATTTTACTTTTGGGCCTGCTCCTTGCCGAAGTGTTGAAAGTAGAATTAGTCTTACTTTTGGTTTCACCAACCCGACTGAGGGGGGTCTATTGGCATCGGAGTAAAAATCATTACAACTTTATTTACAAATATATGCAAAATTATTTTCGTGTTGTTTAGGTTCTGGACCAGATAGACAATGATTAAAAAAAAGATTACAAAGAGGTTTATAAGTTTCAATAAGTTATCCAAAAAAAAATTATGTACAGTACTAATTACTCTCAAACCAAGACAGAAGATAGATATGCTTTCAATAATGTTTGGAATTTACTATTAATAGAATAGAAACAAGGGAGTTGGGCCATGAGCCATTATTGGCAGGGGCGTGCACTCCAGAGAGGCTGAAAAAGGAACAAGATTGTTTGTGAAAATGTATTTTTCCATGAATTTGGTAAGGAACTTGTACGTTCATTTATTCAGTTGGCCATAAAAATTAGCGCAAAAATATTTAAAAAAAATGGTAATTTTTAAATATTTAATGCACAATCCATAACCATACATAAAAAAAGTAAATAAAGTTCCGTTGGCCATAGAGCAATACACGCCACTGATTATTAGTATACAACCGCGCGCACAATGCGTACCGCCAACATCACTTATACTACTAGAAATTGCACAGCAGCTCCCCGCCTTTGATTCTACCTACTCAAAAAAGTATAACATTCATTGGCTCCGCCGCTTTGATAGTTCGGTTGTAAATCGGCGACAGTCGGCACGCTTCCATACCGTATCTCCTTTTGTTTCTATTATCTACGATGTTGACTCACCACTATGGACATTTAGCTATAATATCCGAGTAAACAAAGAGAATTTTTTTTTCAAAAATATTTTATTGTATTTTCATAATCGTGATTATTTTCTGCGCACCAATATATTTTTATTGTTAGTGTTGTAAAATACATATTTGAATTAATTTTTATATTAATGTCTTTTTGGCGGGAACAAATTTTTTAACACCAGAGAGACCGACAACACTTCATCAAAATAAACGTTAACAGCTTAAGTTTTATCGTTAAAACTTTATTTTATTTCTCATGAAATTTAAAGGATAAATAAATCAAAAGCCATTTTTATAACCCTTTTCCAAAAATAAAAGGGTCGAAGACTTATCACTTCGATAAGGTACTTAGGGTCAAGGCTGACATAAGTTCTCTGCAAGATATATGTCTAAATGTAGACTGTGTCCAGTTTTTTAAGTTCGGGTATGATTGTCCATTAAAAAAATAAAAATAAATTAAAGTTAAATTTAAGCAAAATCAAATTTATGAAAATCAAAAATAACTGAAAAGCAGATACTCCTTTGATAATGATGGATGGCCATCATTAATCATTAATTTTAAGACGAAACAAATATTACAAAGTTTAAAAAATGCCAAGTGATCTAAACATATTGTCTTTTTAGGAAATTATATATTTAAATGGAACAATTTTTCTCCTTAAAATGTTTAACGGCCAACAAAATTCTGAATTCTTGAGAAAAATTAATAAACATCAAGACAGACAAAACCAATCTGCAAGAAGAAGAAATAAAATAGGACTTCCCCTTTGAAAGAAAACATAATCGCAAAACTCACGCCAATGTAGAATCATAAAGATCTTCAAAGAAAAAAAAAAGAAGAAGAAGAGGAAAGTGATTTGAAATTTAATAAGGAAGTGACGAAGTACGTAAGGTGCAAATTTTTAATGTCGTAATTTGTAAGGACTGATTTGTAATTCTTCATGTAACTTAAATTGTATAAATGTCTGTGTGTAGATGCTATGTCCATATTAGAATGCATGTAACCAATGTACATGTGTTTTATTTTAAGTTAAATAAATAAATAAAATATTTGTAATTTGTCATACATAAATAATTTATGAAAATAGAACAATCGAAACGTTGCTTGAAATGGCTTTTAGCCGTGTTTGGTGACGAGATCTGAACAGCCAGGTATTTCCCCACCTTCCTCTCCCTCTTCTTCTTCTCCTCCCCAATACCTTCAGCCTCACAACATTCCCCAAATGGGGATGTCATAGTCTCACTGTCTCCACATGGTTGGGAGCAGTTGGGACTCTTGTGAGGTATTCACATAAAAAAAATCTTTGACAATTTTAATTTTAATTAATGGTTTGTTTTATTTAGGGTAGGTACAGCTTTTTAGGCTTTATGGACTGCACGCCACTGGCTATTTCAGATTGAAAATATTAGGTAGACATATTATTTGCATCTTTATGATTTCGAGAGATTTTTCTCGCAAAACATTTTTTCTGCTTTAGATTTAAGATGAGAACAACTTTATTTGAATATTATGTCTCCTTTTTTGTAATTTTTATAGAAATAATAATAAAAATAGAATTACGAATTTTTCTTGAAATTATTTTTTCTCTAGATCTTGATAAAATTCCCTAGTGGCTCACACTGTTCAGTGTTACCATTTTTCTGGGTTCTGGATAATATTAAGTGCGGAGTACCCACCTAACTAATTACTTTAGAAAACGTAGAAAGTTTTTTTTTCTTTATGAATATTTATCGAGTTCCAGCCTCCAGGCATTTTTTACAAATATTGACATCATTGTAAAAACAATCATAAAAACAGTAGGTAGTTAGAGATGAGAATTAAAAAAAATAACACCCGATGAATTGTGTTTTCGCGCATGCGCTTACCTTATTCGCCAGCTTGCATTAGTGTTGTTTTTTTTAAACTTTAACGCCGAAATTGATGCTTTGAAATATAAATATCTTAATATTGTCTGTCAAAAAAGAGACAATTTCAACGTCATATTGCCTTTTCAACAAGATAAAGATCGTAGAAAAAGGGTGCTGAATTCTCAGGGCAGCAAAGTCTTACTTAATTTAAAACATTTCAATATATAAAAAGAAGACAACGCATAGTCTGACTTTTAACAGTAGATAAAAAAATTGGGACACTGCGATCGTTTAAAAGTTTTTAAATTGCAACACCAAGATGGTTCATAGGAAGATGTTTAAAAAAGCACAATGTTCCAAACGCATATTTAAGTGAGACATGGAATCGTCAGAGGAAGGATGAAAGTAAACTGAATGCCGTAGAAATGAGAACTCTGAGGCGAATGTGTGGCAAAACCATGGATGATCGTGTGAAAAATATTGAGATTTGTAAATAATGCAAGGTTGATGTAAGCGTAATGAGTAAGATTAAGAAAGGGACGCTTAGATGGTTTGGGCATATAGAGCGAATGACCGAAGAAAGGAGTGTGAATGGAAGAAGAAGCCGGGGACGGCCGAAGAAGATATGGCATGATTAAGTGAATCAAATACTTGAGTCGGGCCATGCCAGAAATCAGAATAATAGAAGAGAATGTATGAGACGATTTATGAATGTGAATGAAGCAAGAAGTGCATGCCAAGATCGAGTTGTTTGGCGGTTCGTCCTCTGTGCCTACCCCCGCGGGGATGCGGCGTGATTGATAGTTAGTGGGTTAGTTCTGTACTACTAATTTGTGACATTTTATGACAAAACTTTTTTTTTATTATTTGACTCTTTGCAATGAACACAATAATTACGCGGAAAATGCGATTTTTTGAATTTCTGAAATTTACGTATCGAAATTACTATGTATTAGATAGAAAAATTATTAAAAGAATAAAATTCCTCGATCAGAATACAAATAAATAAAACGAAAAAAATACAATTAAAATGTTTCGCCTTGTTTCTTTAAAACGAACTATTAAACTGGAATGTGAAATTTTTTAATGAGAGTAACAAAATTTCAAAGACATTGATCAGCATGGTATTGTTACAGTAATGAAATAAGTAAGTTCCACTTAAATGTCTATATTTTAAGCATTATTAATTTATGTATCCGATTAATTAATATTACAAAATAATTAAATACCTATATAAAAAGCGTTTTGAAACCTGCCTTACTAGGTAGGAATGCTTACGAAATAAATTAATGTTTTAATGATTGAAGATTGTTGAGAAAATTTCATTAATTTCCTACAATAAACATTTTATTCGTTTGCGGCCGATTTCCTTCTCATGCCCTTTGCTTGCGTCCAGATAAAAATCCTCCCGGCATAGCGCTCGGGACCTCAATTGTGTATAGGTAAAATGTAGTGGGAAACGGTCGGGGCTAGGGCAGGGGAAATCGGCAGCAGTTGGCAGTCGGCAGTCGGCACTGCCAGTCTTTCTCTGAAAGCTTTCGGGAAAGCACGTTTGCTGCTTACCGACACGGCTGGCGTTCCGCTCACGAAACTGTTTACGAAACGTCACTTTTCCCGCGCTCTGCGAAAACTTCGTTCCGTTACGATTTCGCTGGTTTATTTTTGTTTTATCGAATATTTCAATTGTTATTTACTTAATCTCGGTTTAATCCTGTTTTGTTTCTTCGTTGCAAAGTTTTAGATGTTTGTTTAACCGTCGCCGGTGATTTTGTTAGGGAAAGAATCTCCCCTGAGAACGTTTATCCCGAGTTTGTTTTCTTTGGTGCTGAAAAGATTTTTGGACATTTTGGAGGGTAAGAATTATTTTAAAAGTAATAATGTTCTCTATTATATGCAGAAATTCGTTAGATTGTTTTTGATTGATTATAATTTAACCGCTATGTCGAAATGAAATTATAATTAAAAAATAAAAACAGAGACAGCTGTCATAATATTGAATTTAAAACATATTTTGAATATTGAACTTTCGTTTAACCTGTTAAAAATCCACGACAAACGGAAGTAAACACTTCGTACTATTTTATTTAAAGTTCCCCTTCATCAGTATTCTACTAAAAAATGTTTCTTGGGGCTTTTGACATAATTTTTACTCAATTTTTAAATACCCTAATACGAAGAAAGCATTATTACTCTTGCATTCCTATAACGAACCATTTATTTGGTTTATTTTCCAGTAACGTAAACAAAAGTAGCTAATAACATGGTTTATCCTGATATAAATACTTGTATTTACAAATAAAGATATATCTGATGTTACCTTATGTAGGCATTTTTCGAATGCTGTAAAAAAAATGTCCACCCTTACAAATTGGACCGAGGAGTAGTAATCCTACAGTAAGGTAAAGAATCGTGGAAGATGTAGAATAAATAAAAACAAATATTATTTTCATGGTAAAGATTTTCTTTCAATATAAAAGTTTCAACAGGCAATATTTCACATTTAAATAAATTAGAAACTTTTTTTTGCTCTTTCATTAAAGTTAAATCATAAATTTAATAATGTACAATACTTCTGTAGTTCATACAAGGCAGATGAAAACATTCCTGAAAATATCATTGGCGTTATTTTATGATAAGAGATCAACAGATTTTTCTAAATAAATCATTATTATTGTAACTATTTATTTTTATGATGCATTCCCTTTACCGAATTGATTTTATCTCATATGTTATGTCTACGCGACAACGAGACTTTTCTGGTCATTCCCAAGCATGGTTTATCACTAGATTCTTCTTAGTCTATAAAATACAACAATAAACATTACAGTTGTGATTTTAAAACGCCCACACCTGAACCTCCCATTTCATTTATTTTTTAGTTGGTTCTTTAAAAGCATTGGCAAGTTAACGATATTGCATTTACCTATACCAATATATTAAACTATTTAACAAATCAATGTATTCGAAGTAGTGTAAATGAACTGCGTATTTACGACGTAAACCCGAAAACATTCGCTATTTAAACTAACACATCCTTTATAATTTTTCATCACTCGTGTATTTTACTCTACACGAAGGTATCAATTTAAAAAAAAACCAACGAAAAAGAAACCCATTTATTTTTTTAGAGTTCCTAAGATAAGAAAACTTTTAAACTAAGTGTCTGTGAGTCTTCAAAGAAAAGACAAGTCCATGGATACCACCCCCCTTTCTCCTCCTTCTTTGCTTCCCCCTTTCCATCTCCCAGTCCCCTCCAAAGCTCTCCTTCTACTATAAAATTCACTCGTCTCTTTCGAACTCTTTCCCTAATACCGAATAGCTTAACTGTTTAAATGCGGCCGGCAATAGTATTCTTCATGTCGAAGAAAGATTAAAATTTCAGAGACGGGTTGGGAAGGAAACTTTTAAATTTTTGCATAAAAAAAGAATTGGGGAGAATTTAGTATTCAGGGTACAAACACCAGATAAATCGAGTATATTTTACTTTTTCAATAATTTGGGGAAAAATATATTAATTAATAATAATAAACACCTTGTTTTAATCACTATTTTTAATAATATTATATCAACATGTTTCCGAACCAATTCCCTTATACCCTGATGAAGGAACCATGGGTTCCGAAACATGTTGATATATATATATATAATTAAAAACATCGGTTAAAACAGAGGATGTATTATTATTTATTTAGTATATTTTAAATTTCTTGTTTTATTTAAACAATCTTTTATAAAAAATGTCATTGAATTCGTGGAATGATGGAATTTTTCAACTGATGATTTGTTTTAAAAAGGTTTTTTTATTAATTAAGGAGAAAACGCCGACACAAATAGTAATTATTTTACAGAAAATGTAACACATTGACTATGGAAATAGGCTGCATCCAACTATTTATTAGAGGTCAACATGAACGGCAGATAAATAACCACACAAATACAATTAAAATGGGGAAAAAATGTTTTACTCAGAAAAGCACATAATGTCCAAACGAAATACTTCCAAGTAGTTTTATTACAGAAAAATGCAGTTAATTTAAAAACATACTTAGTATTTAGCACTTTATAAATACACATTGATATCTACATGTTTCAAAAGCGATGCTTTCATCGTCAGAAACATATGAATACTAAAAAATAATTTCAAGTATAGACAAATGATAAAAATAAGAACACAATAATGTAAGAATAGACAAATTATAAACATAAACAAAAACAAATGATTGTAGTGGGTAAGAAATCAATTTATATTTAAATAAAATTTTAATTTTTTTATTAATATTAATATGAACATAAATTCATGAGATAGCTATTTAAAAAAAATAAGATTTTAATTAAATTTAATTCACTATTAACGCTTTTTCTGACTCCTAAATTTCAAATTCATCTAATTGTAAACCGGTTGTATTTGTATGTAAAAAATTTTAAACCTTTATTTATATCAAATGAATGATTGGTTTCTAAAATACGATGTGCAAATTCAGAATAGTTGTTGTTATTTAAACACCTTAGGTGTTCCTTAACTCCAATACTTAAATTTCTAGTAGTCTTTCGTATGTAAAAATAGTTGTAATTGTTACAAATTAATTTATACACCCCTATTAAAAGTAACGAATATATATTAATAATATATTTTCTACTGAAAGAATACGAGTATGTCGGAATCATTTAGAAGTTGACTTTGGTCAAATAATTCGACCATTCTTCTGATTGGATTCCTGAAACCAGCATTTGTTGTCGTCCGGCTAATGTGGAATAAGTCTTTAAACCTAGTTATTCTGGGTGGTACTTTTATGTACTCGTATATTATTCAAGTAAATTAGGGCAGTTAATTTCTCGTATATTATTGCATACTTTGTATAAGGTCATGAGGTCGAGGTGGATACTTCGGTTGGAATAAGTGGGTACGTTATAGTCCGAGAGCATTTTTACGTACCCCTGTTTTAGATGCGTTTATTCTATAATTGAGCGTTCACAGATTTTTTTTATGTAATCAATATTTTCTTTATTGGTTAATATAAATTGATTATTTATATTAACCAATAAGGTATTTGTATATATGTATATGCTTTATTATGATATAAAAAATCTTTCGTAAAGATTTTAGCGTTGATTCCTTGAATATTCATTGGAAAACTCGTATTATAATGGGAGCATGGAAATAATGGAATAGGTTTGTATATATCATTTTAGTTTTGAACTAATATCCGGTAGGTGACAAATAAAATATCAACTCATTTGTGGTTCGTTTATTTTAATTTTCAATTTCGATAATGGCATGTTATTCAAACAAATAGTAGATACAAAAAAAACAGTAAGCGTTTTTTATTGTCGTCAAATATTGATATACAAGAACCTTCAGAAAATAGGTAGAATATCACATATTGATTAATGAAGGTAGAAAGTATTTCCTTTCACAATCTTATGAAAAATGGTTTACTTTTTCAACGATCGATTTCCGAAATTGAAAGCTTCGGAAGACTTTTTGTGTCTATCATTGGTGATGTGTGGAATGCGCTTGAAAGCGTCAGCGGCAGCCGGGCGGTTGCCGTCTCAGCAAACTTGAGGAGTACAAAATGACAACGCGTCTGTTTGGCGAAGACTTCGTATATTGACTGTTTTGATTACTGGTTAGTGTGTGCTTATATAGATGATGCTTTAGCGGGGGAAGCGCGTCGCCATATAGTCGCAAAAAAGGCAAGATCTGAATATTTAAAGTAAAAATCGGCCCAACTCGGAATGACTCGAAGTTATTAGTATTTCGCACACAATAGTTACAGACTTATTATAATCCAACACCATTCCAGTTTCCGCTCTCTCCACTCTCTAGTTTCCACTCTACAGTATACCAGCTTTTAGTTCTCCAGCCCACCAGTAGCATGCACGGGGTTAAGTTAGACGTGCCGAACTTGGACGAGGAAGAAAATCGTTCATTCGCAAAATGTTCAACTCCGCATTGGGAGAGGATATTTGAATTTAAACAGTTTTTCGGTATTACGTTTCGCAGCCGGAATTTAAATAGATCTTCTTATAGAATAAGACTCGATAACATTAGGACGTGGCTTGCCTCGATAATCCGGAAGGAGACCTTAAGGAAACGTAAGCCTACTTTAACGAACAATTAAAAAAGCTTTCAACGTTTCACCAATGAGTTTAACTGGAAATGTTTTGATGCTAAAACCCGTTCGTTTCGACAATGTTAATGAGAGCCTTTTTAGATATCGTAAGATAGTTCCAGCATTGATCGCTTTTTTTCGAACAATTTTATCAATTTTTATCACATCTTTTTATAATTTTCACGATAAAGAGATTTAAATTCCATTTGAATCCTCTAGATCTTGATAATTAAAAAAATGGTTGCAGACACTGCGAAAAACTTTTAAAGATATTTAATTCTGATTTATATACTACGAAAAATGGGTATTTGAAGAACATATTAACGTCTTTTAAAACGATAGATTTAAAAAAAAGGTACATCATGAGTTTCTGTAATTTCTTCAATAGATTGGTATTCACTTTGTCGCGTCATTATTAATAAATGAATTAAAAAATATTTTTTATTCACCACTTTATTAATATACACATACCTACATGTTTCGAAAGCGACCCTTACTAAAAGATAATAATGTCAGGTATAGACAAATGATAAATGTAGAATATATATTACTATTAATAATAAAAAAATCTATTTTAATTCCTAAAATAAATTTCTTATTCAATGTTTTATAACAATTTTTTATTAACGTTTCTGATTAATTACTTACCTATTTTAATCAATTTATATTTATGCTTATAATTTGTCTATTCTTAAGTGCCTACCAAACGATCGGATGGCCCAGTAGTGTGGCCGACGGAAAAAAAACTTTTGACTTGTCAATAATGTCAATACTCCTTGTCTCTGCTGAGCGAAGCGGTCTTGAAATTTGATATTTCACTTTGAAAATTGGTTAACGATAAATAAAGCGCGATTTCCAAAGCTAAATTTAAAAACAATGACAAAGAGTATTGCCATTATTGCCAAGTCAATAAATAAAAACTCGGTTAATATATTTTTTCCGTCGGCCACACTACTGGGCCACCCGCTCGTCTGGAAGGCATTTTACATTATTCTGTTCTATAAAAGAAAGCGAATGAAGCAATAAGTGTATGCTAAGATCGAGTTGCTTGGCGGTCCGTCCCCTCTGCTACCCTTTCGAGGAAATGGCGTGATGGTTAGTTAGTTAGTTTAATTAAATACTGAATGTAATACACATCTCCTTTTACGAACCTTCGGATTAGCTTGTGTGCAATGTATGGTGTGGAAAAATAATTTTTTGCAAGTGCTTCACAAAAAAAAGCCTTTTGGCGATGTTTGGTTTTGGATAAATCGAAACGGGGCGGCCGTCGTCAAGTTACAATTTCAACCTTACCGCCACCAGCGTAAGGAGGTCGTAATTTAGTGGTTTCGAGTCGGTTCGGTTAGATCGCCTTAACTTCAACGAATTGGATTTGAGTCCTTGGCCCATGGAGTTTAATTGAGTTCATAGTATAAATAGATGGAGTTAAGCAGCAATGGCCATCGGCGACTTCTTGTAGATTAGTACTATCAAAATACACCAGAATTCTGATTCTTTTTAAGGTAAATTCATTATCCTTTTCCTTAGGCTTTAAGGCATTTTGTTTGACTGCAATGTCAATGACGATACATTTTTAAATGAGTTCGTGGTTTAAATACCACAGTTTTATTACAAATTATAGGGGCATCACACATATAGTATGGTATATTATTACTTATATAATAAATAATCATAATTTTGTTTATTTTGGTTATTTTGCAAAGCTTCAATAAACAATATACTAAAACTAATGAAAAAATAATTTTAGAAATTAGAAAAAGTGTTAATAGTCAATTAAATATTATTAATATTGAAATAATTTTTTAAAATAGCTATCTCTAAAATTTATTTTCATATTATTACATATATTTATAATTTATTTATTCACGCCTAGAAGGCTTTTACATGTTGATACACTTATCACATAGTTTTACAAGGGAGTACAATAATGTACACATAAAATAATAAATAAAATGTAAAAGAAGTAGGTAGGTAGGTACAATATAACAGTATGTAGTTACAGCGTAATTATCGCGATGAATAAAAGTTTAACCTGTGGTTACATTATAACAGCAGGTTGTACAAAAGAGCATAAGAAGTGGTTTAGTGCATCATATAATAACATAAGTATGAAAGAATACTATTAGCATAAATTTTAATAGGTATAACTATTATTATGTTATTGTTTACGCCATGATATTTTCTTGATATTATTCATATTAATAATAAAAATATATTTTTTTTTAAATTTCTTTCTGTATATAAAATCTTTTTTTTTATTACTTACCTACTTTCATCACCTATTGTTAATTGATGGTTTATGTTTTTGTAATTTGTCTATTTGCTTATTATTTGCATATACTTGTCATTATTTTTAGTATGTTGTTTATCCTGATGAGGGGAGCTTTGCTTCTGAAACATGTAGATATTTATTTATATATTAAAAACAGTGATTTAAACAATGTTATTCTTATTTATTATATTAATAATGCCGCCACGTAATCATTACACATCTTCCGAAGTAATTATTATTACTTATTTCATTTTAATTTTTAGAATTTAAATGACTTTTATTTTGGGTTTTTGGCAAACGTAATTTACGAAAATCATAAATTCGTTAATTCGGTTAATTTAATAGCATTATTGTGCTACAAATAACATTCTAATACTATTTAAAGTAAATACTTACGATAATATTGAATTTTTTTCTTGTTAAAACCACAAAAAGATCTACATTTTTATAAAGTATGTCTTTCGCTGAATGACAGCTGTCATCCGAGAGAACCGGAACTGCAGTTAAGAAAGAAGCACTCAAGAAAAGGTTAAGGAATTATATTTAATAATCTTCCCGGACTTGCTGGCAAATATAATTAAACATCAGACAAAAACGAGCCGCCGCTGCAAAAAAAGTTTTTTTTCCCAAGACTTCAGGTATATGGTAGGTTTTAAAAGTTGAAAAACATTTAGCTGTCGCGGGCAACTGTGTAAAGCGGTTCTTGCGAAATACGACCATCGAAATTGTATTTGTTTCGTGTTTTAAAGTTAAGTAGTCGTTGGCTGAGCAGATGCGGGTGATGTCTCATATTCACGAGGGAGTACCGCGAGGTATCAGGAGAACCCACATGACTATGTACGAGTATGAAGGCACGATAAGCCTCATAATTAGCCATCCCCAGCGACTATCTTCCACCGCTTGAGATATTTCTGCATTTACGGATGCTGGAATGCGATTTCAAGCACTCACGAATCCACAAACTTTGAGAGTCCTTATGGGATACGAGAAATAATCGAAGACTACTCTGGCGGCCAGAATTTTTTTTTAAAAGCATTGCGCAATCCTCGATTCAATCGAAGATTTACGCGACAAATCGCCAAAAAATCGATAATGTAGATTTGTTACCCTTACATCAGTAATACACGGTTCTTTCCATTTTCACATTTTATTTTATAATCATGAACACCTTAACATTTATTCATTGTTTTTGTGTTTAATGCGTAGAACTCCGTTTATTTAAAAAAAAAAATATTAAATCAAATTTAATTATGTTATTATTCAGTTCCACAAGTATATCTAGTTCTGCAACACTTGCAGAAGTTAATAATAACATTATTAAATTTGATTTACATTGGTTTAAGAAAAAAAAATTATTTACCTAAGTCAGGCAACTAAGAAATTCATTATGACAACTAATATATATTAGCAACTGTAAAATGAAAATCGATTTAAAAATGTATTTAATAGTAGGGTAAACAGATTATTAGGCGATTTCTAGAAATCTTCGATTGAATCACAGTGATTTTGCATGTCTAAAGTATATTTTTAACAGAATAGGGGTGGGCTTCTACAAGTTTACCCCATTATTGTAATGATTCTCTTTTTTTAAAAGAATTCGAACAAAGGCAAACTAATTGGTTTCGAAAAATGGTTTATTGGATATTCATGGACCGATATACTCGTACACAAGAAAGACAACAAACGGACCCATGTTTGTTTGAAATATCGACGATGAAAACGACACTGATCCACCTTTATCATGTAAAAGTCGACTAGTTTACGTTACAGACATTATTAGGCACAAAATATTGTAAAACTAATTCCGCTATTACCCTTGATAGATCACGGAATCTAACATGACTCGCCACGATGAAGTATTTGTATTCGCAAGTAGTATTTGTACAGCGCCCTTGAGGTGATTTTTCACAAAAACTGCGCTTTACAAATCATCCAATTATTATTATTATTATGAAAACATAAAAAAATTGTTTCTTCAGAAGAAAAAAATATTATACATTTAAACATTTTAAATACAAAAACAAATTATCGTCTTGTAGATTTGAAAATATAATTTATTTAACAAATCACACATGTCTAAAACACTTTTTTTAATGTCACACGTGTACGTTTAAGTCAATTAATCAATACTAAGAAATAAACTAAATTGAAAAACTACAGAACTAATTTATAAAACTTTATTTTCTCCACATTTAGATTATTGCTTTACGATATTATATTTTGCCAATGGATGAAACCTAAACAACGCAGAAATGATTAAAATCAGAGCAATGAGATGTTTACTTAGGAAAGGCAAATATACAAAAATCAAATCTGAGAAGAGCTTGATTGGATTCCAATAAAAAGAAACCTAGAATATGTTTATTTTCATACATAAATTCTGAATAACCAAATGCCAACATATTTTATGGATGAACTTGTTTCTAATAAAACTGTACACAATTATGAAATCATAAAAACAGATGAGTTTTTTTTGGTTTTTAAATATTTTTATTCAGGTTATTTTTTACTATCGACGTATAACTAGGGTCTGCATTACTATTGACGTATAACTAGGGTCTGCATTACTATTGACGTATAACTAGGGTCTGCATTACTATTGACGTATAACTAGGGTGTGAATTACTATTGACGTATAACTAGGGTCTGCATTACTATTGACGTATAACTAGGGTCTGCATTACTATTGACGCATAACTAGGGTCTGTATTACTATTGACGTATAACTAGGGTGTGCATTACTATTGACGTATAACTAGGTTGTGCATTACTATTGACGTATAACTAGGGTCTGCATTACTATCGACGTATAACTAGGTTGTCCATTACTATTGACGTATAACTAGGGTGTGCATTACTATCGACGTATTTTTTTAATTTTTTTATATGAATACCGCACAAGTGTCCCAACTGCTCCTAACCGTCTGGAGCCAGTGAGACTATGGCATTCTCAATTAAGGAATGTTGTGAGGCTGAAGGTATTTGGGAGGGGAAGGTAAAGGAGAAGAGGAAGGTGGGGAATATCTGGCTATTCAGATCTGGTCACCAAACACGGCTAAAAGCCATTTCAAGCAACGTTTCAATTCTGAATGGTTGTCTTTCACCAGGGCGATACTGAGAGTATCTTCCACTCTTAGACTATACTCTTAGACTTAGAATATACTCACTTTGTAAGACTTCCTGGTCTTACAAAGTGAGTATTTTCATAAAATTTATGAGAAATAGTTTGTGTTCACCACTGTTTAATACACAAATATGAACAAAACATTCAACGTAAATTCTGTAAGTAAATAAATTATAAATTTAATTTACACTTTGCAAATAACACCGAATCCTGAAAAATCCATAACTTCATCACCCTGCAAACACGACGTTTAATATTTGATCAAATCTTATTGTTTAAAATTATTAATAGTAGCTCGGACGTGCCAGAGCTCATCAACATTATAAAAATCGACATTCCGTCAAGATCAATCCGAGAAACCAATTTTTTCATTAACCTTAGTGTACGAGACTTGTAGATCCCGTACAAGAAAGAAGGGTATATGTTAAAGTATTATTTATCGAGGAGAGCAGGTCCAGGTAGAATGGAGTCTTTCGCCTATTGATGAGAGCAGGTCCGGGTAGAATGAAGATAAATGATGCTGGTTGATTTTCACGGTGACGCAGCGTTACGTGAGCGGGAATGAATGAGCATACCGCATGTATGGGCTTTTATAGGCCGTGTGTTGGGTATGCATTTGAACAAGTTTTAACTTGTACGTATTTTGTTATGATGATTTTCTTTGTTTCAGAGCTCTTTCAACTAACACGTGTTGTTTTAATCAAGTTTCGTACAAGTTTTAACTTGCGTGAATTTTGTTTTCGTCTTATCTATGGCCCGTTTGATATACTTGATAAATTCTTCAATTCCCCGTATTTGTGCGCAATATAACGCACAATTTAACAATAGTGAAATTCTTCACAATACATACCCTTTCAAAATACGAACCGAAGTAATGCGTACGAGCACAAATTGATGCACGAGTATAAAATGAGAGTATCGAGAGCATCTCCTATCTCTATCCTAACTTACTCTTACTCTCCTCCATCCTCCTTACTTTGTTTGTTTTTTTTCTCTTATTAGCTTCATAAATAAAACACCTGTATATAACCACTGTTAGCACAAGAAACTTTGTTGGCTTACCTTTTGTTAAACTTTCTTAGTATGTATATTTGTATTAAAAACTGTTTGTTTCTTACAATTAAATAAATAAATGTTTCGGAAAAAAAGCTCCCCTCATCAGAATACACAGTATACCTATACGATAAACAGTACGATAAATTTTACTTTTATTGAAGAAATGAGTATATTAAGTTTGAATGTAAAAAATCTTTCATTTTTTACATATTTATTTGATTACAATGTATATAAAATATTATCAGTAGGTTTTACTTCTAAAAATGTAATATTCATCATTTACTTGATAAGTACTATTTTTTTTTAAAGAAAGACAAATATTCTCTGGTTACGAATAAACTGACAATATTTGAAAATCTCCTACTACCATCACAGTAAGCGGGAGATGTTGCTTGTGTCGTAGATGGAGGACTTAGCCAGTCGAGGAATTGAACTCACGCCGCCTGGGTGAGACACAAACGCGATGCCAAGTCAGCCACTGACCGGTCCTAAACAAAATACTTCTCATTCGTACTAGATATTTACTAAACCTTTAATTAAAAAAAAAATAGACCATTCTGTTTGGACGGGTATTTTGGCCTCAAATCCAAAATTCAGTTTTGTATGAAACAGGCACCGCTTAAAGATTTCAGGAATTTTATGCATCTTTGTTCCACCTCTGTATAAATTTTGTCACTTATTAATGAGATACATTTGTGCTTCTCTATGCCTAGTAGGGTAGTTGTGGTTCACAGGTATTTTGAATTCTGTATTCTTGCGATAATTGATAATCTATCCTAATACTCATGGGACTACGTTACACTGTGAAAATATTTTTTTACAGTCGCCATCACATAGTTAGATTTATTTTGCCTGAAATTGATTTCAAGAACCGGAGTTGTATTTGCTTAATTTTATTTAAGTATGCTTTGTACGTTAGTCCATAAGTGTTTACTGTGTACCCTGTAATTGATTCAGCTAAAATATTTTTTTTGTTTAAAAAATTTTAAGGTGATAAAATTTACCTAACATGGTTCATAATATATTACAAATATTTTCTATGTGATTTGATCAGTTGAAGTTGACGTCTATTGTAAGACACATTGGACAGACCTTATTGTAAGATCTTGGACACATTGGTAGACTTTTCCTATGATTGGCCATTTACATTGCAAAGATTGATTTTTTTTGCATGCCAATATTCATACGTGTCCTTGCATGAATCTTGCTTGTTTTTGATCTAACAGCTTGCATGTGGAGAATGTATAAGCATACGAGTATATCTATTTTTCTTTTGCATTAATAATAATACTGTTATCATTGGCCCA